>CM075811.1:51088279-51439727 GCA_037975025.1 Excoecaria agallocha | reverse complement strand
ATTAAACATGATTTGATAAGACATGAAAAGCATTATATCATATGTATAGCCCCAACTGAAAAGGAAACTGACAAGAGATATAATGAGCATAGTAGTGATTTGATAACAAGAAAAAGATTATTGTCATAAAGAGATAAATAGATCTTATATGTGATGAGGTAAAGAAATGTAAAGGTGATAAAAACAAGAGAAGTTGAGAGAGATGGTTTTTGGTCAGAGTTTGACTATAGTTAAAGCAGAGTTATGGAAAATTAGTAGTGATAGGAGTAAAGATTATAGGTTTGAACTTCAAGTATGAAATTCTGTAAGGAATAGTGAATTGTAAGGTCCTAACTGTAACCCTAGTAGAAATATGTATAGTTTATTGGTATTAAAGTAAATTGATGATAAATTAATTAATGAAGTGATAATTTGAGTATAAAGGAATAATCGGTAATTGTATAATGCATTTTATGTATAGGAATAGTTATAGTAAAATTATGAATAGGGATGTAATTGAAGAGAAGCAAGAGTTAGGATTAATTTCTAAAAGAAAAGTATTTAGTGGAGATTAAGTTGGAATGGTAGGTTTTACAAGGAGTTAGTGGGAATTATGACTCCACTTATTTACATTGGAACCTTCACGTGCATTGGAGAAGGAATAAAATATGAGTTGAAGAGGACGTGGAGATCGTCAAATACAAAAGGAATAAAAATGCAATCCCATCTTCTTCATCTCTCTCTGGTTTCGGTTGGGAAAAAGATAATATAGGGTTTTGATTTTTAGTTATCTTAAATGTAATTAACTAATTATTCTAACTTCTGTCTTCATCTTCTTCTCCTTTAATTTGATGGCTTTGCATGAAGGGTTATTCAATTGAGTGGTTAAGGAGTGATGAACCCTTGTAGGAGACGCAAATGAAAATAAGGGAAAAGAGATAATGATGGACTGAAGGAGTTTTAACTTCAATACAAGGTATGAGAACCTAGAGCAGATATTGATTTTTATGTGGATGTTCTTGGTATATTCTAGATGAATTAAGGAATTTAAACCTTGCAAACAGGTTTAGAATTTTGGTAGAAAAGTGTATTACATGTTAAGATTTTAGTGATTTTTGGTGCAATCGTCTTTATATAGAGAAGTTGGAATTGAATTATGAGCTTGTTCAACCTGGGTTTAATAGAACAAAACCTCAAATTCTGCTTTTGAAAATTTAGGGGTTTATTTGAATGTCATGGATTTAAATTTATTAAACAAAATAAAACTAAAATTAGAGGATGTTTAACGGTAAATTAAAGCATAGATTTTAATTGAGACATTTTTGGAATTTAATGTCTATGAGTTAAAGATTTTTGCATAAGTACTTTTGGTTTGAGCTTGGGGTTATGGGTTCTCATTTAATATTAAGCAGAGGCAAGTCCCTCGCCTGAGGGAGAGACTCCTTCTACCCAGATCTGTACACCCTTTACCGAGTGGGGAACGCCTTCTATTGAGTGGAAAAGCACTCACCTGAGGAAAATCAACCTTTAATTGTATTTAACCGATATTGAAGCCTTCTATTGACATGTATAAATCTTTTAATGTAGAGAAACTCACTTTTATTGTAGTAATGTTAATGATTCCTTTTAATAGCTTCCTGCGTTTAGAATCAAACGCAGTTTCTCAACCACTTAATATTGGAACGTTTTAGCATGTGATTGTATGTCTCTAAAGTTAATTAATAGTGTAGAAGTCCAAATATTTAATTTTACATAATTATTTGGAAAAGTGTTCTAAATCACAATAATTTATACTGCTAAACTATTCTTGTACTCAAGTACCATGTACAACAAAAAGGGCAAGTTAAGTATGTCTTCACTATCTGTGATGGAGAAATTTAAGGTTTCTAGATTATAATTTAACAATAAAGAATTAGTTTATGGTATGACATAATACATAGAGGGATGGAAGTATTATATTGTGGAATTGTTTATGAATGTATAAGAATATAATTATAGAGCAAAACACATGAGTAAGCTTAATGATTATTATTTGTTTGACACTATGAAAGTGGTTACATATTTAAGCTTTTATATTATCATGTTAGAGTATAGTGTTATAGATTTATGCACACATATGCATTTACAATTATTTCGATTGATATTTCAACTTTGGTGTTGAAATGTGTGTGTGTGTGTATACACTAAAGATTATATATGTTTTGCTGGTATATCGTATTTGTGCAAGACTTTTTAGTGAAAGTTCAGGCATAATAAATGAATTGTATAAATGTAAGGTTAAATTGATTATGAAACAACCTCTATTGGAAAATTAATTGATAGTGAATTAAGGTTGTTTGGGGATTTAAATTTAACAGAATTCTGGATTGCATGTTAGGTTTGTGTTCTTTAGAGGTAGAACACTCGGTTGAGTGGGAAGCTTACTCTCCCGAGTTAAACACCCACTCTCCCAAGTGCATCAGCCCCTCTCCCGAGTTAAATCCCACTGGTTTAAGTATTGACAGTAAAAAAAAGCCCTCAACCCAACCTTAAAGCCGTCAATCGAGTTACCAAGGCCTTCACCATAGTAAATAAGGCCTCACCTGAGTTATAAATCCCTCTCCTAAGTTGTAAATTCCTCTCCTGTGTTGTAGTCATATGTTTGACAAACTAAAGTCCTCCTATTGCAGTAAAAGTTCATTCTTATTAGTTCAATGGTAAATTATTTTAAAACAACTTCTTGTTTATCATTCAAAGCATATTTTTTCAAATGGATGAAATTAAAATGTATACCATTTGGTTGTTTAATTTTAAAATAAAATAACAATATAGAATATTAGATTTGGTAATGATCATAAACATACTATTAAACCATGAATGAACTCAATTATCTTTTTTTTATTAAAAAGGCATGTTTTAGATAACTTTATGATTCTTAAAAGTGCATGTTTATACATATTAAAATATGAACAAGCCCAAGGTATATTGTTCATTTGAAGTGGCTTAGTTATGCTTAAATGCTACACTCTTTCATTATCTTGTGAAGATATACAATTACAATGTTATATGCTTACAGGCATTGATACATTATATGGATACATATATATATGTATATATTTAGGATTTTACACTCTTGTATATGAAAGCATAAGTGCAATACTACTTTATATGGAATAAGCATAATAATCTGAAATATACATCAACATAGTCAATGCCTACAAATATAGTTCAGTTGTGGATAGATAGACATGCCTATAGGGATATCATTGTGACTACTATAATCGATCCCATTTGGGTTTATAGTTCATCTTTGTTTGGGGACCATAGCTCGATATCATTTGGGTCTATAGTTCGATATCTTTGGATATCAATAATGATTAATACCTATAGGTATTCATATTTTTGATACCTACTAGTATCCATCATTTTCGTTATCCACTTTTAAAACTTATATAGGCAAATAAATACAACAAAGATCTTAAAAGTAAAATTATACAGTTTCTTTGCAGTTATCTATAAGAGCAAATAACTGGAAAATAAGTGATGTAGTTAATAAGTATTTTGTAACTAATTTAATTTTATATGAATCAATGATGTTTAGAAAATGGTAAGGTTGTATTCATTTGATCAATTAATTGATACATAAGCTTAAAGACATATATATATCTTGTATGTGAATAACTTGTTTGTCGATTTTTGATAGATGCCATATATTTATTGTTGTTCTCCACTAAGCTTTATAGATTAACACAGTTGTTTATCTGTATAGGTTTCCAGGTTAGGACTCCTTTCAACATTGATATCTGCAGCGGATTGGCCAACACAAGACTTGGAAGAGATGGAAAGTATAATTAATATTACCTAGTTTGGAATTTTTATATCTAATAGACTTTGTAAATGTGATTCATCTATGTAGTTTAAGTTCATATAGTTATGATCAGGTGTTATTCCATTTTAGCAATTGCTTAAGAATGTATTCGAAATTCAGAGTGATTGATGTTTAAGTTTCTTCCTCATATATTTATACAAGGTTATCACCTGACATTTGTCATTATTAGTGACTTAAGTATAGTTAGAATGGATTACGAGATTAGGGCATTACTTAAGGTTTCTAGTTGCTGTTGTTGAGTGAGATGGTAATCACACCAACCTTTTAATTATCCTGAAAAACCTACTACCAAAAGTTCAACTATGGCTCTATCAATTGCTTTGGTTTGGATTTTGTAAGCATTTGATGCCATAGTTATCTGTTACAGAAGTCTAAAGATGTATTTAAACATACCATCTATATTCCATTCATAGATATTAGAGGCATTGATTTTAGATTGGAATAGAATATTTGGTTTATTATCTATGTTTAAGTTTGGAGCAGTTGTAATGGCAAGAAGTGAACTCCTTTGCCAATGAAGTCTGGACAACTATGGATTTTGGATTGGTTGTTGGTCTTCTTCAAAATGAGCATTTTGATCCAAAGTAACAACAATTTTATGTTTTTATTAGGGTGTCTTGTGCAACCGTGGAAGTAGAGGTAAAGGAATGTTCTATCTTACTTAGCTGGTCTCACAAGGCTTGGGTAAACTCTGATCTACTCTCTTTGAGCAATTTTTGGCTTGTCTTAAAAACTTAAAAAGGTTTAAAGACAGGGTTTTTGAGTTTAGATTATGTTGTTTAAACAAGGGAAACCATAGAGATTTTTTTATGATCCTCGATCCTAGTTAATTGTTTGCAATTGTACTAAGATGAGTGTTTGTAAAATTATTTTGTTGGATGATGTTTTTAATATCCATATTTGTGCTTTCATTTAAGTTTTGTAAGGACTAGCATCTATAATTTGGTTTAGAAGTGTCAATTTTATATGTCTTAAGAGTGGATGTTCTAATTAAACTTTTCTACCATCTGACATCTCCCATTCTGTAACTTTATTTCTAGAATTTATAGGGTTAACAAATTTTGAGTTTTATTGAAATGGTATCAAATTTTGTTTTGTGATGCATAAATTTCAAACCAGCAAAAAAAATAATATTTGCATTTTGTTTTCGAAAATAAATTCATAATATTTGTTTTGAATTTCTTTTCTTTCTTCTAGAAAATTTTTAAAGAACCATGTTCTTTTGTCTAGATTTTTTGATGCATAAAAATCTTTATGTAAAAAGGTTATGTCAACTTTAAAATTCCTTTCAATGACATTTAATTCGTTATTAATATTTTTTGTTATTGTAGAAAAAGATGGTGAAGTTAGAGGTGAAATTTTTTGTTGTTCCTTACTATAAACTTGAGGTCTCATATAAATCTGATGAGTAATAGTTGCCTCAAATCTGCAGTACTCGTGGAGGAACTGGCATCTAAATACTGATAGTTAGAAGTTCTTGAAAAATTTAATTTTATCATTTCGTCATTATACAGAGTAATTTTCTTCAAATGAGTATTTGGTCTAGATTTTTTTTTGGAAATTTTGGTTTTGCAGCTCCTTCTAAAATTCATTATTTAGAAAGATCTATATCTTTCTAATGTATGATTTTGGGGATTAGTTTATTTGCTCTAGATAAATATGTTTGTAAAAATAAGGTTTCATCCTTTTTGTTTTGTACATTTTTTGCTATAATAAAAGCAAAAAGCATGGCTTTATAATGTACTCTAAAAATGATTACTACTGAATAGATCCTCCTAGTATTTTGTAGTTATGGATTTCAATTTGTAAAACCAAAATTTTAAAGATATTTGGATCACCAAGAGATGATGAAAACTTTGGTAAACATTTAAAAGAAATTGATCCTTGGAAAAGACTTAACTCAACTAAGCTTATGATAGCATCTTGAAAATTTTAAAACCTTGCATCTCTTAAAACATAGAGAATTGATGTGTTAAGTTCTTCTCTAGTTAGAGGTTTTATTCCGACCTGGATAAGACCTATATGAATATAACCATATTTCCTATCACGATATTTTTGTAAGATTTTTTGTGAAAGAAGATGAATGATTTCAAATGGTTTTGAGATTTGAACATCCCTTTCTTCTGTTTTAATTATGAAATCAGTTTTTAAGAGTATTGGCCCAAGGCCATATTCAAATTTTAATGATAATCAAACCTTATATAAAATCTATTGAGAAATCTATTCTAAACAATTTTTTGTAGGTATTTGTATATATCCTTCTAATGAAAATTATCAAAAATGAAGATTGTGGAATAAATTCATGAAGATCAAGTTGAAGAATATCTTAGTATATAGGAATTTAGATATTAAATTGTAAGATCAAATTGAGGATCATTTTGTCACTTATACATGTATCCTTTAAGTTTTAAAATTGTATAAAAATATTTTTAAGTCATAAATCCTATTTTTAGTTAAAATAGATTAGAAATCTGGACAACTTTCTGATCGAAAATCTGTTTCGCACTACAGGATAAAATAACAGCTAGATAACAACTAGTTAAAGGCAGATTTTTTTGTTCTGTTTTCTAACGGTTATAAACAGCTAGTTTTGTGTTTTCTCACTTCAAACCAAGTTTTTGGGTATAAATATATGGTTTTAGATCATTTAGAAGGTTAGAGAAAATATTGGAAAGATTTTCTAACTCTTAAGAGAAAGCTTACTTGTTTTAAATCTCACTTTCCATCTTTACACTTCATCTTTACATATCATCCTCAATTGATTATAGCTTTTATTGTAATTACTTGTGAGGAATTATTGTTGTTAAAGATTGTGAGTTGGGTTGGCTAGAACCTAAGAGAAATTCTAGTAAGTGTTTCAATCTTTTACTTGGAAAAATGATTATGGGTAGATATACATAGGTTTGTATATTGGCTTGAACTCTTACCCTTAAAAGAGTTAAGAGTGGAGAGAAAAGATCAAGAACGATTCTTGAGGAGTGGAGATAGGCAGGTTGGCCGAACTACTATAAATTCTGTGTGTGCTTTACTTTTCTGATCTATTTTTTATTTTTTATTTTCTACAATTCTGTTTTACATTCTGAAAATCTGTGTTTTCAAAATTCTGTAAAATGAATTTCTAAAACATTCACAAAAAGTTTAACACTCTTTTTCAGATTTATATTTGAAGTTTAAAAAGAACTTGCAAAATCTATTATTATTGTTATCTTGCATTTTTTACATTCTTTGTTAGAAAATCTATCAGAAATTTACACTTGTATACAATTCTGTTTCATTAGAAATTTGACCAGAAAATTTCAAAATATCCAATTCACCTCTACTCTTGAGTGTCTTTAGGGACCTATATTTGGTATCAGAATGGTTCTCAATTCTCTAAGGTTTAACCACCTTGAGTGATCCTAAAAATGGCCGAATCAAGTAGTACTCAAATTGCTACTCCATTCAAAGAGGGACATTCTTTCCATCATCTCTTATGTTCAGCATCCTTTCTGGAAAGTTATCATAAGGAACTTTATTCAATCTCAAAATATGGATTGTTGGGATATTATTAAGGATGGATATGAGCATCCACGAAAGAAATCTGATGAGGAAGGAGCTTCAGAATCTACTACTATTCCTAAGATAAGAAAAGAGTTTACAGAAGTTGAAAAGAGAAAAGTGCAGCTAAATTCTAAAGCTATGAGCATATTTTCTGTTCACTGCACACAAATGAATTCAACAGAGTTTCTGGATGTGATAGAGCTAAAGAAATCTGGAACAAGCTGGAAGGAACATATGAAGGTACAAATCAAATTAAAGATACAAGACTTTATGTTCTTATGGTAGATTATGAAGCCAGAAGAGTCAATTTCCGAGGTTATCAACAGGTACGTTAAATTAACTAATGAAATTAAAGCTCTTGGTAAGAAACTTGATGAACATAATAAAATTGCTAAGCTTATTAGAGGTACTTTAAATTTTGATAATATTTGTGGATCTCTTCTTTCTTATGAGCTTTACATTAAGTCTCAAGATGTAGAAAAAGAAAAAGAAAGAAAAATAAAAGTTGTTGCTCTCAAAGCAGAATTTGGAAGTGATTATTCTACAGGTGATGATGAGATGGCTTTAATTACAAAGAAGTTCAAAAAGATGTATAGAAAAGGCAAAAAATCGTACAAAAAGAAGCATCAAAAGTTCTTCCACAATAAAGCAGAAAATTCATCAAATTCTGATGGAGATGTGATTTGCTATGAATGCAACAAACCTGATCACATCAAATCTAATTGCCCCAATCTAAAAAGAAATAAGAAAAAGTTTAGAAAGAAAGCTATGAAAGCTACATGAAGTGACAGTAAAGATTCAAGCACAAGTGAACTAGAATCTGCAAATTCTGATGATGTTGGTTTGATGGCAATTTCTGATCGTAAAGACCAAAATTCTAATTCAGATGCTGATGACAAAAGTTCACCTGAAAATGATTTAGAAAATTTTGAGGTAAGTGATTCTAATTCAAATGAAAATGGTGATGAATATGAAAGAATGCTTGAATGTTTTGAGAATTTGCATTATAAATATCTCATTTTTAAAAAGACGCATATTGAAGTAAAGAAGAATTTTGATGCATTACTTGTGGAACATGAAAATGCAAAGAAAACAAAAATTAAAATGAAAAATGA
Source organism: Excoecaria agallocha (assembly GCA_037975025.1). Classification (NCBI taxonomy): domain Eukaryota; kingdom Viridiplantae; phylum Streptophyta; class Magnoliopsida; order Malpighiales; family Euphorbiaceae; genus Excoecaria; species Excoecaria agallocha. Next base: position 51,431,225 of record CM075811.1, on the reverse strand, counting down.
ATATTCTGTTTTGGAAGGTAAATTTATTGCTTTGCAAGAAAAATGCAATGTAAAGGGTAAATAGATTTGTGCATGTAACGAGAATTCTGTTGAAAATCTAACTGCAAAATCTGCTCACAATTTTCATGCGAGTACATCAAAAAATTATAACAGAAAATACACCCAGAAAAGGTATAAGAAATACTCATTTGATAAAATGGTAATTAGCACTTCTACTACATGCTTTTATTGCTGTAGAAAATGACATATTTCAAAATATTGTTATTATAAAAAGAATGCTAATTCTACCAAATATAAATGGGTTGTTAAAAATTCTGCAAATATGTTAACTAACCATGAAGGACCTAAGAAAGGTTGGGTACTTAGAAATGCTTGATTTTTTTTACAGATTTGCCAAAAGAAAGCCAATACAGAAAAATGGTATATGAATAGCGGCTACGCTAGGCATATAACGTGGGACAAAGTTAAGTTTTCTAAACTGAAAGTAGTTTTATTAGTTTTTGTGATAATAAAAAAAAGTAGAAGATGTTGAAATGAAAAAATATATTATATAAGGGTAAAGATCTAAATATTTTTACAAAAAAATTGGGACATGCAAGCTTTTATGCATTAAAAAATATTAGTAAAAAAGGACTTGATGAAGGGAATGCCAAAAATGAAGATTGATAAAGACCATGTATACAAGATATGCTAACTTGGAAAATAATTTCGAAATTCAATTAAAAAATAAAAAAAATCGACAGAAAATGTAACAAAAAATTCAGGCAGAATAGCAAGTTATGTAATCAATAAAATTGCCGAAAGATTGAAGATTTCACAAGTATCTGGTATCAAAAAATAAAAAATAAAAAAATAATGATAGAAAGAGCCATGCGTGAGTCTTATAAGATGTTTAAAAGAAAATTGGATGAGCAAGAAAAATTAAAATGATGGCTCAAGGCTACAATTGAAGAAGAAGAAGAAGAAGAAGAAGAAGAAAAACAAACCTTATCAGTAAAGAAGAATACTTGAAATGAGTATATCTGAGCATTTATTTTCTCTCTAAAAAGGGTGTGTCTTCTTTAAATCTCTAAGAGCAATTTTTTGTGTGGTTTTATCTTTGGTCTGTTGGAATTTATTTTGAAGAAAAGTTTACATGTTGAAGAAGTTTAAAATATGAGGTAATAATCAAGTTTCATGCAAATTGTCTTTGTTAACCCTAAGCATGGTGTGTGTTGTTTTAAAATTATATAGGGATAGCCCTGACCTTTGCCTTATTTTTGATTCCCACGTTTGGGTAATTGATAGTATGAACATGCATATTTTTTTCAATAGTCAAACCACTTTATTGATTTTTTATTTATTTTGATAAAGTGACACAATTTTTAAAAATTTTGTTTAAGTTAAAAAATTCATTGATTTGGGATTAAAACCATTCATTTCTTAAAATTTCCAAATAGTTGTTCATTTCTTTAAAACCACGTTCTTTGTTTCTCCATCTTCTTTTTTTCTTCTCTCTTGCCAAAATCGCACTCTCAATGAGCTGATCAAAAGCGATGGCAAAACGGCATCATCTCCGGTCTCTTTCACCACCATCGGCACCTTCTTCGACTACCCAAATATATCGTTCCACCTAAGCCACTTCGGTTCTCATACCCCAAGTTGTCCTCATCTCGATCCATAAAAATAAAACTCCATTCTTCAAAATACACTGCTTCCTTGATTCAAATCAACCCTTTTTACCATCTAAAAATTATAATTTGGGAAGAGTTGCTCCAATACACTCTAAATGTTGCATAATACAGTGAGAAGCAAATATAGAAGAAGTTTTTCTTTCTCGGTTCAAGATTGAAGATAAAAGTTTCAAAATGGCTTTGCAAGGTTTCATCTATATTGTTGCTCGATTTTTTTTTTTTAACGTCCAAAGGTATATTGCTCTCAAAACTCTATTAGAAAATTTTGTCTAGAAATCTGAATGAAAATCTGTTGAGTGAATTGTATGTTTAGAAATTCGTATGTGAATTTTCTATAACGATTTCTACACGTGAAAATGATCATTTTTTCTCCTTCTACTACCATATATTAAATTGATATGATAGGTTGAGTGTTCTACATTACAAAGCATGTATATATATTATCTTTTTTTATCCCTAATTGCTATCTGTGCATATTTAAAAATTATAGGGTGAAATATGTCATTTTATACTTTCACAATTTTCCACTATCTTGGTCTTTGCAAAATTATAAATTTCAATACAGCTTTTTAAAGTTCAAGGCAACCCTTTTCAAAACTTTATTTTTTAATTAAAATTTAAAAAGTTACTTTTTACCACCTAAAAATTGTGTACTTTACCTTTACAAATTCCAAGTCAAAGTCTTTTCAACAAATTAATTGTTTAATGAAAAATTCAAAAAATAAATTCACTCTTTTACTCTAAAACGTAATTCATTTATAAATGTGGTTTGTTGTTTTTGAAAATGTGTTACTTTAAAAAAGGTTAACTTTTATCTTTAAAAAATGTGTCTTACTTTTAAAACGTTAACTTTTTGACTTTGAAAATTGTGATTTTTGATTGTTCCAACAAGTTAAATTTTTTAACTTTGAAATATGTGTCTTTTAAAAATTCCTTCTTTCACATTTCATATCTTACGTAACTTTTCTTTCAAAACTTTAAAAATATCTAGTCTTTGTGTTTTCTTCATACAAATATGATTCTTCTCTTGGAAAAAATGTGCCATTCATTTTTGCTGTTTATCTTTTAAAATCCCACCTTTCATATTTCACAATTTCTTCTTCACGTCAATTTTTTTTTTCAAAAATCTTAAACGATCAAATTCTTATGATTTAAAATATCAAATACTTTATTTCTTCTCTTTATCTTCTGTATCATCCCAACTTCCAATCGTTACCACCATGAGAAGAATAAAATTGTTGGCAAAGATGAATTCTTCACCAGTATTACAGCAACCAACCAGTCAATATATTTTTTTCGGTAAGTTTCACAACCAAAACACCTAAAATCGCAAGCCAAAAAATCAAAAATCAAACTCCAAAATTCACAGTTCCATATCCATTCTTACAAAATTGAAAAACCCAAGATGAAAAACTTAATTTTCGAATTATTCATCCTTATTGTCCATTATTTTTTTTAGCGATCTCCTTCGGTCGACCACGTTGCAGCAAAAATTAAGGATGGACAGGTTTTTCTCTTTGACTTTTTGTTGGTATATTTTGTATATTTTGAATGATTTTTTTGGCGTAAATTTTTTTGGGTTTGTTTAAATCTCTTGTACACATTATATTATCTCTTTCCTTTTTGATTGATGATAAAAAGGGGGAGAATAAAGGAGAAACTTTGATGAATAACGATAATTAAAAATAGAGAAAAACATATGCATGATTTGTTATATGGCCATATGATTTGCTAAAATTCTGAAAATTTTCTTGTTGATAGAAAATTAATTATTTATTAGAAATTTAATCTGCTGATGCATTAATGTTATTTGATTCATTGTGATGCATGACTTCTTTAAAAATATTTCTTATCAAATCTCAAGTTATATTTTTACAGAAGTCATTGGCATGCTTATATTTTGATAAAATCTGAAGTTTTGCAGGGATTTACACTTACTTTACAGATTTTATTTTTTATGTAAATACTCCATGCATATATTCAAGGGAGCTTTTTAGACTAACCTAGATAGACTTCTAAATGGAGTTTATTAAGGTTTTGTCATCATTAAAAAGGGAGAGATTGTTAGCCCAAGGCCATATCCAAATTTTGATGATAATCAAATCTATTGAGAAATCTGTTCTAAACAATTGTTTGCAGGCATTTCTATATATCCTTCTGATGAAATTATAAAAAATGAAGATTGTGGAATAAATTCATGAAGATCAAGTTGAAGAATATCTTAGTATATAGGAATTTAGGATATTAAATTGTAAGATCAATTTGAGGATCATTTTGTCACTTATACATGCATCATTTAAGTTTTAAAATTGCATAAAAATGTTTTTAAGTCATAAATCCTATTTTTAGTTAAAACTGGTTTCTTTCAAAAAATATTTTAGAAAATGGTTAGTCAAAATTTGTGTCATTAGAAATTAGATTAGAAATCTGGATAACTTTCTGATCGAAATTCTATTTCGCACTACAGGACAAAATAATGGCTAGATAACAGCTTGTTAGAGGCATATTTTTTTGTTATGTTTTCTAACAGTCATAAACGGCTAGTTTTATGTTTTCTCACTTCAAACCAAGTTTTTGGGTATAAATATATCACAACAAAAAAACTGCCAATTAGCGACGGCACCATTTCCGTCGCTAATTTTGCGACGGATTAGCGACTGTTCTGTAATTGCGTCGCGAGAATGATATTTACTATTTATTTGTGATGAAATAGCGACGGATGTAATAAACAGTCGCTAATTATTGGAGGGAAGAGTACGCACCCTGTTTTGCGACGGAATTAGCGACAAATTTATAATTTTTTATTCAAGAAATTAGTTCCAGAAGTTTTAGCGACTAATATTTTAGCGCCTTTTTTTGCGACGGTTTAGCGACGGAAATAAATCTGTCGTTAATTAGTATTTTGTTGCTGTAATACGATTAGCGACGGATGTGTTTAGTCGCTAATCTGTCGCAAATAAATTAAAAAATAAGTTTTTAAATATCACTCCGATGGTTTATGTATAATTTCAAGTAATTTTAATATACACCATATAAAATGAATATTTTTTTTTGTAACAGAAAATTATAAATTATTTTATAAGTTGGTAATAAATTTTTATCAATTATACCAAAATCTAATGTTATTTATTTAGAAAATTTACAGTTTTTATCATAATAATAAACTAATTGTTATGATTATTATATATTTGCGTGTTCAAGATTAATAAAAAAATATTTATAAAATTTATTATTTCATTCAAAATAATAATAAAAAAATTTGTAATTTATTTTTATTTTAAAAAATTTAAATCTAATATTAAATTATTAGGAATTAAATTGATTTGTTTATCAATTATCTCCAAGTATAAACTTATTTATTTAAAAAAATTATATTTTAATAATAATAATAAAGTAATTGTTATAAGTATTATATAGTCATATTATGAAAAATAATAAATATTTTTATTTATATAATAATAATATAAAGTTTATTATTTCATTTAAAATGATTATGAAAAATTTATAATTTATTTTTATTTTGTTAAAATTTTGAGCAAATTTTAAATTATTAAAAAATTTAAAATATATATTTATAAAATTATCCTTGAATACAAGGATAAAATGATGAAATTTGGTAGGGATATTTTAGTAATTTCAAAAATTTACCCTACATATAAAAATAACATTTTATCTTCCGCCATATCTTTCCACCGTTTCAATTTAATGCGTATATGATTTTAAGCTTAATTTATTATTTAGTTGAATAATACAATAGAGTTGAATTCAAGACTTAAACTCATACAAGTTAAAATGAATAAATTTTCTAATTTACTTTCTTCAATTTAATTTTTATTATTTTTCTAAATGAATAAATTTTCTAATATATATATATATACACACACACACACTTTTCAATTTTATTTCTATTATTTTTCTAAATGTTCAAAGCTCCATCTAAACTCATCCTTACCATTTAACTTCACTACCGCGGTTATCTAATTTAGTGTTATGGAAGACAGAGTAAACTTACTGATTCGAAAATGGAGAAATGGCTTTGAAATTCTAAACATGGCCAGATTAATAAATAAGTTAAGATATTATCTGATAAATTCAAATATATAGTCCATTTGAATCTGCATATTTACGGTTTGGTTGGATCTTCAAATACAAATTGAACAGCTTTTATAAGGAATAGTGTAAGTAAAAATTCAACGGTTAAATATTTGCCGTTAGATCGGCCTGATTTTTGGTGAGTACGTTCGAAACTTCTTGTTGTTAATTTTGAACGGTAAAGATTAGTTTTTAAGGTCTGTAAGTTTAATTTTTATAGCAAAAAAAATGCCGTTTTTTTGATTTTTTACGTAATGACCAATTTTGTATGTGAAGTCGATCGAAAAATCATTTGCCGTTAGATCGGCCTAATTTTTGTTGAATACGTTCGAAACTCCTTGTTGTTAATTTTGAATGGTGAAGATTAGTTTTTAAGGTCTGTGAGTTTGGTTTTTGTTGCAAAAAAAGTTATTTCTGGATTTTTTACGTAATGACCAGTTTTGTATACGAAGACGATCGAAAAACCATTTTCCATTAGATTGACCTGATTTTTGGTGAGTACGTTCAAAACTCCTTGTTGTTAATTTTGAACGGTGAAGATTAATTTTTAAGGTCTGTAAGTTCAGTTTTTGTTGCAAAAAATAGGCTATTTTCTGGATTTTTTACGTAATGATCAGTTTTGTATACGAAGACGATCGGAAAATCATTTGCCGTTAGATTGGCCTGATTTTTGGTTAGTACGTTCAATACTCCTTGTTGTTAATTTTGAACGGTGAAGATTAGTTTTTAAGGTCTGTAAGTTCAGTTTTTGTTACAAAAAAGAGGCTATTTTCTGAATTTTTTACGTAATGACCAGTTTTGTATATGAAGACGATCGAAAAATCATTTGCCGTTAGATTGGCCTGCTTTTTGGTGAGTACATTTGAAACTCCTTGTTGTTATTTTTTGACGGTGAAGATTAGTTTTTAAGATCTGTAAGTTCAGTTTTTGTTGCAAAAAATATGCTATTTTTTGGATTTTTTACATAATGACCAATTTTGTATGTGAAGACGATCAAAAAATCATTTGCCGTTAGATCGGCCTAAGTTTTGGTGAGTACGTTCAAAATTCCTTGTTGTTAATTTTGAACGGTGAAGATTAGTTTTTAAAGATCTGTAAGTTCAGCTTTTGTTGCAAAAAAGAGGCTGTTGATTCTTTTTGGATAAATTTTATTTTTATTTAGAGTATAAGTAAAGACGTTTCAATTATAATGATATTGAAAATGGTGTAAGTTCAGCTTTCATAATCCCCAAAATAAACTTTTACTAAAAATTCCCTAAAAAAAGTGGTATTGAAAATGGTAAAAGGAATTATAATCCATCAATTTTTGTTGTTTGCTCCAATTTTGTTTTTTACGTAATGACCAGTTTTGTATACGAAGACGATCGAAAAACCATTTTCCATTAGATTGACCTGATTTTTGGTGAGTACGTTCAAAACTCCTTGTTGTTAATTTTGAACGGTGAAGATTAATTTTTAAGGTCTGTAAGTTCAGTTTTTGTTGCAAAAAATAGGCTATTTTCTGGATTTTTTACGTAATGATTAGTTTTGTATACGAAGACGATCGGAAAATCATTTGCCGTTAGATTGGCCTGATTTTTGGTTAGTACGTTCAATACTCCTTGTTGTTAATTTTGAACGGTGAAGATTAGTTTTTAAGGTCTGTAAGTTCAGTTTTTGTTACAAAAAAGAGGCTATTTTCTGAATTTTTTACGTAATGACCAGTTTTGTATATGAAGACGATCGAAAAATCATTTGCCGTTAGATTGGTCTGCTTTTGGTGAGTACATTTGAAACTCCTTGTTGTTATTTTTTGACGGTGAAGATTAGTTTTTAAGATCTGTAAGTTCAGTTTTTGTTGCAAAAAATATGCTATTTTTTGGATTTTTTACATAATGACCAATTTTGTATGTGAAGACGATCAAAAAATCATTTGCCGTTAGATCGGCCTAAGTTTTGGTGAGTACGTTCAAAATTCCTTGTTGTTAATTTTGAACGGTGAAGATTAGTTTTTAAAGATCTGTAAGTTCAGCTTTTGTTGCAAAAAAGAGGCTGTTGATTCTTTTTGGATAAATTTTATTTTTATTTAGAGTATAAGTAAAGACGTTTCAATTATAATGATATTGAAAATGGTGTAAGTTCAGCTTTCATAATCCCCAAAATAAACTTTTACTAAAAATTCCCTAAAAAAAGTGGTATTGAAAATGGTAAAAGGAATTATAATCCATCAATTTTTGTTGTTTGCTCCAATTTTACAGAATTAGTCCCCGTTTGACTTTTCGTTGTGTTATTCAAAGTCTCCCTTTATTGCTGATGATTTCTAATTAGTTTGTTGAATCATTTAATATACATTCCATCATTTAGAAATAAAAAAAATTGAATGATATATGGTGTAAATAAATAATTGTTGTTTGCTTGTTTTATAACGCCCCGAATTTGAGTCAACCGATAAAATTTATTTAATTCATTAATAATGCTTTGAATTAAGTATGTTTTAAATTAACTATTTTAGCAAGCCATAAAGAAAAAAAAAATCAGAGTAAAAGATATTAATATAATTAAATTTATAACAATAATTAAAATAATAACAATAATAATAATATTTCCCTAGAGACTTCTGGATAAAAGTACTACAGCCATAGAAATTTGTTTTGAGGGTAAAAAAAAAGAAAAAAAAAGGGGGGAATATAGAAATCGGAAAAGGAAAGGAAAAAGGGGAAGGAGAAGAGGAGGAGCAAGGGGCGGCGTTCTCTCTCCGGCGATTCTTGCACCGTCGCTGCCTTCCGTTTTCGATCAAGCCATGCTGTCCCTCCCTACCGCCGATCAACCACAGCATCACATCGCCCTCTCCTCGTCGCTCTCTTTCTTTCTCCTCTCCCTACCGAGTGCCTTCTCTCTCTGGCGACCTGCGACGGTGGATGGCGGCAAGAAAGGCACCGGCAAGTCCCCAAAGTCGAGGCGGTCCTCCCTATACCTGCTATTCATCCCCACTCACCAGTCACGAGCGGATTGAAGAGAGAGGCCATCGACGGTTCTTGGGTAGATCCCGACCAAACGGAGAGGTGTTTGAGCGCATGACCACCGGAAATGGGAAGCTGGAGTTCTCATCTTCACGGCGGCAGTGTTAGATCGTGTTTCAGGTCGAAGATCTGGTGGAGTTTCCGGATCTCTCGCCGGTTGTGGTGGTTCTTGATATCTCGGAGGAGGTTGTCGCCAGTTTCTTGATTAGAAGTAAAAGCAGCAGCAGCAATTTGCTGGATTTATCAGATTTAAGGTACAAATGAAACAATTTTTTTAATTGTTCTTACCAATACCCATAAACTTGCAAATGTTAATTTGGGTTTTTCGTGTCATTATGTTGTTGTTGATTTTTTTTTTTTGAAAATAAGAGATACTCGTTAACTGATGCGGTGGTTTCTCACCAACTCCGACCACTCCAAATTCCTCCTCTTCCACCGCCAGAAACCGCTGCGCCACTACTCAGTGAGTTCCGACATTCTACTTTAAGAGTCTCTTTTCCAAAACAATCCTTCTGATGAACCCAACTGTAATCTCAATAAAATTAATGCTCTCTCATTTTTAAATTCTTTCACTTATTTTTTCCCTAAAAGTTATATGAATTTGGGGCTGTGAAAAGGCTTTTACATTTGAACTGTTTCTATTGTGTCTGTTGGTATTGAATTCAGTTTCTGCTTTAATTTTGATTTTTGTTTGTGTGTGTCTGTTGTAGATGTCAATATTGAGTCACTGCCCTCAATGCATCCTTGCAAGAGAATCTGTGATATAACTGGGCTTGAGGTATGCAAGTCTGTCTAGAAGCTGGACTTGAGTTTGGATTCATTGAACGATGATTTCTGTTTTTTTATGAAATTTTTACCCAAATTTTGATATTTCAGTTGTGTTGAATCTTTTTAAGGGTCAATAGGGTTCAGGCACTGAGTGAATTTAATATATAGGAACGTCCATCAATTCAGAAATTTGAATGGAAACTACAGGAAGAAATGTTTAATGAATTTCCTTGCTTTAACTGTTTGGTTTATGGTGCTTCACTTAAATGGGTTTTTAACGTAAGGCTGATTACTTATTTTTGGTCCAGTAGTTATGTGCACAATGTCCATTAATGTCATTGAGGAGCACCGAGTGATCAACTAGATACTAAATGGTATGGGAAAAAATGAAAGAAATCTTTATGAGTTTCCATGTTGTGCCAGGGTTATGGTGGTCCTCTGAAATGGGTTTTTAGTTTTTACACAAGGTTGGTAGCCTTTTTTTTTTTTTTATTCCTAATAGTTATGCTCAAAATGACCACTAATGTCGTTAAGGAGATATGAGTTAGGAACTATTTACTAATTGGGGTCTTGATGAGTTCCTATGCTTTGTGGCCTTTTCACATAACTTGGGCTATTCATTCTTCTTCCAATAGTCATGCATGTGATAACCAATAATGTCATTGAGGAGCGTGAGCTATGAATTGGATGCTAATTGTGTAGGAAATGAAATAGAGGTGCATCCATATAACCTGATCTAACCTTCTAAAGTCCTTGGACATAGTTTAAATCCTCCAAACAATATCTTACAACTTATCGCATCACTTCTCAACTTTCTTGTGTTCTGTTGTTTGATCTTCAATTTTATTAGTTTCAACTTTTTGAACTTGGTAGCTGAGTGTTCAGTGTTACTTTTGCTGCATCAAATAAAATTAATCTATCTAACTCTTGCTCTTTTCAAGCGACTTAATTTTATAATTAGTATAGAATGTTATCATTTAGGCATCTTATTCTGGACCAACCTTTGATTAGTATAGAATGGGCACGTTCACAATGATATGATAGGCTGGCATAATTTAAAAAAATATGGGCTCTGAAACCCTCACATTCACTGATCTGACTTGAATCTTCTGTAATTTTTATTAAATATCGTCTTTTTGCAGGCACCTTATTCTGATCCAAGGACCAACCTTCGTTATGCCAGTGCTGATGTCTTCAAGCTTGTGAGATCGCTTCCAAATGAGTATGTGCAGAGGTATCTAGCACTGAGAAATGCAGCAGTTGTTCTAAAATGAAACATTTACACGAAAGGTTGGTAGCTTTTTATTTTTGATTTGATAATGCATATGAGGGAATTCTGGAGTAGGTTTGAGATTGAGAGGATAAAATGCTTTGCCTTTAAGATACTCTCATGTTTGTTGCCTGTAATTTATATTATGATCAGAACAAATTACTAGTACGACTCTAGAACAGGGAAAACAGAGCTAATACAGATTCCAAGACTTGATATATATATATATATATATATATATATATATATATATATATATAGTACTTGATTAAAGAGTTTGGTATGATAATGCAAAATCTCTTGCATGTTCCTTTTTCTTGCCAATCAAGTAAAATATTGTCTAGCATTTGCTCCGATGATGAATGTATAGGTAACTGGAAGATATATTCATATTGGGCGGACAGATTGGTAAATTTGGAAATGAGCGAAGGGAGCCTAGAAGCTTTGCTAAGGATTAACCGGAAAAAACCTACTTAAAATGTTTCTCTTGGTCAGATTATCGTCTACTTTTCTCTTGACTTTTCTTTTCTATAGAAACTAGTCATTTAGCTGCACGCATGGTAAATTTTAGAGGTGCCAAATGAACGGATTGGGTATTGGGCTACAATGTACAATTAGTTCATAATGTTTATGCAAGCAGTTTGAGTTTCAATTGATTTTACTATGAAACAAATAGACTCCATATTCGAATGAAATGCGTTAGATATAACATAAATGCATATATTTATATACTTAAAGATATAGTCACAACTTTGGGATGAGTTTCGCAGCTTAAAAGTGAGGACTGGGCTCTTAAGGACAGATAATGCAGAGCACAAGGAGACGTGAGAAAGTGCAAGCGTGGTGCAAAAGGTTTCAGACATCCTAAGATTCTTAAATTCACCTTTCATACTTTTCTAAATATGTTTTAGCTGTCCGTGTAACTAAGAATCTGCTTAGTTAGCAGAAATCCTTGTGTATAATGTCGAAAACTAGCAGTTATGGTTAAACATCTACTAGGCAGAATTCTTTCATTATAACTTCTATTACTACTCAGAATTGATTTTATTTTTAGGTCGTAATTTGAAGAAAAATTATCACTTGTTCTTGTCATGAAATCCTGGTGTCATGTTATGCGTGCTTTTGCATGGAATGATTATCAAGGCATTGCATAAGACATTGAATTTTAATATATTTCGGGAATAACATATAGAACTAGAAAAAAAGGTATTTTTGTGGCAAATGTTCAGTCATCTCTTTTATGTCACCATTAGGTTTGTATATGGGAAGCCAGATGTCCCAAGAGCCTGTATACTTTTACATATTTGAGGAAATATGTTGACTTTCAAAAATGGTTTGGCTGCCGTATATTTTTAAATTTGTGTATTGTGTTGATTTTTCTTCTTTGCTTTGCAGTGTGAATCGATGCAAGTGCAGCTTGGCTGAGATTGCAATTAAAGCAGTCCTTGCTGTTGCAGGGATGCTATCATGCTCCCTTTTTTGTTAGAAACTAGTTAAAAAAAATAGATGGCTTGATTTAACTGCACTTTGTTTTATATATTGTTTTTTTTTTACTATATTTGTAATGAATTCATTATAAATTATGTATATATGAAAATATTATTATTTTCATTTGTATCTATTATATATGAATTTTATAATATAAGATTATTATTTATATTGTGTACAGGATGCAAATTTAAAAAAACGATAAAAGGAAAAAATTAAATTATGCAATATTTAGCGACGGATTCGCGACAGTAACGACGCATATTCGTCGCTAAATGTTAAAGTAAATTATTATAATTATGCCATAATTATAAAAATAATTAGCGACGGAAAAATATTTAGCGACGATTTTGAATTCCGATAAATTAGTGACTGAATTTGAATTCCGTTGCTAATATATTAGCGACTGGCCTTTTAGCGACTGTTCGTCTCGGCATCGCTAATTTATATTAGCGACGGAAAACAGGTAATTAGCGACGGAAGCGTCGCTAATTAGCAGTTTTTTTGTAGTATTATTCATTAGTTGACTAGCACGTAAAACTAAATGACAAGAAACTATACGAGGCAAAGTTTGTTTAATTGACAGCAAACCCAAAATGAAAAGCTTGGCAAAGAGAATGTTGAGATCCGAAAAGAAAATCACAAAAACTGATAACAATTCGGATTTATCGGAATGTTATCTAGGAAAAATGTGGTTTGACTTTTGTTTGTCTAATAAGATTCCCTGAAAAGCAAAAAGAATTCGGCAGGTTTTCTGATGAGAAAAAATTTCAATGGTCAAATTAGAATGATATTTTTCAAGGGAATAGTTAAGGAAAAAAATTACTAAAAATACGATTCGTACCTTGAATACGATTCGTTTTCCTCATTCGAGTAGATATAGAAAGACATCTTTGTTGACTAGAAAACCGAGTTTAAATACCTGAATAGGACTTTTGTCCTCTTTAAACTGAATGATCTTATTTTAGTACCAACTTCAAAAATGACTAACATTTGTACCTAGATATGAGTTTGGATTCAAAAGGTTAACCAAATAATCAAGTGAATGAATTACTTAAGGAAGTCCGGCTATGGATGTAATACCCTATACCCAGCCAATTAAAATATTCAGATACCGGATGTCATACACGGATTTTGGTCACATTAAAAGGGTCAAATCTAGGGTTTAACTAATTAAAAAAAAACCTTATTAATTTAACCTACTATTTATTCTATAAAAATTTCGACAGAGTCTTCCCTAATTATTGACAACTTCCTGTGAAAAAAAGTATAAAAACATGCTAAAATTATATAACTACTTCCACAATCTCAAGTGATTAATCACAATTTACATATTCATTTTCAAAACAACAACTCAACTCACTATATTCATAAACATTTACTTATATACACAATTATATGTGTATAAGATTATGTTATCGGAAATTGGTGTACATATTAAAATGTGCATAGCCATATGAATACAATTTGGTTTCAACTTGAAATTGAAATATCAATTCTCAAGCTTCTTATGTATCCTGTATAGGGAATCAGAACCACATACTTCTTCTGCTATTTATCATCATCTAATATTTGAATAAAATACGTGCATTAACTTTTATTTTCTTATTAAATGGGATTTAAACACAGAACCGAGCTCTCAGAACCATACGATCCATTCAATTAATACATATATATTTATATACACTTGTGGACTGAGCTTTCGAAATCATCCGGTTCACAACAATTAATACATATATATTTATATACACTTGTAGAACGAGCTCTCGGAGCCATACAGTTTACGACTCAATTTAATTACATACACCGAAAGAGCTCTCGGAGTCATTCAATCCGGTATTACATATCGAGGCACAGTACTGCTAATTTCCTAATTGGCATGCCAACTGAATCCTATTACTCCAACTCCTATCTAGACTGCTAGGGGCAAACACAAAATCGCCATCAAATAAATAAATAATATCCATGAATTCTTAGTCCCATTTATGCACTGTTTGTGTAACATAAATCATGCCCTCTCAAAAGAAAAACATATTCATTGTAGATAACTATCTTATTCTCACATATACACAAGCAAATTAACACTTACTTTCACATTTCTCTTATTATTTTAATTCATGCTTCAAATATACTCACCGTCACATTTATTCTTACTTGGGAGCCCGCAAGAACTTAATTAATTAAACTACTCGTATATTAAACCCTTAATTTAACGTCATTTCTTCTTGTTGTAATTACATTTATAAGAGGTGATGCACCCACAATTCGATTAAGATTTCCACTTAGTTCTTTAAACCATTTTGAACACGTTAAATAGTATCTTATATTGCCGACAACATTTTAGTGTTAGTAAACCAATTCTTTAAAAATATGAGAACTTCCATCTTTATTATAATACATTTAATTGGCTAATTCCTCGAGTATAGTTATAATTTTCAACTGCTATAAGTTAGAATTTGCATAATATCTCCCTCTTTACTAATTATCATTACTAATTAAATGTACAATTTAACAGCTTATAAATAATAATAACACTAGGTTCATTTCTAATGTTGACAGCCAACCTATATAATCTAAATAACAAGTTTATATAAACGTGTAATTTACATCATCACAAGTTCCATTAATATATCAACTAATATTACTTCTGAAGACAAATAATTAAATTAAACTAACTATATTATTTGTTAAGCCAAAGCAGTAGCTAAATAAAAATAGCACAAGTGGATGCATAAACTAACTATATTATTTGTTAAAATTGTTATTTTTGTAATACATACAGAATCAAGTTTGAATTTAATTAAACTTTTATTTTTATCATACATTCATTTCTTCATTATTATTTTCTAATTAAATATTATAAAATAAACAAAACACTTAAATTATCAACAAAATTTTAAACTCAAAATTGGATCTTAAATTAGCAAAACTCCACCAGCAATTACATTATTTCTAGTAAATCATACTGCAACCAACACTTAATTCAAAGAAATACAATAATTTTTAACCAAATTTCAAAGTTAATTCAATAAAATTTACAGAGACCATTTTGATAATTACATATCAGTTAGAGTCGATTTTCTGCATTTTGTCCTCTTTACATCGGTCACTGTGCTCGCCGGAGCTCGCCAGAGTTTGATCGGAGCTCCGCCGGCGTAGGACCAAAGTCACCCGAAGACAGCTAGCGTGGGGCGGTGATCACGCACTCCAGCACTTCACCCATTGGCCGGGATCTGCTCAAGAACCACCGCCCCCTTCTTTTTTCGATCCACCCATTGGCGGTGATTGGAGGCAGATAGAAGACGTCGGGGTGAACGCCGTCCCTTGGGAAACTCGCCGGTGCAACGAGATCGCCGTCTGCCGTCGTGGTTCGCCGGAGAGAGGAGGTGCTCGGTAGGGAGAAGAGAGAGAGAGCACGGCGAGGAGGAAGCGATGTTGTTGTTGTGACCGACGGTAAGAGAAGGCGGCGTGTCTGTGACCAGGGGTGGGAGGCAGCGGCGGTGCAAGGGCGCTGTCCCTTCCCTCCTCCTCTTTCCTCTCCTCTTCCCCTTCTCTTCTATTTCTCCTTTTTATTTTTTAGCCATGCCTTTATGTCCCGAATTTTCCAGGGACTACCCAAGACATCTTTGTCCCTATTATTAGTATTATCACATGCCCCTATTTATTTTTAAATTTCTTAATATTATTTAGATGTCTTCAAAATCACACACACCAATAGGACCGTGCAGAATCGAATCGGAACCGAACCGATTTGAATTTGATCTGTTTGGTTCGATTTTATCAGTTTTCAGTTCATTCGATTTAAAATCGAAAAAAAATTCGGTTTAATCGGTTCGATTCGGTTCTTACAATTGAAAAACCGAAGGAACCGAACCGACCGATCTTTCTAAAACTCACCGTTTTGACAGTGTATATATACACTGTTTTCACACCCCAAAAACGAGACAGCCATAATCTTCCGTCTTCGATCTGCCTCCAGAATCCCTAAAATCTCACCCCTACTCATCGATCTGCCTCCAGGATCTCCAGTGGTTTTCTTCCTGCCGAGAACAATGGTTAGTGTTTCGATCCTTCATCTATCTTTTCTTTAGCTTCCATATTTTCGTTCTTTAGTTTCATTCCATGTCCCTGTTCTTCTAGTTTGGGAGTTTTGTTTTTAGGATTTTGTTATTTCATCAGTGGAGATTTTAATTTCTTTTTTTGGCTATTATGTACCTGAATCGATTGTCTAATTTCTTTTTTTATGAGGGATCTTTGAATCGATTGTCTGCAGTTTGATACTCTTTGTTAATCGAGCGTCTGAATCGATCGTCTTTGAGTTACTGATCAACAGAGAACTTTTCTTTGGATGAAAAAAAGTAATGCATCAAACTAATAATAATTATGTTTTGTGATGGTACGTATATTAGTGTATGGAAAAATCTAATTGTTTTGGTTTATGAATCTTTTCATAAATCTAGTGCAAGCAATATGTATCTTAATTCACCATGCATTAGTTTATTAATTAGTCTATTAATTGTTGTTGTTTAAGGAAAAAAAAAAAAGAAATTGCATTGCTTTTGAATTTAGTAGTCCTCCAGTTCAGCATTGAGTGTTGCATTGCTTTACTTGGCAGTTTAAGGCAGTAACAGAAATTTTCTTGTTGCTCCCTTTATCAACTCTAGCATTGAACTGATTGGAAGCATTATAATGTCGTTCATATATTAACCATGCCACAATTTGTTATTTTGATTAATGATATGTGTTTAGCATGCATAAGTAACTGATAGGTAAAACCTATCAGAGATAATAATTTATTTTAGAAATTCAAATTATTCTAAAAGTCAAAGGAAAAGCAGAGATAATAACATTAAAATTGATGGCACTTTAGATATCCTTTTTAACTTGTTTAGTATAGACATTTTTATTCAATGGACATACATTTGGAGGCTCAATCCTGAACTCCTGGTTTGTTCATCTTCTTTCTTTTAATGGATTTACAAATTCTATCATGGAATTGTCAGGGCATTTGTATAAACATTTTGTAATTTATGTCAAGAATTTAGTGCAAATTTATAGACTTTCAATCTTGATTTTAGTGGAAACTAGAATCAATGATGCAAATTTATATACCTTATTTCTCATATTATCTCAGCTCATTGGAGATTTTAACTTTTTTTATTCTCTCATGAAAAATTTAAAGATTCTTCTCGGAGTAGCAAGCCTTATCCTCTCTGTGCTCACTTTGTCAATTCTTATGACTTGTTTGATATAGGTTTTAATTAGAGTAGGGGGTGGTTAGTCAAAGACTAGATTAAACTTTTTGCAATTTGTTGTGAAGAGAATTTATTTTAGTATTCCATTTAAAACTCCAATACCATGTTTGCAATCCATTTGTCTGCCTTGTTCTGGCTTTGTGCAATTTAGATTCAATGGTACCATTTTAACTCTTTTCAGTTGAATTCATCAAATTCTGCATCCGTGTGAAAAAATCAAGCATGATCTTGGCATCTGCAGCTTCTAGAGCCAAAAAATGCATTTGGAGGCTAATATTGGTACAGTAAAATATTTCTATACTTTAATTATTTTGTATTATTTTTCTTTAATTTCATTGAATTTATTTAATTATTGTTCATTTATATGAATGCAGGTCTAAAAAGTTGAATTCGCGAGAAAAATCCATCGTTATGTTGTTGACTTGTATTAATTTGTTGTAATGCTTTTTAATTGTGTGTTGTTGGAATGCTTTTTTAATTATAGGACATTGAATGCCTTTTTAATTATGTGTTGTAAAAGTTTTTAATTTTTATTTTTTAGTGTAATTTTTAAGTTATATTGTATGTATTTTTAATTGGATTTATTTTGTTGAATATATGGGCCTATTTAGGTTAAAAGCCCAATTAAAAAAGCCCAAATATGGCCCAGAACCGGTTGGACCAAACCGAACCGATCGAAATTATTTCGGTCCATTCGGTTTTTGATTCTAGCTTCTTCGGTTTCGGTTCGGTTCTTAAAATTCTTGAAGTTTGGTTTTCGGTTCGGTTCGGTTCAAAACCGAACCGAACCGACCAAATGCTCACCCCTACACACCAATATAATATTGCATTCTCTATAATTTAAACCAAGCAAACCGACATCAAAGTATTGTTTGCATATTAAAAAGTTTTCCTCAACCGGTTCAAAGTTCGGGTCGGTACAATTCGGGTTCTTATGACTTGAGGCGTTACAATGGAGCTTGGTTATCAGTAATCATATTTTTAGTGGAGTTAAACATGAATGAGTTGATGGTTATTTTTAGCAAATTTGAAGCTTAATAAATATAAAAATAAAGCCATCCATATATGGTTAGCAAATTTTTCTATATTTATTCGGAATATAAGCAGCATAAATGTGTCCATCATCCAGGCTATTTTAAAAGATAAGAGAAAGAAAGAAGATAATATCAGCTCGATCTGGGTTGGGAAAAATGTAACTAAAATAAATAATTGAAGTTTCTTAACCTCATATAAAGTTTTGATAAATATTAATTTTCTAGTGCACGAGTAAATTGATATACTTTTGTGAAAGGAACTGGATACTAATGGATTATGTTAAATTTTTGATGTACAGGTAATTGAGATTATGTGTAACATCCTGGTGATAGCAGGATGCTTAACCATTGGAAAATTAGAATGTGTAACTCTGCTATAAGTTGCCATAAGCATCGCACACTACTGGCAGATTTTGAAGAAATAGATTGGGGGTTCAAGAAACCAAAGGTTAGGACCTAATCGTGAAAAAAAGTTCTAATGGTCTAATATGTTTGAGATCGATGTTTAGCTATCACGTAAAAGAAAAGGTAAGCCATAACAGATTTAATAATATATGTGAATTCATAGCGAATTTATATTATTCAAAAAGTTGAAGAAAGTACAAACAAATCTCGTGTTTTTAGCACATAAATGGTGAATCCAACTTAATGTATTGGAGCTATATTACAACTCTTAATTATTACCCACAAGATTGATAAGAAAGTTGCAATGCAAAGCCTATAAATTTACTTGGTGCCGCCGGTAGTGCATGATTTGAGCTGAAGACTTTCAATTGGGAGCTTGTCTGTTGGAAATTTACAGACGGTGTCAGGTTTTTCTGGCAACTCAGGGCATGGTTTAGGAGTGACCTTGGATGTAACTCCTGCTACGTTGGTGCAATTCCATAGGGGATCCTTTGGCTTCTGAGTCAATTTAATATCAGTATTGGAAATGCAAATGTTAGTGAAAGGATTGTTATCCATTCCCTCGATTTTTCCAGGGACG
Source organism: Excoecaria agallocha (assembly GCA_037975025.1). Lineage (NCBI taxonomy): Eukaryota > Viridiplantae > Streptophyta > Magnoliopsida > Malpighiales > Euphorbiaceae > Excoecaria > Excoecaria agallocha. The sequence continues at coordinate 51,411,661 of CM075811.1, read as the reverse complement.
GTGACATTTGTAGCAATCATATCATCGTGATTGATGTTGGTAATGATAGGCAATGCCTTAGGGTCGAAGTTATTATCTGCGTGTTGTCCGTAGGAGCCAGTCATCCAGAAACCATAATACAGGTTATAATATCTCATTTTCCTCACGAAAATATCTCTCACATAACCTCCTCTTCCTACTGCTGTTTTGACTCTAACACCAGATTGAGTGTCGATTGCTGTAATATCTTCAGCTCTAACATTTTCAATTCCTCCTGACATTTCACTCCCAAGAGCTATGGTAGCACTGTCGGGGGAAATGCATGTTACCCTTCTTATTACTAAATCCTTTGTTGGTTTTCCATATTTGATGCCGTACTGATCCCATCCACTTTTAACTGCGATGCAGTCATCCCCTGAGACGATGTAACAATCTTGGATTCGAGTATTGGTGCACGAGTCTGTAAAAGTTAACCACAATAACTTAATTAGCAGATGGTCGCTTCAGAATTATTCATAATGTTAATTAATTTCAAACTTTTATTACTAGCTTCGAATAGAATCCAAACGACAAGCATGCATCTATATACATACCAGGATTAATCCCATCTGTGTTAGGAACGCTGACTGGTGCAAGAATAGTCACCCCTTCGATAACCACATTACTGCAAATTATCATGAGAAGAAGACAATTAGCAAAAAAAATTATTGTATTAAAATTGGGCTTATCAAAAATGAGTAGATAAATTAATATGAATTGTGGAAATAATTACCTGCAATATGTGGGATGAACATGCCATGAAGGAGAGTTAGTAAGGGTGATGTTAGAAATTTGAAGTTGATCAGTGTTCAAGATCTCAATTAGATAAGGCCGGGTCACCTTCAAAGATTTTGCCTTAAATTTATCCCACCAAACTTTACCTTGACCGTCGATTGTGCCATTATTACCTGTTATACAAAACCATTGCACATTTTCATGAATCTCATCACTTTGACAAGCTCTAATTAAACTAATTCAGGATGCCAATATTTGTAAACAAAAATAATATCAAAAAATAAATATGATAAAATTACCAGTAATGACCACATCTTTGAGATCAAAACCAGAGATAAGAGCATTGTGCCTTCCATCGGGGGCATCTCTTCCCACACCGTAAGAAGGTAAAGGTTTGATGACAGGCCAATCAGCCTCATTCTCAGAGGCAAGAATGACAGCATCCTTCTCAAGAAAAAGGGTGAAATGGCTAGTGATGTTGAAAGACCCAGTTAACCATTCCCCTTTGGGAACTATAAGCTCAGCTCCACCATCTGCTGCAAATTTGCTAAGGTTAGCAATTGCAGCTTGAAATGCTTTTGTGTTCGATGTTTTTCCATCGCCGACTGCTCCAAAATCCGTTATTACTGCGCTGTGCTTACGGCAACTTATAGCAGAGTACTTCACGCCCTGTGATCGGCCAACAGAAAAGCATCCTGCTATCACCAGGATGCCACAAATAATCTCAATTACCTGTACATCAAAAGTCAATATATTCCGTTAGTTTCCATTTCCTTTCACAAAGCTATACCAATTTACTTGCATAAACCAGAAAATTAATATTTATCAAAACTTATATAAGGTTAGGAAACTTCAATTACATACTTTCAGTGACATTTTTCCCAACTAATGATCTTGATTTTTTTTCTTATCTTTCAAAATAGTATGGAAGGACATATTTATACTACTCGTATGCCAAATAAATATAGAAAAACTTGCTAACGGTATATGGATGGCTTTATTTTTAGAATTATACATTTTAAAATTTGCTAAGAATAACCATCAACTTATGCATGTTTAACTCTACTAAAAATACCATTTCAGCACCTTTCTTTAGGGATCTCACATTCTCTTTGCCAGGCTTTTCATTTTGGGTTTCCTTGGCTGATGTCGTTTTCAAATTAATAATTACTTCCTCTGTTTTATTTTAAAAAATTGTTTTCCTATTTTATTTTTTTCCACTTTAAATATACTTTTCAAAATTTGAGTAATAAATTTAAATATACATCACAATTTATTATACATTTTATTAAATTTTTTTTATCACTCTCCGTTTTTTAACTAAAATTAAATAAAATTTTTCAAAATATAAAAGGATATTTTTGCCAATAAATATATTTTTTTTATGAAATGAGACATTTTAATTATTTTTTTAATTTTCGTGAAAACTGAAAACTAATTTTTAAAGTGAGACGGAGGGAGTAGTTACAATCGATATATTTTTATTAATTTGTTTTTTATTAAATATAGTTAATCGTAATTAATTCATTTCGCGTAATTAAAATATTTTTTCATAATCTCATATACACTAAAATCCAAACCTAAAATGGGGGATTTTCACTTTACTTAAAGAATCCAAGTATATAATGCAAGAATTAGCAAAACCCTTTGTTTTTATTCCTTGAAACCAACATACATGCATTGAACCTTAGCTAAGAGAGCAGGTTTTCATCTGTACATTATCAATAGGCAAACTGTCTGTAGGGAAAAAGCACTCAACGCTTTTGCTAGGCAACAAAGTGCATGGTTGTGGACGCGCATTGCTGCTAACTCCCTGCACGTTTGTGCAGTTCCATTGCAATTTTTCTGGTTTCTCTGTTAATCCTATAGTTACATTAGAAATGCAAATATCAGTAAAAGGATGTTTTTCTATCCCATCAAGACTGGCTGAATAAGTAGCATTTTCAGCCACAATGTCTTTGTAATTTATTTGAGTAATGTTAGGCAGTGCATTGGGACCGAAGCCAGGGTCAGGGTGCGATCCGTAGGAGCCAGTCATCCAAAACACATACTTCATTGTCTTGAGATTCATTCTTCTTATGAAAATGTCCTTCACACAACCTCCCCTTCCCACTGCTGTTTTGATTCTGACTCCAGATTCATTGTCGATTGTTGTGATATCTTCAGCTCTAACATTTTCGATCCCGCCAGACATTTCGCTGCCCAGAGCTATGGTTGCACTGTCGGGAGAAATGCATGTAAGCCTTCTTATTACTAGTTGCTTTGTTCACAACAAAAAAACTGCCAATTAGCGACGGAAAAATATTCGTCGCTACTTTTGCGACGGATTAGCGACTGTTATATAAGTCGTCGCGAGAATGATATTTACTATTTTTTGCGACTAAATAGAGACGGAATTAATAAACAGTCGCTAATTATTGGCGGAAAGAGTACGCTCCTTGTTTTGCTACATTTTATAATTTTTTATTCAGGAAATTAGTTTCAGAAATTTTACTAATTTTGGTTTTAGCGCCTTTTTTGCGACGGTTTAGCGACGGAAACATATCTGTCGCTAATTAGTATTTTGTTGCTGTAATACGATTAGAGACGGAAGTATTTAGTCGCTAATCTGTCGCAAATAAATTAAAAAATAAGTTTTTAAATTTCACTCCCATATGGTTTATGTATAATTTCAAGTAATTTTAATATACACCATATAAAATAAATATTTTCTTTTGTAACAGAAAATTATAAATTATTTTATAAGTTGGTAATAATTTTTTATCAATTATACCAAAATGTAAAGTTATTTATTTAGAAAATTTACATTTTTAATCATAATAATAAACTAATTGTTATGATTATTATATATTTGCGTGTTCAAGATTAATAAAAATAAATATTTATAAAATTTATTATTTCATTCAAAATAATAATAAAAAATTTGTAATTTATTTTTATTTTAAAAAATTTAAATCAAATATTAAATTATTAGGAATTAAATTGATTTGTTTATTAATTATCCCCAAATATAAACTTATTTATTTAAAAAAATTACATTTTAATAATAATAATAAAGTAATTGTTATAAGTATTATATAGTCATATTATGAAAAATAATAAATATTTATATTTATATAATAATAATATAAAGTTTATTATTTCATTTAAAATGATTATGAAAAATTTATAATTTATTTTTATTTTGTTAAAATTTTGAGCAAATTTTAAATTATTAAAAAATTTAAAATATATATTTATAAAATTATCCTTGAATACAAGGATAAAATGATGAAATTTGGTAGGGGCATTTTAGTAATTTCAAAAATTTACCCTACATATAAAAATAACATTTTATCTTCCGCCACATATCTCCACCGTTTCAATTTAATGCGTATATGATTTTAAGCTTAATTTATTATTTAGTTGAATAATACAATAGAGTTCAATCCAAGACTTAAACTCATACAAGTCAAAATGAATAAATTTTCTAATTTAATTTCTTCAATTTAATTTCTATTATTTTTCTAAATGAATAAATTTTCTAATATATATATATATACACACACACACACTTTTCAATTTTAATTCTATTATTTTTCTAAATGTTCAAGCTCCATCTAAACTCATCCTTACCATTTAACTTCACTACCGCGGTTACCTAATTGAGTGTTATGGAAGACTGAGTAAACTTACTGATTTGAAAATGGAGAAATTGCTTTGAAATTCTAAATATGGCCAGATTAATAAATAAGTTAAGATATTATCTGATAAATCCAAATATATAGTCCATTTGTATCTGCATATTTACGGTTTGGTTGGATCTTCAAATACAAATTGAACAGCTTTTATAAGCAATAGTGTAAGTAAAGATTCAACGGTTAAGTATTTGCCGTTAGATCGACCTGATTTTTGGTGAGTACGTTTGAAACTTCTTGTTGTTAATTTTGAACGGTAAAGATTAGTTTTTAAGGTCTGTAAGTTCAATTTTTGTTGCAAAAAAGAGACTGTTTTATGAATTTTTTACGTAATGACCAATTTTTTATGTGAAGTCGATCGAAAAATTATTTGCCGTTAGATCAGCCTAATTTTTGTTGAGTACGTTCGAAACTCCTTGTTAATTTTAAATGGTGAAGATTAGTTTTTAAGCTCTGTGAGTTCGGTTTTTGTTGCAAAAAAGAAGTTATTTCTGGATTTTTTACGTAATGACCAGTTTTGTATACGAAGACGATTGAAAAATTATTTGCCGTTAGATTGGCCTGATTTTTGGTGAGTACATTTAAAACTCCTTGTTGTTAATTTTAACGGTGAAGATTAATTTTTAAGGTCTGTAAGTTCAGTTTTTGTTGCAAAAAAGAGGCTGTTTTTTGAATTTTTTACGTAATGACCAGTTTTGTATACGAAGACGATCGGAAAATCATTTGCCGTTAGATTGGCCTGATTTTTGGTGAGTGCGTTCAAAACTCCTTGTTGTTAATTTTGAATGGTGAAGATTAATTTTTAAGGTCTGTAAGTTCAGTTTTTATTGCAAAAAAGAGGCTGTTTTCTGGATTTTTTACGTAATGACCAGTTTTGTATACGAAGTCGATCGAAAAATCATTTGCCGTTAGATTGGCCTGATTTTTGGTGACTACGTTCAAAACTCCTTGTTGTTAATTTTGAACGGTGAAGATTAGTTTTTAAAGTTTGTAAGTTCAGTTTTTATTGCAATAAAAAGGCTGTTTTCTGAATTTTTTACGTAATGACCAGTTTTGTATACAAAGAGGATCGAAAAATCATTTACCGTTAGATTGGCCGGATATTTGGTGAGTACATTCGTAACTCCTTGTTGTTAATTTTGGACAAAGAAGATTAGTTTTTAAGATCTGTAAGTTTAGTTTTTGTTGCAAAAAAGAGGTTATTTTCTGGATTTTTTATGTAATGACCAGTTTTGTATATGAAAACGATCGAAAAATAATTTGCCGTTAGATTGGCCTGATTTTTGGTGAGTACGTTCAAAACTCTTTGTTATTAATTTTGAACGGTTAAGATTAATTTTTAAGATCTGTAAGTTCAGTTTTAATAATAATAATAAATTAATTGATATATTTATTTTATAATTACATAATACATATTAATAAAAATAAAGATTTGTAAAATAATAATATAAAATTTATTATCTCATTTAAAATAATTCTGAAAATTTTAATAATTTATTTTTATTTTGTTAATATTAATGATCAAATATTAATTATTAGAAATTTTAATTATATGTTTACCAAACAATCCTTGAATATAAAGACAAAAGAGTAATGATTGGTAGGGATATTTTTGTATTTTAAGAATGGTAACCCTTTGTAACGCCCCAATTTTTAAATTATTCGAATAATAAATAAATCGATCCGAATAACATATAAATTTGATAATAAAATAAATATAAAATAAATTGGGTTGAATTATAGTTGAGTTTTTGGTTTTATTGCATAAAAGAAGAAGTTCTGAGGTTAAATTGCAAATAGTATACATTTGGGGACTTAAAGTGGAAGTTGGCCAAAACGACGTCGTTTTGGCCTCTCCATTTCTCTTCTTATTTAAGGAACCATTCGGTTCCTCTTTGTCCTAAAATGACTGTCCCTGTATAAATAATTTAGGGTTTAACTCTCACTTTCATCTCTCGCTCTCTCTCTCGTTCTCTCTTGTCTCCACCGCCGATGCAGGTATGGGTTTCACTTTCACAGCGGCGAGGTCTTCCACAGCGTTCATTCCGTAGGAAGCAGGGGTAGACTCCGGAAGGCAGAGGCGGTGGCACTGCGTTGGAAACAGGGGTCTACTGTTCTCAGATCTGGTTTTTTCTTTCAAAGTTTTTACAGGAAATCATTCACATGTGCGTTCTTAATTGGTGTTTGTTACTATTTGTTGCAGTACCAAAAAGGCCATTTTATCTCTTGGGTATTTCGGGATCTGCTCTTTTTTTTTTCTCGTTTTTCTTTTGGTTTGTATGGTAGTGTTGTGTTGTTTTTAGGCTGCCTTCTGCTGATGCTTGTTTCCGTTTCTGGCTGGTTTTGTACTGCAGGTTTGATTGGTTGTTTGCTGCTCAACGTGATGATGAAGTGGTGATAGCTTTGTGTCTTGAAGGTTTCCGACATGCCATCCATGTTACTGCTCAACGTGATGATGAAGTGGTGATAGCTTTATTTTTATCATGCTCTTTCTTTACTTTGATTACCTTAGAAATTACCTTTTACTTGATGGGAGCACATGATTATCAGTGATTTTTCTTGTTAATATGATTGGAAACACGTTGCTTGCTTAGGATTTTATTAGTACAGTGAGAACTATTAATATTTTTAATAAATTAAATTGGTAATTTAATATTGATTTGATTGCAATTGCATAACAGTGGTTTGTATGAGAATTCATTTACTTGAACTTTGTCCCAAGACGTGTCAGTTGACTGGTTTGTGGTATTTGTAAGTAGTTTAACTCTTTTCAAACTGAGTAGTGATCTCATTGACGTTCTGAACATTTTAATGTTAAAAATTATGCTAGTTGGAGCACTGCCAAATGATCTGTAACATTTCTTTAACAGAACATATATATTTAAAATAAATGATTTTTTAGATATAATCTAACTATGCATGTGTGTACATTTCTTTTAAACACTAGTTTTTCCATTTGTTTGTGGTGATTAGATTGGTCTACTTCTGCCTTTTTGATTAAGGTTGATTTTTAGTCTAATGTAGTTTCAAAATCTTGTTGAATTTGTGTCAATTCTTGTTGGTTGTCTGGGGTCTACTTCTACCTCTTTGATTAAATCAAGTATTGTTGTTTTTCTCTGTCTAATTCTTGATTTTCCTAAATGATTTTTAGCTTTTGCTAATACTAGTTCTCTTTAATATTTTTTCACTGATTTTATTTTGTTGATGGCTAAAAGCCTCAAATCTTTTGCAGTTTTTAACTTGAAGATTAGACTAAATATTTTTTTCCAAATAGGAATGACTGCTTCAGATGGAGGACAGAGTTAGATGATAATGTCAGTTAATTCTCCTTAATTCACTAATGGTTCTGATCAAACAACCAGTTGAGTGGTTGACAGGTGCGGCCACATCTTATTTTGCCCTTCTAGGTTATGTATATGATTGTAATTGAGACCTTTTGTCTTTTTTATGACAGTTCATGCACATTGATGAGCTTACCCATCAGTCATGACAATGGGCAGCTGTCAGACATGAGCTTTATTAGCCTTTTTGTGTCATCAATTTTTTTTTTTTGAGAATTTCTTGCAACTCCTATTGCCTCATTTTTAGAGACATATCCATGCCTCCTAGATATCTAGTGCTACCTCTGTCTCGACTTATTACATGAATGGTCTTTGTTAATGTGGTAGCATTCTGTACTCTATTGCATATTTGGCTTGGTGTTTTTACTCATTAATAAATGAAAGCAATCTTTAATTATTTTCTCAGAGCTATTTAGTGAAAAGCCTAAATGTCTCTAGTCAATTCTTAGGAAATTAATTATAGGTAATTAATTATTTTTTACTTTCTTTCCTTATTATTAGTTTGTTTTTCTATGGGTTAGAAATATGAATGTTGGATTGTTGTATCTGTTATTTTTGAAGGCAAACCCGAGCTAGGATTTTGTTGCTTCCAGTGCTATTGATTCGAGCATCAATAACAAGGTCAGTATTTACTTTTTTGTTTTTAAAGGTTCATTTTTTTAATTCTGAAGTGATTATAACTGTTGAGTGCTTGATTTTTAATTTGGTATCAAATATGCAGTTTAATAGGATTTTGCGGCTTGATTTGTAATTTGCATCATGAAGTTATATTGCCCTATCTCTTAGATGTGCTTTATAGGATCTTTTGTTGTTTAATTTGAAATATTACGATAATATAAGTGTTAGAAATGATGGATTGAGCTCTTGAGAAATTAAGGGAGATTTTTGCATATAATAGGTGTGTGGAAGTTTAATAAATTATAATGGTATGCTCAAATAAACTATTTTGGGTGTTTATAAAAGACATTAAATGAGATGGATATGTTTAATTAAAATTGAGAAAAATTCCCTTTTGTTAACAAAAAAAAAACTAAAAAGAAAAGCATCCTCTTAAAATACATGTACGTGGGATTTTTTGTTCCCATTTGCATTACTCTATTTCAATCCTTTTGAGCTTATGATATAGTTTGTTTTCAGAATATAAGATAACTTGGTTTGGAGTATGTGGACAATAAACCTCAACAATTGTTGGTCTATTTGATCCATGCCATGGAATATAAATTAGGAATTGTATTGATTGTTTATGCAGATAGCAAATTACTTTGTGATTTCTTTACTTGTCCTCTTCAAGATTGGAGCTTTTCAATCTCGAATGGTTATTGCACTAACCATGAACTCAAATGTGTATACTTCACATTTGAATGTTTTAGGCATCATAAACTTCAAGCAGTTCTTTTTCATTGGCAGATTGTTTTTGCTTCTTAAATGTCGTGCTGGATACTATTTTATTTTGCCAAGTGATAATAAATATTTGCATTGCTATTACTCTAGAATATGTTATGTTTTTTGAGTTCTTTATTTTACTTTTATAGGACTGAAATTCCATCTTTCTATTTATCAATCTGATCATTACGCTTCATCTCTTGACTCCAAGAGCTATATATATAGGCATCTAAAGATTGTTTCTGATGATGAAAATTTTATTTGGGTTGTAGTAAACTCTTCCTATTTGAGCTATATATATATATATAGGCATGGTGAATTGTTATTCTTGGTCCCAAAAAACGGAATACATACATTTCTTATTTAATAAGAACGTTGAAGTTGTGTTAAGTTTTAAACAAAATTACATGTCAAATTCTTTTTTTGGCATTGGTATATATGTTATCTTATGCACCAGTCCTATAATATCTTATTAAGCATATATGTTAGCTAATTGTAGCCATACATGACAAATTACTGATGTTAAAGAATAATAATGAATGATTTTTTTCATTTATTTTATCATTCTCAGGTTCTTCTCAAGTTCAATGTGCCTGAGGAACAGATTGCAAAACAGACCAGGTGGCATTTTATTGCTATGATACGAAAGCTTTCAAGTGAACAAGCAGCATCAGGGGTGAAAGTTGACCCAACAACAATCAGCAAGTATGCACTTGGCCAAATAATATCATTTCTTCAACTGCAGCAACAGACGAGAAAAGTGTCTAGAAATTTGGGATCATCAAGTTCAGTCTTTGTCAGCATATAGCTGATGGTGATGAAAATGAGAGTGATTCTGAAGCAAATAGTGATCTGGATTCCTTTGCTGGAGACTTGGAAAATTTGCTTGATGTAGAGAAATGTGAAGGGGATGAGAGCAACTATGAATCCAAGCATGACAAAGCTGATGATGGGCTAAAAATGAGACGATGCCCATCACAAGCTCAGGCGGAGGAGGAAATTGAAGATGAAGCTGCTGAGGCAAGAATTGTTCATCTAGTATCAATTATTGATTTTCTTTTTCTTCTATTTTCACTTGCTCAGACTTCTATAAATCTTTTCTTTTATAATTGAAAAATTTTAGAGATATTTAATGCTACATGTTAATATGTTATTACTGCTGTAAAACTCCAGTACTTTTATTTTTTGGCTTTAGATACTTTCATGTTGTAGCTTTGATTCAATGTTGTGCAGTTGCACTTTGTATGGTTTGACACAAAGGACAATAAACAGAGTTAATTCACTTTTCAGCTTCTGTAGAGATGGGATAAGCATATCCCTGATTTGAAAAATTAAAACAGTAATAAATGTCTGTATGTGTGAGATTATTAAAATTTTTAAATACAGCAAAAGAAAAAATTTATTTATGCAATACTTTAGCGACGGATTTGCGACAAAAACTGTCGCTAATGTGTAAAAGATAGAATTTAATAAATAATTAGCGACTAGTATTTCGTCGCTAAATTTTACAGAACATTTATAATTAGCGACGGAAAATATAGTCGCTAAATATTATTATAATTCCGCGACTAATTACAATTATAAATTAGCGACGAAAAATAAAATTTGGCGACGAAATATTTCGTCGCTAAATTAGCGACTGAATTTTAAATCCGTCGCTAATATATTAGCGACTGCCCGATTAACGAAATATTGGTATTTAGCGACGGAATGTTCCGTCGCTAATCTGCAGTTTTTTTGTAGTGTATGGTTTTAGATCATTTAGAATGTTAGAAAAAATATTGAAAAGATTTTCTAACTCTTAAAAGAAAGCTTACTTGTTTTAAATCTCACTTTCCATCTTTGCACTTCTTCTTTACATATCATCTTCAATTGATTATAACTTTTGTTGTAATTACTTGTGAGGAATTATTGTTGTTAAAAATTGTGAGTTGGGTTGGCTAGAACCTAAGAGAAATTCTAGTAAGTGTTTTAATCTTTTACTTGGAAAAAAGATTGTGGGTAGATATACATAGATTTGTATATTGGCTTGAACTCTTGCCCTTAAAAGAGTTAAGAGTGGAGAGAAACGCTCAAGAGTGATTTTTAAGGAGTGGAGGTAGGTAGGTTGGCCGAACCACTATAAATTCTTTGTGTACTTTACTTTTCTGATCTATTTTCTATCTTCTACAATTCTGTTTTATATTCTGAAAATCTGTGTTTTCAAAATTCTGTAAAACGAATTTCTAAAACATTCACAACAAATTTAACACAATTTTTCAGAAATATATTTGAAGTTTAAAAAGAACTTGCAAAATATATTATTATTGTTATCTTGTATTTTTTACATTCTCTGTTAGAAAACCTATTACAAATCTGCACTTACATACAATTATGTTTCATTAAAAATTTGACTAGAAAATTTTAAGACACCCAATTTACCTCCCTCTTGAGTGTCTTTCAGGACCTACAAAGAGGTTTTGGATAATACTTTTCTCATAAACCTGATCTCGTTTAATTTTGGGAATTTTTCAGTTGTTAATTAATTTTTGAAAATCTTCAATAGTGATTTCTTCACTATTGACGATGGTTGATTTTTGAGAATATTGATCTACAGAGTTTGAGGTAGAAGAACTAGATAAATAAGTAGTTATACAAAATAAATTATCCACGATTTAAAATTTTAATTAATTTTTGAAGAATTATTATTTTATCTGAATAAACTTGCAAAGGATTTACCATCCTAACCGCCTATCACCTCAGCTAACACGTGAATTACTATCCAACAACTATCATTATCCAGATAATATTTTTAAATTTTTCAAAGAGCAATTGAAATTTTAAATTATAAATGATTTACTTAAGAGATCTACAACCCCATAATATATATATATATATATATATATACATATACATATTATTGTAATCGAATCTATCGAATTTATTAACCGAAAAAATCTATTCACTGATTTTACGGATAATCATTTTTGCTTACCACTACTTTTTAGTTTGTAGATGAACTATAGAATATTTACAGATTAAGAAAATTATGTAATTGTAGATTCTATGCTCTTATTTGATTTGTACGTTTCATAATGGTGAATTGGTGATTTGACAAAAAAAAAATTGCAATACCAATTATGTTTTTGTTTTTAGGAAAAATTGCAACACCAATTATGTTTTTGTTTTTGTGAAACCACCCAATACCAATTATGAGGTTCACTCTCGTTCAGAACTATTATATTTCAAGAAAATCAATTTGGGTAAATTTTGAAAACAATCCTGTTAGAAATCTTTATTTGCATGCTATATCATCCATACCATCCAAATATATGGCATATAAACCACTATATTAACTAACTATTTGGAAAGGTGCCATGTCGGTCATCACACTACAATCAATAAAAATGACATATATAAAAATATTTTAAAAATAAAAATTTTCATTAAATTTTTATACGTGACTTTTTTTTTATTGGTCGTAATTTGAAGGTTAATATACATCAATTTCATTTGGCAGTTTGAGGCGGCGGTAAACAAATTTCGATATAATTAATTTTGAAATTCGATTAAAATGACTTTTTTTGAAATATTTTTTTAAATTCAGATATTTTTTCGATAAAAAATTTTATTTTGTAATCCAATATCCATGAAATTAACCACATTTGACGAGATTGGTGAATGTTTGTCAACTTGTTGAATACAGAAGCCTAGGACATTGCTATCTTTACAAAGAAACAATGAATACAATTTTTCTTTATGCAAATTCGCAGCAGAAGCATGAACGAACCAAGATTAAAATGAATTTTCAGCAAATAATTAACACACATACCAAGCGCAATCATGCCATTCCGTGCGTTGGTCGCGGAGCTGAAAGGCTAGATAATGATCTTAGCTGCCTGCTTATCAACTTGCTATTATGGAGAGCCATTTGTAGATGCACATCATCAGACCACCATTGTTCTAAGCCATGAGCTTCTAGAAACCTCTGGTTTCCCTTAGACATGACAAACAACTTTGCTGCAATTTGTCCATTTGTACAAGCAACATTCTCTTTATTAGCATTTTTATCTTCAGGTCCATCAGGGTCAGTGTAATAGCAACAGATATAGTCACTATTATTCACATATAAATGAGGCACCCATTTTTTCAATCCTATAGCAGTTTTATCCCTGAAATTTGGTATCCAATTCCTCAATCCTACAGCAGAAGTTCCGTCTTCAACACCATTGGTGACTGGAGATTCACTGTTTGAAGGAAGCATTGATTTAATTTTCTTCCAAGCAAATCCAGCTTTTTCTCCGATGTTCCTTAAGCTCATAGCTACTGAAATTGAAGGAGGGTTAAACAAATGGGCTTCCACATATATACCTTCTTTAGCTAATGCTTTTCCTACTTGAAGAGCGAAGCCAGCACCCAAGGAATGACCAGCAATGCATACATTGCTGCTTCCGTAGCTTTCTGCAACTGATTTTAAAGTCTCTAGTGCTACTTTGAATCTGATAGAACCCTTCAAGCTTTCCCAAGCGAGAAAACGGAGGTCATCTTCGATGTCCCTTCGTATTGTTGAGCTCTTGAGTAGTGTTCCACGGAGTGCTAAAACGGCCTTAGGTGCTCCACTAGGTCTGATTAGTATCATATCAGCTAATGCTGCTGATCGATCCCATTCTAACACAGCACCAAATATTGATCCATCCCTTTCATCAACTAATGTCTTAGTCAGTTTGTACTTGAAGGGTATCCACCACTTAGGTGCAAGGGCATTCTCTTCTGTTCTATTTTCTTGTCTGTCAAGCTCGAGCAAGTATACTGCTTGAATGAAGCAGGCAACTACCGTTCTCTTGTAATTCTCTTTTTTCCTGCACAAATGGATCGGTCATCATGTGCCAAAGTGATGAGCAAACCTCAGAAACTGCAGCAATTCTGAAGGCAAATCTTTGTAGGTACAGATACACCATATAGCATTGAATGAGCAAGCGTTGTTAAATATGAACGAAAATCCATAATCACCTAAGCGTGGTTAAATATCAATGAAAATCCATAATCACCTCGCATTCTCAAACATTTTTTCTTTTTTTACATCAACAACAGTGACAGACAGTGACTTTTTTCTGACACAAAATCAATGTCATGAAATGAAAAGATTGTAACCGATTTTGCTGCCCGTCAAAATCAAAACAACTGACTAAGCATAACAATGTACTTCAGATATGTCCAATCTAAATCATAATTATACGCCATACCCACAAAAAACCTAGCATTACCCCCCCACCTCCCTCCCATTCAAAATTGCAGAAGTTATTCTCATTTTTCCTGCATAATTGGATCGCTTATGCGCCAAAGTGATGAGCAAACATCAGAAATTGCAGCAATTCAGAAATCGCTTATGTCCAAGATATGTCCAATCTAAATTATAATTATACGCCAAACCCACAAAAAACATGAATAATAATAATAATAATAAAAAATGAAGTACCTGGGCTACTCGAAAACTCCAAATGATAAATATTCATTGCCTTATTCAAAAACATAAATAGTAATAATAAAAAACATCTCCTTTCCAATCTGTGATCAATCAAAGTGTAGTTCAACCAAAGAACACCAATGTCATTAGCTAGATACCCATTTCCCTTGCGCTCTATTTTCCACATCCTAAAGGAGATATCCTTTCAACAAATTAAAAAAAAAAAAAAACCCACTATTCTTCTCTACTTAAATGATTTGTGGTAATGAAATGGAGTGAATCAATAAAAAAAAAATGTAAAGGAGATAGGAAATGTATCCTAACCAACTGGAATTGATAAGGTCTCTCCAATTAGGAGAAGCTAAATTTCGAGGACCAGAAACGTGAAATGCGTAGGGGTGTGCCTCATTTTCCGCCACTGCCTCCTCTGTTGTTTGATTTTCCATATGCGTATCTTCTCTTAGTCTCTTCTTGTTCTGCGATTGCATAGTCTGGGAGAAAGAGAAAGAGGATAGGCGTGTGTTGTCGACGAAAAGAGATGTTTTTGTTTTGGGTTTTGGATTCTTTGTTGTCTTTAAAGTGCCTTCCAACGGTCATATTTGCAAGTTGTCGTCTCGTCGGTGTTCTTTTTCTTACTTGCACTTGCTGCTGTGCTGTGGTTCTATGCGTGTTGTACACGCGGCGACAACCTTCTCTTTTTATTAAAAAACAAAAAAAAATTAGTGATTTTTCCATAATTAAATTTGACAATCGATTATATCAGAAAAGATGGGTTTGAATTTGAATTTGTATGGTCTCGGATCAATTTTTTTGGAATTTTTTCATAAATGCCAGATAAAAGAAAAAATAATTTATATTTATATTCTCACATTTTTTTATCTTTTATAAATATTATTTTTAAAATTTTTTCTTTCTTAATTGTCATTTTTTATATTTTAACTTTCAAAAATATCCCACCGTACCTCCCTATCTTGCGTTAATTTAAAAAGATAATAACTTGTGGATAATTGGATTCGAACAATATAAAGCACTTACGACATGCTGATATGTGCTCCCTTTATTTCCATAAGCTGTAAGTCCTTGATTAACCTGTGAAATAAGATCTCATTATCTACAAATCACAAAGAACCTAAAAGAAGCATTTTTATAAGTCAAAAACAAAAGATAGCATAGATGTATGCCTATTCATGAGATGCAAATTTTGAAGCTAATAACATCTACAAGTTAATAAAACCACATATTAAATCGTACAAGTATAATCTAATTCTGCTGCAATATATTTTTGTCCAATATATATAGTTGATTTCACCACTGAACCCCATGCCATCAAATAACAAAACAAAAATATATGCAAGTAGCACACAATCTGGATAACTTCAGACTGCGGAAAGCAACAAATACCTTGGATCCTATGCCATCAGATGCCCAGTACAAGCATAAAGCTAGGAAAGCCGCAGGATTATTCCTAATCTGGAAAAGAATAAATACATCAGGAAAAATCCAAAAACGAAACAATAATGCCATAGGCAAAGCAAGAAAGTGTAAAGAGAGCTTTAACATGCAACTGTGTGTGCTTATTGTCAGCATTGAGAAAAAAAATTTGCAAAGTGGATGGTCCTTGCCATCTGAACGAAGCATTTAATGTACTCATAAAATAGTTGAAATCTCGGAAGAATATTGCCAAATACAATTATAATCCATAGGGAACAATGAGATCATATCAGATTAACTTCTCATGCACCAGCTCTTAACCAACCCAAATGCATTTGTATAGAAAGCCTCTTGAAGAAGCAATAGGAGGAAAATGTCAATAACTGAATTCTTTAGCTTGAATTAGGAAGTCATAATTTCACGATTGGTTTTTTTAGTGCTAGCAATTTTTTTTTTTATCAAATACAGATTTAAATCAACACTTAAAATATAGTGTACCGAATTTCATCAAAAGAAAATGCAATGTATTTATTTATGTACAAAAATAAATACACTGTATTTAATTTTTTTAGTTAAAAGAAAAGAAAATAGAGTGTATTGAGTTTCGTAAAAAAGAAAATACATTGTATTTATTTATGTACAATTAAAAGTAAATATACTATATTTTAGTTAAAAGAAAAAAAATACAGTGCATTGAGTTTCGTCAAAAATAAAATACACTGTATTTATTTATGTACAAAAATAAAAACATTGTATTTTAGTTAAAAGAAAAAAATACAGTGTATTGAGTTTCGTCAAAAAAATGCAATGTATTTATTTATATAAAAAAGTAAATACATTGTATTTAGTAAAAAAAATATAGTATATTGAGTTTAGTAAAAAAAACATTGTATTTTAATAAAAAAAATATTGTATTTATTCAAGTATAAAAGTAAATACACTGTATTTTAGTCAAAAGAAAAGAAAATATTGTGTATTAAGTTTCATCAAAAAGAAAATACACTACATTTATTTATATATTTTAGTTAAAAGAAAAAAATGCAGTATATTAAGTTTCTTCAAAAGAAAATACACTTTGTTTATTTATATACAAAAGTAAATACATTGTATTTAGTCAAAAGAAAAGAAAATACAGCATATTGAGCTTTTTCAAAAAGAAAATACATTGTATTTTAGTTAAAAGAAAAAATACAGTGTATTGAATTTCGTCAAAAGAAAATACACTATATTTATTTATATATAAAAGTATATACATTGTATTTAGTAAAAAAAAAAGAAAATACAGTATATTGAGTTTCGTCAAAAAGAAAACACATTGTATTTTAGTTAAAAAAATATAGTACATTGAGTTTTGTCAAAAAAATACATTGTATTTATTTATATACAAAAGTAAATACACTGTATTTAGTTAAAAGAAAAGAAAATGCAATATATTGAGTTTCATAAAAAAGAAAATAGAATGTATTTTAGTTAAAAAAAATACAGTATATTGAATTTCGTAAAAAGAAAATGCACTACATTTAATTATATACAAAAGTTAATACACCGTATTTAGTCAAAAAAAAAAAAGAAATACAATATATTGAGTTTCGTCAAAAAGAAAATACAATGCATTTTAGTCAAAAAATACATTGTATTGAATTTTATCAAAATAAAATATACTGTATTTATTTATGTACAAAAGTAAATACACTATATTTTAGTCAAAAGAAAAGAAAATACAGCATATTTAGTTTCATCAAAAAGAAAATACACTATATTTATTTATATAGAAAAAATAAATACACTATATTTTAGTCAAAAGAAAAAATACAGTGTATTAAGTTTCATAAAAAAAATACATTGTATTTATTTATGTACAAATATAAATACATTGTATTTTAGTCAAAAGAAAAGAAAATACAATGTGTTCAGTTTTATCAAAAAGAAAATAAATTGTATTTATTTATGTACAAAAGTAAATACACTTTATTTTAGTGAAAAAGAAAAAATACAGTGTATTGAGTTTCATAAAAAAAATGTACTATAATTATTTATGTAAAAAAGTAAATACAATATATTCTAGTCAAAAGAAAGGAAAATACAGATTAGAATATAGTGTATTGAGTTTCGTCAAAAAATAATATACTGTATTTTTAATATCTTAGAATGTATGAAAGTTAAATTTGTATGAAATTTAAAAATAATAATACCATCAAGTTACAGAGGTGTGCAGGTACATATCAAATTTCTTATAAATACACTGTATTTTAGTAAAAAAATACAGTGTATTGAGTTTCATAAAATAAAATATACTATATTTATTTATATACAAAAGTAAATATATTGTATTTTAGTCAAAAGAAAGGAAAATACAGACTAAAATATAATGTATTGAGTTTCCTCAAAAAAATAATATATTGTATTTTTAGTATTTTAAAATGTATGAAAGTTAAATTTGTATGAAAGTTAAAAATAACAATACGATCAAGTTATAGAGGTGTACAGGTACATGTCAAATTTCTTATTTTGGGAGATCATGTGATGTAAAGAGATTTATATCCTACACATAAAAACTACTGGACTGTCAACGTGAATTGTTCTGGAATCTACAAAAAATATTCTTCCACTTGCTAGCCTCGTGCAGTAATATACGACTATGAAATCTCTTGATCAAACTTCAAATTTGGAAATGATTTCTTTCAGTAGTTATCTATGCGCTACTTGTTTGACCATTAAAATTCAAATTGAGGTTGTTTATCTTTGCTTGTTCTATGCAAATAGGATTGTTCACATTTTTTTGATAACCCGATCAACCCAAACCGACCAAACTAAGAAAATGCAGTTTAGGTGGATTTAATGGTCGGGTTGGGTTGCTATTTGAGCAACGGCAAATAATTTCATTCGTATTTTTGGATCCAAAGTTATTCCACCTCGCTCCTTGGCACAAAAAATACCAACCTAATTAAATTCCGTTACTAATTGCTATTTTAGCAACGGAAAATAATTCCGTTGATAATTTTTTTGTTGGTGCCCTTTTTAGTAACGATTTAGGGATTCAATTGCTAAATTTTGGCGCTAATAATTCCCTCCATTTTTAGCAACGAAAAATAACCAAATATATTTCAATGGCTAAATCTGCAAAGTTTAACCAAATTTAGCAACGAAATTTATTTTTCGTTGCTAATTTAGCAACGAAATTCATTTTCCGTTGCTATTTTTAGATTTTCTTGTAGTGATTATTCTAAATATGTCGGCTATTAGCTAAACCGATCATTTCCTCTTTATTTCTCTTTGCCATGCCCTAGACCATATCTCCTTTCTTCTCACCTTTTATTTAACAGTTCCCTTCCTCTTATTCTCTATTTTTCTTTTCTCACCCAAACCAACATCACTTCCATGGACAGCCATCACGTAGAGCTTCCGATGCGGACCACCTGAAATACTATTTTCTTGTACGTATGATTCTAAACTTTCTTTTTCTTTTCCATTTTCTCTCTCTAATTTCAATTAATGAATTGGTTCCCTTAGGTCTGATAAGATAATTGGTTCCCTAATTTCAATTAGTCTGCACATTTAGTTGAAATTGGGTTAAATTTGGAATGCACTGATCTTAAAAGTTATAATACTATGAACAAATGGCACTTGTTTGCCATTGGTGAAGATCTGAACCATGATGAATGGCCACAAGCAATTTAAGAAATGGTTTAAAGTTGACAGCGATGACATGTTGGTTACAAGTAAATGGGAGAGTAGAAATATGGAGACTCTGTTTGTAGATCTCTTCTTAGGATGATAAGAGTGCGAGTTCCTTAGGCATAAAACTGTAGTAGCAGATGATGGGTCTAACCAAAATCTTAGTTTCATAAGAATTAATACTATCTTTTATCTTGAAATTCTTGAAGTGATAAGAAATAAAAGCCTTTGGTATTCAAGGAAAGCGCATCATTAGGAGTGTAATCATATAATTTAAAAATGGAGAATTACCTGTTAGCAAATGGAAATATTACTTGCTAAGAAAACTTGTTCTACTGTAATTTTTATATATTGAGAAAATTTGTTATAGTGATATTAATGCATTATTGGCAAAGTTAAGTTACTAAAATTTGTGTAAGAGTTGAGACTTTCTGCATGTTCAAATCAATTACTATGTTCTGCGTGTTTTGAAGTTTTATTATTGAAAATGACTTATATTTGTGATAAACTATTGCTATCTGATAAAAATGCAGCATTTGGATGTTTTGAAGCCTTTAACAAGCTTCAGGATGTATACCAGATTCTAAAGCACAACATCAACGTTATTGCAGAAATAATTTTTCTTAGCATTAGTTCTTTGAAGTTTGAGGAAAATGTGCAAATTGTAAAAGAGAAGCTATTAGTTCCCACTTCCTTTGTATTCATATCTTGTAAGCTCAATTGTAATTTTATTTCTTAGCATTCATTTTATGAATTTTGTTGGTTGTTCAAAGAAGGTAACAAGAAATTTAATTTTGTAGTCCACTTCCCCTGTCATTGTTTGCATTTGTTGTAATTGCATGAACATGAATATTAAATATCTTAAGTACTTATTTTATTATAGATTTATCATGGATAAAAGTAATCCAATCTCATCAATGGAGGTTGAAAATGAAGATTTATCATAGATAAAAGGAATTCAGAGGCATGAACACCTGTTAACATTTTTGTGTTAAATATATTTCATCATATCTTGTAATTATTTTATTGAATATTTGACTGATAATATTATATTTCAGTACAATGCTTGTTGTATATAAATTTTAGTATTTATTAGTTTTAAATTTAGTATATAGTATTTTAAATTTAGTGCAATTTATAATTTAATGTAATTATTATTTTATTTTATAAGTTAAATTTAATTAAAAAATTTACTTTCAACCGTATTCAAACCGTTTTAAAACCAACTCAAACTATTATAAATTATAATAAAAAAAATTGTCCCAAACCGTCTAAAATCATGTATATTGGGTTGGGTTTTTTAAAAAAAATTTGGACCCAACCCAACCCATGAACAACCCTATATGCAAATTTGCTATTAGAATTAAAATTTTTGGAGCTGAATTAATTAAAATATGCCACTAAACTTTTTTTTATTATTTTTTCTATTAAAGTTTTAAAAAAATAAAAAAATTTTCACTATTTTTTTTAATAGTTATTTCTTGTAATCTAAATAGACATATTTTTACTATCAAAATGTAAAACATATGTGGTTGGATCTCGGAAGAAATAATGGTATTTTTAAAATTTTAATACCGAAAATAACAAAAAAAAATTATTTAGTGTAATTTTTTAACTAGTTTAAAATGTTCTAATGACAAAAAAAAAAAAAAAGATTTTAACACTATCAAATTTCGATTTTGATCTTTTGTGACGATTTGCTGCTTTGTCTCGCCACAAACCTTTTCTTCCATACAACACAATATAAATATTAACTGATGCGATTTGTTTTCTATTCTTACTAATCATGTGTTACAGTGCGCGTGCGAGTGCATTGTTGAATCTAATAGAAAAGAATTGTGTTTGGTGTGTTAATTTTCTCAAAGTTAGAAAGATAGAATATTGATTATATAAGTTGAGCAGTGGCTGTTGCTTTTGATAGTGAAGCAGCGGCGATAGAGAAGAGAGGGGGAGTTGGAGGAGAGAGAGAAGCTGATTGAAATAAACTGCAAAATAGAAAATATACATTCAAAAAAGGGTATTTTTAAAAGTTAAAATTGTAAAAATATAAAAATGATAGCTTGTAAAAATAATTGAGTATTTTTGAAAATAACAGTTAAAAATGTGGTAAATCATGTAAATTTTTTTGGTTTTGAGTTTTTTTCAATTGAGTCACTTTTTTCTATGAATTTAAGTGAAAGTTAGAATTAAATAAAATCATATCAAAATTAAAATTAAATTAGACTGTAAACTGTTCAGGTTAATCAATTCTATTTTGAATATAAATCCAGTTATATCGATTTGATATTTAGTAGCTAAAAATCGTTAAAATCAAAGCAACGGAACTATTAATAAAATTTTATTACTGTATACCTTTTTATATATTTATTTATATAAACCTCTAACTATATTCATTGCTTTCTTTTTATTTCTGTGTATATCATTTCTTCCTCTCAATCAATAGAAAAAAAATGAATTAAACTAAATTTTGGAATTATAATTAGAATAGAAAGTTTTATGAGAGAAATGAGTGAGAAGCCTTTCTTCAAAAATTGAGATAAAATGATTTGATGAGGAAAAAAAATCAAATGAAGCAGCGGTGGCTAAGGATGAGCATGTCGGTCCATTAGCAAAAAAATTAATCAGTCAATTAATATCGTTTTTTTAAAATTACTAACCATTAACCAGTCCATCGATTTCGATTTGGTTAATCAATATTTTTCGGTTAACCATTAAAATTTATAACATAAAATTATTAAAAAAATTAGACAAAGTTAAATTCAATTTCAAATGTATAAAGTAATTTAATATAAAAATTACGAAACAAACATTATTTACTAGTCAAAATTCATGTTATATAGATTAATAGCTGATATTATAAAATAGATTTGATATTTGTTGAAAATTAGAATATGTTTGATTTTAAGTTAAATAAAATTTTGAATAATATTAAATGTTATAACATAAACTCTAAAATATAAGAAAATATAATTACATGCTATTAAGTAAAATATGAACACCAATATATGATAAAAAATAATATATATAAAAATTAATCGGATACTATATTTAAATATTACTATATAACTAAAGAGAATGACATAATATAAATTTAATTTAATATAAAAAATAATATATATAAAAGTTAATCGTATACTATATATAAATATTACTATATAATTAAATAGAATGACATAATATAAATTAAGGTATAAAAATAAAAATATAATTTAAATATATTTTAAAATATTATTTTATGTAAATTTTAGAGAGAGAGAAAAAAATTGAAGATATATATATATATATATATGAACCGGTTAACCGTTGACTAACGATTAACCAGTATCTAAAAACTTAAACCATAATCATTAACCAAAAATATAAAAATTAAAAATCATAATCGAGTCCATCGGATCGGTTAACTATAAAAATTGATTCGATTTCGGATCGATTTTACGGTTAATCATATTTTCAATTTTTTTTTTGCTCATCCCTAGCGGTGGCGACTGTAATGGTGAATGAATTGTAAGTAGCAAAACAATGATAGATTAGGGCATCGAGGTAAAAATGATTGAAAAGAGTGAATATGTATAAAATATAAATCGTGAAATATAATATACAACATATGCTATCTAATTGTATAAGTTTTAAACAATAAAATATAAAAAAAAAGAAATAAAACAAAAAAAACAAAAAAAAATTATATAAAAAATGGGATGAAGATATTAATAAATTGGTGTAATATTAATAAATATGATTTAAAATAAAATTTAATTAAAATAATTGGGTCATAGAGTTTGGATTGTGCGGGATTTTTACCAATTTCGGGTAGATTATTTTGGGTTTGGGTCAAGTTCAATGCTAAAATTTTTGGATCATTAAGGTTTTTTTCAGGTCTGAATTCGGTCACTCGGGTCAACTTTTTAGGTGAATAAAAAATTATCAGGTCTGATTGGAACTTATTTGCTTATAACATTTTGTCTAAAACATTTTTAAAAATTAGTACTAATTTATAGGAGTAAGCATGAACTGGTTAACCAGTACTTGAAAAAAAAAATTAATCAATCTGTTAATATTGATTTTTTAAAATTATTGACCATTAATCAGTCCGTTACATTCGATTAATCAGTTCACCGATTTCGGTTTGATTAATTAATATTTTTTTGTTAACTATTAAAATTTATAACATAAAATTATAAAAAAAAATTAGGCAAAATTCAATTCAATTTTAAATTTGTAAAGTAATTTAAAATAAAAATCACAAAATAAATAATTTTCTAGCCAAAATTCATGTTCAACGAATTAATAATTAATATTATAAAATAGATTTAATATTTGTTGAAAATTAACATGTTTAATTCTAAATCAAATAAAATTTTGGATAATATTAAATGTTAAAATATAAACTCTAAAATATAAGAAAATGTAATTAAATGCTATTATATATAATAAAAAAATAATATATATAAAAGTTAATCAGTTACTATATATAAATATTACTATATAGTTAAAGAAAATGACATAATATAAATTTAATTTAAAATATTATATAAATTTTTTAAAAAAATATAAAAAATTAAGGTAAAAAAGTAAAATATAATTTAAAATATTATTTTATATAAATTTTAGAAAAAAATAAAAGAAAAATAGAATTTTTTTTTTATATATGATGAAAGCAAAAAAAAAAACAAACGAAACAAAACAAAAAAACCACAAAAAAAACTCAAACAGTCCTTAGCATGTGAGGACGAGAGACTCCTATAGAATCCTCCATTAACACACGATGAAGCTCTTTTGTAGGGCGACTGAAGAACGAAATCCCCACTTGATAGTTGTTTGCCAGTTTAGCACAATAATCTGCACTCATATTTGCTTCTCTGTAAATATGCTTGATAAGAATCTCTTCAAAATACTCCATGAGGCGTTGAATTTCACGCAGGAGCACTCTGCAAGGATGAAAATCATCTACCTCCTTGTAAATACTGTTTACAACTTCCCAGTTATCCACTTCAAACCAGAGCTTTTTTAAACCCATTTTCCACAACTATCCTCAAGCCATCCAATAAACCCCAAAGCTCCGCACTGAAACTGTCACATATACCTATACATCCGGTGAAACCAAATATGAACTCACCCTGAGTATTCCTTGCAAGACCTCCCGCCCCTGCAACTCCGGTCACCAGCTTAACTGAACCATCTGTGTTAATTTTGATGAAGCCTACCGGAGGTGGTTCCCATCCTATAAAGCTTTCCAATTTCTTCGGATGATCTGCTGTAGTTTCGATCTTCTTCCATGTTTCTTCATTTTTGTCAATTTGTTGCTTCAAAAAAACAAGAGGTCTGTAAGGAATTTCCTGTTTTTTACCAAACACCCATGCATTCCTCCATTTCCATAAATACCAGGTAATTGTAGCAAAAGCCGAAGCCCATTGACTCTTGATATACCCATTGAAACCTTTTGTGAGATTTTCTCTTAACCAGGTGGTCTCATCCATCGAGAAGAATAGCTGCTGGTCTTGGGGCCTAATAACTTGCATCCAGATGACTCGACTCAGGTTGCAGTCTCTGAGGCAGTGGATCACACTTTCCTGAGTAGCTCGACATCTTGGGCAGAGTCCAGCATCAGCCATCCCTCGCCTAGCTCTTTCCACATTTGTCATAATTTTGCCTCTATTCACTAACCACAAGAACATGTTAACTCTTCCTTGAACTTTCGTACACCATACGGTTTTCCAGAAACTATCTTTGGCCTCCCAAGAAGTAGCACCCAACATATGATATGCAGTTTTAGTAGTGAAGTGGCCATTACTGTTAAACTTCCAACTGAAAATATCCTTTTGATTTGGAGATCCACTCAACTGAATGCTAGCAATTCTAAAACAAATATCTCTTGGCAGAATTCCATCTAACAAATCCCATCTCCATTGTTGTTTATCATCCACATATTGACTTACCTTCCATTTGGCCTGTTCCGTAGGAAGATCAGAAAGAGCAAAGTGGCTTAACGGACTGTCCAGGACCCAACAATCATTCCAGAAACTGACTGAAGTGCCAGACCCCACGTTAATCTTTAAACCTTCCTTAAAAACATTAACTACCTGCATCAAGCTTTTCCAGAAAAAGGATCTAGAATTCCTCTTTATCTTTGGTCCCCACAAGTTTCCATCCTTCAGATATTTACCCTTAAGCACCCTAACCCACAAAGCATCAGGATTTTTTAACCATCTCCACATTGCTTTCATAATCAAGGCAGTATTATGATCATAACTCTTGCGAATTCCCAAACCCCCATTACATTTAGGCATACACACTTTGTCCCAATGGACCAAGCTTAAACCCCTACCTGTCTCCACTCCCCCTAGATAAAACCCCTTTGGATTTTGTCGATCTTATTACAAATACCCTTAGGAAGAAGATTCGTCAACATAACATGATTGGGAAGAGCCCCTGTGACTGTCTTAGCTAGAGTAACCCTTCCTGCCTTCGAGAGACACATGCCTTTACACCCAGCCAACTTCGCCTGAATTCTTTCCACCAACCAAGCAAACGAAGAATTCTTCATTCTCTTATGGATTATCGGGTTACCCAAATATTTGCCCAGATCATCCGTTACTGGTATACCCCAACTGCTACTTAGAGCCCTTGCCTTGCTGCAGGGTATATTCCTCGAGAAGAAAATTTTTGACTTGGCAAGGTTAATACGCTGCCCCGAAACACGACAGAATTCCTCTATGCAAAATTTCATCGTATCAACTTGCTCAATCGTAGCTTCTCCAAACAGAAGCAGATCATCAGCAAACATAAGATGAAAAATTCCTGGCCCATTTTTAGAGAGCTTTATTGGCTTCCATTGAGCATTATTCATGGCATCTTGAATTAGATGAGTCAATTTCTCCATGCAAAAGACGAACAAATACGGCGATATAGGTTCACCTTGTCTAATCCCTCTTGAAGGTGTGAACGAATCAGTTACTTCTCCATTGAATTGTCTAATCCCTCTTGAAGGTGTGAACGAATCAGTTACTTCTCCATTGAATGCCACTTTAAAAGAAGAAGACTGCAAGCATTTCATAATCAAAGTGCTCCAAACCCTTGGCATACCAATTTCTTTGATAACTTTATCAAGAGACTCCCATTCGACCCTATCATAGGCCTTCTCCAGATCGATTTTAACAGCCATGAATCCTTTCTGACCCTTTCTATGATGCATTGTATGAATAATCTCTTGAGCTAAAATAACATTATCGCACATCAACCTTCCAGGTATGAAACTGCCTTGGTGAGGGCTGATCAAATGTGGTAGAATAGGCTTCAATCTATTCACCATGATCTTGGTAACCTCTTTATAAACAACATTGCACAAGCTAATTGGTCTAAATTGAGATAAGGTCTCGGGGTTATCCACTTTAGGAATCAAAACCAACAAAGTTTCATTGACTTCCCCAACATCACGTTTTCCTTCAAAAATCTCCATAATGACACGACAAACACTTCCTTTTACCTCCTGCCAATGCTTTTGATAGAAACCAGCAATTAACCCATCCATTCCCGGAGCTTTGGTTGGGTTCATCTCAAAGAAAACCTTTTGGATTTCCTCTTCCGTAACCGGTCTGATTAGATCCTGCTCCTGGTGCATCCCCATGGCAGGAAACATAGCATCTGTTGTATCAAGCTGGTCCCGTCGGCCATCAGTTGCGAAGAGATCGCTGTAAAAGGATAAAATAAGCTCCTTCAATTCTAATGTATTCATACGCCAAACCCCTCTATTATCTCTTAAGCCTTCTATGCGGTTTCTCTTTCTTCTAACAGTAGTTAGACGGTGATAGAATTTTGTATTTCTATCACTTCCAGTAATCCAAAGATGCCTAGACTTCTGAAACCAGCTAAGCTCTTCCCTTAAAAGCACCATTTCTAACTCCTTTCTAACCTCAGTTTCTAGGAGATATAGCTGATGGGTAAATTGCACTTCCAATTGTTTCTGAATTCCTTCCAACCGAGCTATCAAATTTCTTTTTTTCTTAGTATTCTCACCATACACCTCTTTAGCCCATCTTAAGGCAGAGTCTGTGAAATCTTTTCTAGCTTGAAGAAAATGCCCATTATGACTCCAATTATTTCTCACCACTTTCTTGAATGATTCCACTGTTTCCCATCCCATATCATAATGGAATCTCCTTTACGGATAAGGATCTACCCTCTGAACTTCTTCCCAAAGAATCGGACAGTGGTCAGAGTGACGATAAACCAAATTTGTGACTCTCACTCCTTCAAATAATAATCTTCCTTCCCAGTTACAAAGGAAATGATCCAAGCGTGCTTGGACTCCCCTTCTCCTCCACGTGTACTTATGACCACAAAAACCCATATCAATTAATTCCATCTCATTAACCCATCTACTATACTCTTCAATCCTTCTCAGGTAATGAGCGCGCCCACCTTTTTGATCCGCTAAGGAGAGGACTTTATTAAAATCCCCACCCAAAACCCAAGCTTCTGAAACACTACTCTTGATACGCCTTAGAGCATCCCATAAAATCATACGAGCCATTAAATTAGGAGACGCATAAATAATTGTCATCAGAAAGTGTTTCCCATTTGGTTTCTTGATACGGAGATGAATAAATTGCGCATGAGTTAATAAAATATCTACTTGTCCAATGTCATCCTTCCAGAAAAATCGGATCCCTCCACGAAAACCACTTGCTTCTAAACAAACATTATTCCAACCTTTGAAACTCCTAACAAAGCTCCTGGCTTTATCCCCACTTATTTTGGTTTCTAAAAGAGCAAAGCAATTCAGCCTGTGCTCCCTAATTAGGTCCTTTATATGAACTCTTGTTTCTCTTCTAAGAGCGCCGCAAACATTCCAAATAGCAAACTTTATCATCATGATAACTTGAATAAAAAACAAAAACTATTCCTGCATAGCAGAAATATCACCACCTAAGCTCTCCCCACGTGCTTCCATTCCCGTATTCATCTCCATACAAATGGGTTCTGGATTATCCTTTTGCCCCTCTTCTGGCAGAGAACTCGGGACAAAATCATCTGGACCATTTCCTGTGTATTGGCTCTTAATATGTTCCCCTCCTGCCTTAGCCTTTTCCACCACCATCAAACTATTACATTCTTTTTGTCCATGGTCATTCATGTAGTTTCTATGATTTTCCCTAGTGGATGGTGTCCTACCATAAGAGGACTGATCTACTTCACCGGATTTCTGGATCTTCAAAGTGGAATAATTATTGTCCTTCTGAATCTTAGTTTGATAATTTCCTGCATGGATCATGAGCGAAGGTTGTCTATTTGTTGACTCAACAAGCACGTGACTAGCACCCTCACTCAATTTATTATTTTTGTTTGATCCATTGACTTCATTTCCCATGGAGCCCACTTCAATTGACTTGTTTTAGCTATCCTCTCCTATTTTCTCACTCTTTTGGCTTTCCTCAACTTCCTCCAGGATTGCGTATCTATTATCCCTTAAATTACGGGATATTTGTTTAACATTTGAGTTCCCTGTTTCACCAGGACTCTCCTTCTGAGGTAGTTGCCGTATTTTTGTAAGTCTATTCGATACCGAATTTCCCTCCTGAGCCGACCGACGAGGACCTTTCCGGCGTATCGGTCTCTGTGCTACCATCCAAGGACCATAATCTGTAATTACCTCCTCCCTAATCTCTTCTTGCATCCAATCCTGTTGAACCGCTCCCTGTGCCATCTCACCTCCATGAGTTTCATGCGGACAATTCTCTTTAGCATGCCCATATCTACCACAGGAAAAACAGATATGATCAAGCCCTTTGTACTCAATTTTGTATATCCTCCGTCGTAATCTGAACTTACTCAACAGAGGTTTCGTAAGGTCGATTTCGACACTAACTCTTGCATATCTTCCCCGCTCAACAGTAGTTGTCCTTTGATCAACATGAGAGGCTCGTCCTACCAAGCTGCCCAACCTCATGAGAAAAGCCTGATTATAATACTCCACTGGTAAACCCGGGAACCGAACCCATGCCATAATCCTATCCACTTTCTCTTCATACGCTTGAAAATTAGGTTTCCAGGGATGCACAACTACCACGTGGTTCGCCAAAATCGGCCACCGTATAACATTTCCCTGTAATCCTCTTGTGATGCAAATTTACCAAGATAGAAACCATTACCCAGATCAATGATGTCTAATGTCCCAGTTTTTGTCCACATTTTCCTTAATCTCTGAGCCATAAAAGTATAGCCCAAAGATCTCCCCATCACCTTGAAGATTATAGAAGTCTTCCATTGTTTCCACATTTGTTTTTTCTCCTCAGCATGAACCCTGATTGTTGGACATTTAACATCATCTTCATCATCTTCCTCCTCATCAGAAAGAACATCTGACTCATTTTCCATCCAAAATACTTCCCCAATCTCCTTTTCCCCTGCCCTCGCTGCTCCTGTCACAGCCTCCTTCCAGCCCAATTTCCTCTTCATCGGTACATCGTCATCAATCCAGGTGGAAATATTTTCCTCTGGACAGCCATCATTACCTTTTGCTTTCTTGTTGCTTCTCTCCAACCGATCCCTTTCCTCCAGTGAAATTCCATAATTCGGACCCTCACCCATTTTCAAAAATAGATCTTGTAATTATTGATAATTGAAAATGGGAGAGAGGCACGGCATGTGCGCAAATATCGAATGAAAAATAACAAAAAATTATTTTATGCTGATTTTACTGTGCATACCGTTGCATGTGTGCAACTGTAGCAATACTCTTGAAAACAGTTCTCATACTTAGAAAAATAGAAAATTTTAAAGTATAAAAATAAAAATAAAATATATATTATATATGAATCGGTTAATCATAGATTAACGATTAATCAGTACCAAAAAATTCTAAATCATAATAAAAAATTTAAAATATAAAAATTAAAAATTATAATAGAATCAATTAAATAAATTAACCGAAAAATTAATTCGATTTTAAATTAATTTTATGATTAACCGTATTTTCGATTTTTTTCTCACCTCAACTAATTTGTTCCTTTTTAATATTTTTAGAAGGAGATAAAGGCGCTAATATGGACATTGATGTGGCGCACACAATGTTGAAATGTCAACATCCAAATCTTTAACGGACCTCGCTCTTCGTTAATCTTAATGTTTAAAAATATTATTTTGCTATTAACGTTTTTAAGAAATAGTTATTTTTCCCTTTATTTTTTTTTTCAAATCTACAAAATATTTTCTTTAAAAATATTTATATTCAATTCACAATTTATTTCTTGTTATCTTTTCAAAGTAATTTATAAATTTTTATATTTTAAAAATAATTTATAGATTTTAATTTTATAAAAATATTCAGAATATATATTAAAAATAAAACAATGAATTCTAGCATATAATGTTTATTTAAATTTATAATTTTTAAATATCAATAATAAAATGGCGGTTTTACTTTCTATAAAATTTGCAATTACATAAAAAATTGTGTTAAAATGGTAACTTGTTTTATTTTAATACATTCACTTTTTAAAATATATTAGAATATAAAATATGAATTAATATACATATTTTAAAAAAAAAATTAGTTAGGTGTGATTGAAATGCTAAATGGACAAAACAACTGTAATAATATAATATAATATATTACTTTTAATATGTAAACAAATTATAAATCACTTTTAAAATATAATAGAAAATAAAGTGTGAGCCAAATATAAGTATTTTCTTGTAAATTTTGTGCATATGTAAAAAAGAATAAAATAACTATTTTTAGAAAATATTAAGACAAAAATAGCTATTTCAAAAAAAAAAAGGCAAAATAGCTATTTTTGAGAAAAGGTTATGAGAAAACTAAAATCTTAGAATTAGTGGAGAGTGGAGCCTATTGATGATGTGGACTAAGACTGCATCTACTTCTTCACCACATTAGTGCCATTATCTTCCTTCAATGGTGCAAAAAAAAAAAGCAAATTAATATCAATTTTTGAAATGTTTTAGGTAAAATTAAACAAAAAAAAATATTTGGGCTAAATATTTGCCATTTTTCTTTAACACTAGTAGATAGAGATGACGGTGTTAATATAAATATGGGTTAATTACAAAAAATAATCTTAACTATAGGGTACTCTATAATGTTGAACCCCATCTTTAAAATCTTACAATGTCAACTCCCAACTTCGACTCCACTTTCAATTGAGAAATTTTATCGTTATTTTGTCATTTTCCTTTTAATAGCAATTGAGTTCCTCAATTGAAAGGGAAGTCAAAGTTAGGGAATAACATTGTAAGATTTTAAAGATGAGATTCAACTTTGTAAGATACCCTATATTCTAGACCTTAATTTGTAATTAACCCTATAAACATTGATGTTTGTGTACCATGTTAGTGTAGGTTATGTAGGAGTTCATGCATCATATATATAGCGAAATAAAAAACATTTACATAATGATTATTAGCTAAGATAATTTAAGCAATACAAAAAAATTACCACAAGTAGTTTAAAGCAATTGTTTTTCCTTTTTTATCGTGCTGGAGCAATCCACCAGTGTCCTAAATGATAGATGCCTCCAATTGTATCCATACCATCAAATGATTAAAGGAACCAAATGATGGACAGAATACAAGACCTGAAGTTCCTTATAAGCTAGCCAGAGAATTCGGCTAGAGAGAATAGAAGAAGAGAAAAATAAAATCATAATTTATTTAGAATTGTATGTAACTCAGTTATGCTAACTCTCTAATTAGGTGATATATATATATATGATTATCCTCATTGTAATGAAATAGGATAAGCTCCATTAAGGCTTAATCCATGTATAATTTGGATGGGCTATACAAGAAAACCAAGGGTACCCCAAGTACTCTATAAGCATGGGCCCTTTCCAAACCTTTTTTTTTGTTCATGCATGTACTAAACTAGGATACCGAACATGTATGTAACTTATATATCTTGTATATAACATGTCATATGCTCATTGGGCCTTAAGAAGTCCAACCTAAGTCTTTAGAGTCATTTCACATCTTTTATGCATATGGAGGGAGAGAAAATCTCTCTGCTCATCATACTTGGGCTTTAAAGCCTAGATTCTTTTCTCCTTCATTACGATCTTATATTATGACATCTTATATCATAATATACTACATATTTAATATTTTTACTCTTTACTATAAGTTTTGCTTCCTTGAGTTTTCTGTGCAATTTAGCATACAATATAAATAGCTGAGAATCCTGGTTCAATTAGGATTCCTTAATTTAAACTCAATATAACTAGCTAGAAATCTTGGTTCACTTAGGATTCCTTAATTTAAACCCTTTTAAATTATTATGTCAATTCTTAATTGACATTTACACGCATTTAAGAACAAATCATCAGATAATTCTGGTCAAGCATGATGACTACCCAATTGATAGAAAGTTAGTGCCTTGACTTTACATATGACGTTTCAAAATTCCGATTTTATAAATAGTACTTTTCGAGCTATGAATACTGCCTTTTAGGACCATAATTTAATTATTTTGAGTAATAGAAAGTACAATTCATAAAGAGTCTGGGGATGTAATTTGATGCCAAATTGAGGTCAATTAGGGCTTTAAAATTAAAAAAAAAAGTTTGGTGTGAATAATGCAGGCATTAACCCATATTTGACCAAGGTAAAAATATTATTTGAGACTTGTGAAAATTTATTTGACCATGGAGATTTATTATAAATAGTAGAATGGATTTTTAAAATTAAAAAATAGAAATAAAGTTAAGATATAAAAAAGAATTACCGGATAGGAAAAATTGCTGCCGGACTGAAAAATTTACCAAAACGACACTGCTTTGACCTAAAAGATTATACACACCTAAAGAAGAATTTTTATATATTTATGAACATATTTTCATGAAAATTACAGAGAAAATTTGGAACCAATAGGAGGATGACAAGTGGATTAATTTTGATACTTAGATTAAATAGTGTTTGATTAATCTTGACAATCCATTTGGGTGCATATAAATGGATGGGAGATTGTGGAAATTTTAAAACATACACATCCATCATCTTCCTCCTTAATGGATGAGTTTTCTCCTTATTTTTCTGTCTAAATCTAATTCTAATTATCTTCCTTGCCACAAGCAAGTTATTAGTGAAGAATAATTCAAGAAACTTTAGAGAAAGTGTGAAGAGAAACTTTGCACCAAATAAGTTATATGTTAGAATTTTTAAAGATAAGTGTTAGAATTGATAAATATGATTAGTGTACATATGAAATTTGTTGAAATTGAAAAAAATAATTGAGTGGATTTTTCTACATGAAATTTGGCTTGGTGAAGAATAAGGTGACGAAGAAAGGAAAAATAAAGAAAAAGAGAAAGAAAAGGAAACTTTGCAAAGGACCATAAGAGATAAGATTTTTTGATACCTAAAAGTTGCATATTTCATAATTTTCATGATTATGCATGTGATTGGAATTTGTGTGAATAATGTGACTATTTGAAATTAAGCTTATAAAAGTTAATTGAATGTAAAAGAAGGTAATTTGTGGTTTAAATTGGTGTTAGGGGGATAGCATGATGTGTCCGAATTGGTCTTGGTAGAAAATTAATGATAATTTTCTTACTTGAACTAATATTAGTTTAATTAAATGAGAGATTATATGAAATTAAGAAAGTTTAAATGATGATTTTAGTGTTTTGCGGAATTCATATATGTATGAGTAGTAATATGTTCATTCTTGGAATAGGATGTAATGATGTCAATTCGCCAAAAGAATTAACGAAAATGACATTGAATAATGAAAAGTGATGAATGATGGCCAATGAGCATGGTACTTTAATTATGTGTTGGTACATAATGTGAAATTATGAAAGGAATGAGTATAAAACATGAATAAAGCAAGTACAATGGTAATTTGTTTTGCCCTTAGTAACTAATATTGAAACCAAAATTATATGATATAATTGGAAAGCCATAAGGATGTATACCGTGATGTTGAGTTATGGCAACTCGTATTTGTAGGCTAATGGCGGTCTACATATATAGTCACACAGATGGCATCAAGCAGTGGTTAGAGCGTTCAACCCCTTAGGTGGTCACTATGACACTGTCGAAGCATATGATGCCTTTAAGTGGTCACTTCGATAGTTCTAGACCTTTGGAGTACTTGTCCAACTTATCTAGTTCTTGACTACCTCATGGTCATTAGCAAAAAGATGCTGGCCGTGAGGTACAAAAATTACTGTAGATAGCTTTTAAAGGCATAATCCCCATTTTCTCTCTCCTCTTTGCACTTTTTCCTCTCTTCTTCTTCTTCTTCTTTCTCATCTCCCATGGAAAATACATATTTTTAACTTAAGAAAAATACCAAAAAATTGAAAAAAATTTATAGAGCACCGAATCCTCACCCTGTGACAAACCAACACTGAAGTTATTATTATCGAGCCCTAAAATCCATAAATTTAAATAACTAATTTTTAATTAATTATGTAAATAGTATTTTCTTTGTTTATTATTTGTTAATTTTTTAGTTCTATTGTAATATTTGCTAATTTCACATATTTGTAATTAATTGTAAATTTACTAACTAATTTTGTCAATTAATTTATTATATTAATTAATAAATTAATTATTTTATCATATAATTTGGTGAGGATTTATTGAATTAATTTTATTATTTTATTAATTATTCTAATTATTTGTTTTGTTATATTAATTTGTTAATTAACTTAATATATTAGGCCATTTATTAATTAATGGTATTATTGCTAATTTGTTATCAAATTTTGTAAATTAATTTATTATATTAATTAATAAATTAATTGTTTTTTAGTATGTTAACTAATCTTAATTTTATTAATTGTTGTTTAAGTGTTTTATATGTTAATATGCAAATGATTTTCCTAATTTCATTATCTACCAATTAATTGGTTAAATTGTTAAATTGTTAATTATATTAGTTTAATTAAATTAGTTGTTTA
This sequence comes from Excoecaria agallocha, assembly GCA_037975025.1. Classification (NCBI taxonomy): domain Eukaryota; kingdom Viridiplantae; phylum Streptophyta; class Magnoliopsida; order Malpighiales; family Euphorbiaceae; genus Excoecaria; species Excoecaria agallocha. The sequence continues at coordinate 51,376,035 of CM075811.1, read as the reverse complement.
TTTGATTATCCTTTTTATAATATATTTTAATTAGTATTTTATTTTATGTTATTCAAGGTTTTTTGTGGGTTTTTTGGGATAAAAAACTTTTCTTCCTTAGTTTCTCAGGTCCTTTAGCGATGCTCGCTTGATCCTATCGCTAAAAAGCTTTTCTTTTAAATTTCTATTGTTGCTGCTTGGAGCTTTAGCGACAGAAGTTGGTGGTGACAGATAAACACTTCCATCGCTAAAAGTTCCAGTCACGTTGTCTCTTTCCGCCAGTCACATACCTCATGTCCTCTTCTTTTCTTTGTCTTTTAGTGATTCCCATTATATTATTCATGGATCCATTTCCATGTTTCTTTTCTTTTCATTTTATTATTATTATTATTGTTATTATTGTTGTTGTCGTCTTGTTAACAATATTTTTATTATTCATTTTATAATAATATTATTAATTATCATTATTATTATTATTGTTGTTGTATTCTATTTATTAATATTGTATTAATATGACTATATTTATTATTGATATTCTATTAATATTTTTTTATCATTAATTTTAATATTGTTAATTATCTTTTATTATAATGATTTTTGTTATTATTAATTTGTGTTAATTTTATTATTACAAATATTGTTATTATTTATATTATTTTGGGCATGTATTTAATTCCTTTAATTTCCCTTTTACTTCCCACAAATATGTAATAGCTAGTAAAAAATTATTTTTACATGCTTTAATTAAAAATAACACATAAAATTAGGAGTGAACATGGTTAACCGAAATTTTCATTAATCGAAAAAACGATTCGAAATCGAATCAATTTTTAGGTTAACCGAACCGAAATTTTAGGTTTATGATTTTTACTTTAAAAATTAGTGGTTAATCGATCCGAAACCGTATATATATATATATATATATATATATATATTATGAATTATATTTTAAATTTTACACTTATATTTTTCAATTTTTGTGTAATTTATAAATATTATGATATATAATTTTGCAAAATATATATTTTTAGTAAATAAATATTAAAATTATGTGCATAATTAGCTTTCTGTTATTAGTTTTATATTGAATATTTTTAATTTTTATAATTAATTATGGAAATTTTATTTTTATTTTGATTATTTTAATGGATATTGTATTTAATTAGTATTTTTTTTTATTTTTCAAGCATTTTTAACTATTAAAAATAATATTATAAATTGTACAATTTATTAAATTTATATATTAAATTTTTTTAGTTATTAACCGATAAACTAATATGAAAATCGAGTTAAAAATGAAATCGATATAGCGGTTAACCGATAGTAATGGACTGATTTAAGAAAATTGTTAATGGACCGATTAACATGTCTATGCTCATCCCTACATAAAATATTTTTACTTAATTAATTAAATTTTTCTCATAAAATGGATCAATGTCCTATTTTATTTCAAAAATCACACAAAATAATTTATAAATATGCATGAATAAACCAATATTTCCAATTCAACTAATGGCACGATTTATGCATGTTCTCTTTATTATTATTCTAATGCTCTTTTATTTGTAAATAAATAATTTTTTGAGCTATAAGATAAAAACCCATTAAATGATTTTTTTATACAAATTTGGTTGGGATTTTCCTATAATAAAAGAGACTAATGTCCTGATTTTCACCCATAAAATTACATATAAATTAAAATTTTTTCTTTATAAAATACAAATGATTCTTTTACTTTAAAATTAATGCGATTCTCTTTTCAAATTTGCAAGGGATCAACTATCCATATTTTACTCCAAAATACACCTTAAAATCCTGCCCAACAACAACACTCAAATAAACTCAATTAATTTCTCGATTTATATATAATTTTATCTTTACTTTGTTCTTTTATTCTTTTATTCTTTAATGTTTTTTACATCATGCTTTTACAGCTTTCCATAGATTTTATACAGCTTTCTTACGTGCTTGATTGCGCTTTTATTCTTATGCATGATAACTCATATGAGAAAAGAGACAAAATATATTAATCTTTAAACTCATTTATATAACATTAATGGATTCTCTTCGATTTTGATATCATAAGGTATTAAAAATCACTTTTTCAATGTTCTATTGGGTGACGACTCCAAATATATGCCTTGTGATGCTCAGTAGACTTCTTGTAAGTTGGTCGTTAGTAAATGGATCTGGATACTCTGATATGCTATCTAATACATTTTGAAGGTTCGAGTGTATCGTGTATTGGTTGAATCCCTATTCATTATACAGCGATTAGCTTTCATGAATCTAACGAACCTCATTCAATCTCAAGTCCTAAAAGTGAGATTTCGAGAGTAAGCCAAATGCCTACTGGTTTCGATGTGCATCACAGTGGTGACACCATTTGAGATCGCGAGATTTTGTTCCGAAAGTACACTTGGTTAATTTAATATAAATGAGTTTAGTAATTAAAATGTTTTATTGCTTTTCAAAAAATTGCATTGCATTCATGCTAGAGCTTTAGAATTAATTAGGCATTCCTCTTTTAGCTCTGGTGTATTCCCAAAACACAACCTTATGTTCACTCAAAGTAATAAAGTGTTAGGGAGGACCACCAGCCTAAGTCTCGTACCTTTTGGTATATCAAATGGTGATCCAATCGATCATTATGCTTGTGATGAGCTAGATCATTGGCAGGGATCACGCTTGGGTAGCTTTAAAGTTGTATCACCAAACTAAAGCCTATGTAATGGTATAAACACTTCCACTAGGGGGCATATGCCATAATACGTTACTTATGATGTGAGTTTTATATATTGAATAAATCCTGATAAACTTAAATGTTTTCTCACCAAAGGCTTTTATGCCTTGATGGGTGCATTTCAGTTTATTTGGATGGTTTAAATACACAATGACCAAAATCCATTCGCATGCACTTTCAATAAAGAAAGGTCATGTTGCTAGTTTTTCACCGCGCACCATACATGTTTATTGGATTTCTTATTAATCCATGAGCTAATCTCGTATAAGAAAGATATCGTACGACCTCCTGTATGGGAGCAATAAGGTTAGGAGGATTTATTTCCTTTTCTTTTACATGTGGTTATCCATGTTACATATATATATATATATATATATATATATATATATATACAAGCATTTCTAATAAATTGTAAAATAATCATAATAATTAGCAAAATGTGCATAATCTATGCTTGTGCATCTCCCCTTATGTATAATTTTTGCTTGCATAAATCCTAACCTAAAATGTAAATAAAAGATAAAACGTGTGAATCTTATGTACATAATTGTGCATGAGTATGCATTTCATTTTATGTGTAGACAAATAATGATAATCAATATAGTAATGTAAAACATGTATGTGAATCCTCTTTGCCATGAAAATGTGTATATCTTGTTTGCCTGCCATACATCATAATGTATTCATATTCATACATCACATGTATCCCACATATTATATGCATGCTTAGCATGTCTACATATCATGCATCACTCTAACCTTTTGACTTTTTCCAGCTATTCTAGATCATATACCTAGGTGGTTTAGTGGTTCTGACAACCGCCTTGCTAGAGACCTTCATTCAAAATAAATGAAAGTAGAATCAGAGATGGGTTTGAGTTCGCTTGATATCCTTGAGTCAGCTTTAAGAGCTATAACCATGGTGCCATTCTTTTCTTAAGAATGATTCGAGGGTTTCTACCTCTTCAACGCATTTAGGAGGATTGTTGCAGTGCCATCTTTTCATTAATCTTAGGGAGTACTCCTATCAAAATAGCTTGGACCTTAAGCCTAATTTATCTTACCAGGTCTGATAATGGTCATTTATATGATATTTTTAATATGTTTTTATGTATTTAATTGAGTTAATTTTATGTTAATTAGGTTGAATTTGAGTTTAATTGGTAAATTTTATGTTTTTAGAGTTAATTATGAATTTTGGTATTTTTCAGGGTTATTTTGCAAGAAAAAGGACTTAATTGTAAAAGAGCAATAAGATTTGAGCCAAAATTGTAAATTTAGGAAATTCATGCAAGAAATTAGACGTGAAGTCTAGAAGACTCATGAGTGGCCGTGTATTTCATTGTTTGAAAACTCAAGTGGTCGTGCATCAAAGATTTGGAGATAAGTGGCCATGTGATGCATAGGTTGGAAAAATGAGTGGTCGTGTATCAATTTTGTTGGAAGAAGTTCAAGTGCCCGTGTGTGACTTTTCAAAGAAGATCAAGTAGCCGTGTATCCCAAAATAAAGGATACACGGTAGTGCATTTTTACAAGAGAAAAATCAAGTGGCCATGTGTTTTCTTTCCCATGCTACGAAGGATTTCCAGATTTTCCAATTCAAGAAGGATTCTTTTCCTATTCCAATTGAGGAAGTTTAAAAAGCTTCTATAACTTATTTTTCCTATAAATAGAAGAATCTAACACCAAAGAGAATCATCAATTAGAAGAATCAAAAACTAGAAGAATTTATTTGTTTTTATTTTTTACGTTGTTTTCTGTTTTCTCTATTTTTATTGTTTTTTTAAAAGCTTTGTTTTGGTTTTAAACATGTCTAGTGAGTAGTTTTCTTTAACTTTTGTTAGAGGATACTTGAATCCATAACTTTTATTGTTATGACTAAGCTTGTGCTTAATTTTAATGCAAGTTTGATTATTTCTTAGTTCTTAAGCCTATTCTTATCATTATTTAACTAAAATTTGGTTGTTAGCTTGATTAATTATTGGTTAATAATTGACTTTTGGTTTGATTATTGATATGTAGGTTCTTAGGTTAGTTTGCTTGGGTTGATGCATGATTATGTTCTGAATAAGAGATAATTTTGTGTTAATTAAAGTAAGATAAGATTAAGAAAAAGTGTAACTAAGAATAGGTGAAAGTAAATTTCTTGAAAAAGGATTTAATAAACATCTAAGAGGATTAATTCAGATCTTTATGCTAAGTGTTAAATTATTCTGAATAAGAGAATTTTAATGCTCGAAATGATAATATTGAGTAAAGTTATCTGGTTTTATTCATCCGAATTTTTCATAATCACTTGTGTTTCTCTTTTAATTAAGTCATTACAATGAAAGTTAAGGTTGATAGTTTCTTTAGCAAGAGAATTTCAGTTATTGTTTTGTTTTTAATTCATGTTAGTCTAATTTTAGTTTTTATTTAGTTTAATTTTTGCCTTTAAATCAAAAATATTTGGGAAACTATCTCGGATTAATTTAATTCATTCATAGATATTCTTCTTAGCAATCCTTGTTCTCTTGGGTACGATATTTGGGGTCTTAATCTATATTTTCCTATATTACTAGTCGATCTAGTACACTTGCTAGAAGTTGATCAAGTTTTTGGCGCCGTTGCCGGGGAACAACGATGTTGTTTGTTTAATATCTTTGATTAAGTTAGTATGAGATTTTTATTTTTATTTTATTTTTTATTTGGTGATTATTCTTTGTAGGAACAATTCTAGATATTTTTCAAGATGACGTAAGATGAGGTCCAAAATTATGAATTGTTTCTTTTGAAACATCAAATGAATGATCTAGTAAGAGAAAGAGAGGAGATAAAATGATTGCGTGCACAATCACAAAATCCTTATTCATCATAATCCGTTGCTGAAGAGTCTTATTCTCTCTGGACTTTGAAAGCACAGATGGAAGAATTGAGAAGAGATAATCAAGAACTGCGATATTCAAAAAAGGCTTGTATCTCCGAGAATCAACGTCTTCATAACCAGCTTATATGTAAGGATGAGCAATTTTGGGTTGAAAAAAATGGAGGGCCACACAAGAGGCTGTTATCTCCAAACTGAAGATGTTGGTTACTTACTTATAAGAAAGGAAAGGAAATTTTGTGCTGAAAAAGAGGATTGAAAGGCTAGATTAAAGGCTCAAGAGAAAAAGTTTAGAATTCAAGAAGAGAAGTTTAGGATTCAAGAGGAAAAATTAAGAATTCATGAAGAAAAGATAAGGATTCAAGAGGAGACAATCAAGAGTCAAGAAAATTTATTAAGGGATAGAGAAAAAGGAATTGAAAAGTAGGAATCTAAGCTATAAAATATGAGCATTTCTATGAAATTTCAAGGTGATAAAAAGGATAAAATAAATCATTCATTAAAGGTGGATAAGGAACAAGATGAACAATTCATTTTTGAATACAAGTCATGTGTTTATTTAGAGGATGTAGGATCTCTTAAAGAGAATTTATCACCAAAGGAGCAAGAAGGAATGGATTCTCAAGTAGAGATATTGGATTCAATCCACTTAAAGAATTTATTTAGGCTAGAGGAGCCGGTAGAGTTCGTTCTCAATGAACCAAATGAGGAATCGTACTTTATTAAAGACATGAAATTTCCAGCTTTGGTGAACTATGATAGGTTTCTTCTACCGATGGCAGAAAATGAAGAGCAAAGTTCGGAAAGACCCATATTTAGATCATAAGCTCGACCTCCCGAGAGTAACATGAGTCGAGCTGAGACTTAATAAACTAGAACTCTTTTAACCTTTTTCTTTAAATTTTCATCAATTTTTTTATGAGTTATGTATTATTGTTTCTCTATTCAATTCATGTTCATTTTGGTTCTTTTGTTTAGTGTATTTTTAGTCTTTTAATTCATGAGTTTAAGATTTGGGTAGAACATCGGCTTCTAATGGTTTTTGGGCTTAATTAAGATTAGTAAGTTAATGAGCTAAAATGATGATTTTTGAGATGATAATGTTTGAGGTAAGTATTGTTGCTTGGTTTAGATGTGAATTTGCATATTGTTGCTTGGTGCTGAGGAATTTAAAGAAGAAACTTGCATATGCTGAATTAAGAATGGAGCTAAATTGGAATTTAAGTATATATTGTTTGGCATAACTAAATTGGAGCTTGAAAAGAAGGAAAGATATAATTAAGTGAGTAAGAGTGCTATAAATTGGTTTATACGTTTCAAAAAGTCAAGTTTGATGGAGTTCAGTATAAATTAGTTTATCTTGAGTACGAGTTTAATTGTGAGTTAATATTATTGATGGAGTGATTAAATTTTTGACAAGATTAAGTTGAGACTTATTTTTTTGCTATTTTTTTGGTGTGCAGCGAACATTGAAGATTTAGAGTGCAGAGAAAAAATTTTCAGAGCACAGCAGTAGTGCGCCCCCATGCGTGCCTTCTTCCCTCTCCATGCACGCCTATGTAAGTTGTCCACCTCCTCTTGCGTGCCCACAGGTTGCTTCACTTCTTACCTTGCGTGGCCGCATGAATGGATGTTTGCCTAGCAGTAGTCCTTTGTGCGCCCGTGTAAATTTCCCCCCTGCCTATGTGCGCCCACGCGTTGGGAGTCTACTTCATATCAGGTTTGCTGCACGCCCACGTAACATTGTGCCCATTCCCTTATGCGATAGTGCATGAGGAATCTGCCTGGCATTCCATTCTTACGCTTTCGCAGGAATTTCACCTCTGTGCCATAAGCGCCTACTCATATCCCTTGCTTACCTTATTGTGCACCCGTATGTGATTCCCCCTATACCCATGCACGACCACGCATTTGGGTGCTGTATTTATTTTGTTCCTTTAAAAAATCTTTCATCCCTTATTCTTCATTTTTCCTTTCCTTTTATTTTGCTTCACCACCCGTACTCATACATCACCCACCACACCTTCACACACTCACTCTTTTACACACATCTCACTCACTCAAGCACATAAGCACAATCAAACACTCACTTATCCACCTCCTGCACCTTTAAATACTTTCACCTGCATATTTTCATTTGTTTGAAATTTTTATTATAGCATATACTATTTTGATCATAACTTTTGCTACAGGTGTCCGATTGACTATTATAATATGTTTTCAGAAAGCTCATTTCAAGACGGACATTTGTTGCAAACTTTGCCCTATATAACAGCTCATTTTGGGCCCTAAAAATGATGTTTAAACTTTCAATTTTTAGTTTGAAGTTTTAAGGGCAATTTTTATTTATTTTTGATTCGCTCAAAACTTCAATTTGCTTGCTGAGATTAATATGTTTGAATTAGTGTGACTTTATTGTTCTTAAATATAGGTTTGCTCAGAGTTTCATTTTGAATTGAGTTATGTTTATTAACATTCCATGACTCTTAGCTACCTATAGTTTGGAATTGAAATTTATGGTTGGCTTGATATAGGTGGAGTTGTATTTGAATTGGTTTATTTTATTTTGTGCTTAGCATGACCAATTAAAATCTTTCTCTTCTTTTATTTAAGCCTAACCATCACCAATTATCTTTACATTTGAGATTCTGCACCACACATTGTCCACCTCGTAACATATGAATATCATGCATTGAGCATTCAATCAAGGTTGGCCTAGTTGTCTCTCTTCACTTAGTTTTCATGATTGCTAAGTCTTGTTCATTGCACTTTATTGGATTTAGAGGCATGATTGCTTGTTAACTCAATTTCATTGGACCCATGCTTTATTTTCGGCTTGATTATGGTTCTAGGTGTATATTGCTTACATTTTTTCTTAGGCACTAACTTGTTTCTTAAAAGTTATGTAATGAGCTGAAATTTTTCTTTTTGATCTTTTGCTAAAGGCAGCAAAATTTTAAAGAGGGGGATAGAGCTAAGCTGAGCTAGTTTTTGAAGATCAAACTAAGGGAGTTTTCTTACCTTGCTAATTTCTTACTCATGAATTAGGTTATTTTAGTCAGTTTGTTTTTGTTTTAGTTGTTTAGTTTGGTTTTTAGTTTGCATGTTTAGTTTTTATGTTACATGTTTAGTTTCATTTATTAATTTATTTATCATTTATTATACATTTAACTTAGTTCGCCCTAAGTTTTTTTCTCAAAATTGAACATTTTGAACTTGAATTTAGAATGTGCTATGTTTAAAATTCTTGTTTAGCATTAGAACAAGTATGTTGTTTAATGAATTTTTGGCTAGTTTAATATTCAACTTGGCTTATATTTGTTAGTTTCTATCTTTTTGAGCACTTAAGATCAATTTTTGAACTTAGAGAAAAATAATGCATTGAAATAGTTAAGTCATGAATTTTAGAACACTAGAACCTTTCTCATCACCCTTCAAAGCATAAAAGAAACTCAAAACAACTTAGAAAGTGATCTAAGCAATATCTTTATTGTTGAGCCATATCTTAACTTGTTTTCCTACCCTATATGCATATTTATCCTTTGTTAGCCATTTTGAGCCTAATGAGGTATGCTTAATGCATGCCATATTTATTTTTCTTGTTACACTCATTTATTTTATCATATAGCCTAAAAAGCTTTTTATCTTTCCTTCTAGAATTGGCCACTCTAGGATTGGATGGATTAATAAGAATTGAATATTTTGATGGGTGTGATAAGACATTTTTTATTTTATTGTTAATGGCTATTGTTGAAATCAAGTATATAGTGAAATGATACCTTGTTATTACCCATTTTATTATTGTATCGCCAACATCAGAGCTAGTATGAAAAAATAATAAAAAAAGAAAAAAAAAGTGAAAAAAAAGAAAAAAAAAAGAAAGAAAAAAAGAAGAAGAAAAATATTGAAAATAAAGCTAGCATGTATGGCAAAATTTTAAGTGTGGGGTAGTTACAAGGAAAAATATTTATGACTTTTAAAAGAGGGTATGGATAGTGAAATTAAGAGACTTTCAATTTTTGTTTTCTCATAAGAGTTTTGAATTATGTAAGGTTAAGTAAGTTTAGTTCTCTATTATTAAAGTTAATAGGATGAAAATTGTGAATTGTTAGTCTATTTTATCTTAGAGTGATTATTCTTGTTGTTAATTTTATATTCATTCTTTGATAACCAATACCTTAGCCCCATTACAACCTTTAAAAGACCTAAGTGATTCTAAATTTTATTTTTGAGTTGTTTAGCGGAGATGACATTCGGGTTTCGGTGCTAAAGGAGAGGCCTATGGTGTTTCTAGAGTTTCAAGCATGAAACCATGTGTATACTTATGTGTACATTTATTCTAAACTTGGCTATGAATTTGCATTGGTGTTGTAGATTTTGAAAATGCTTAAAATATTTTGGTCTTGCACACACACAAGGAAACTAACTCATATTGTCTTGTTTGAATTTATTCTAGTTAAAATTTTATTGAGTGATCTTGTTAATTGCTAAACTTGATTTTGAAATACATGATTCTTTATTTAAGTTTGATTATTTTAAGGAGTTGGATGGTTCTAATTTGCTCGAGGGCTAGCAAGGTCCTATCTCAAGATTTTGACATAATCATTTTTGTCAGTTTCAAATTCAAGGATCGCCTCTCTTCCCCAATTGTGAACTCGAGGATCATTATTTTCCTATCTCATATGAGATAATAGCAGTAGCATATCTATTTTTCCAATCCCAATCCTAAAGATCACTGTCTCCCTAATGCATTCATCAGGATGACTACCACAATATAGCCCTTTCCTAAGTGCATGAAGTATTCTTAATTAAAGCAATTTATGCCTTAAGTTTAATTTATTTTCTTTGCCAAGCAATATCCAAAATTTGGACATATTTACTTCTTATTAATTTACTTTTAATTTGAAAATTTACTTCATTCTAGTTGTTCTTAACTGTGAATGGGTTTGACTTCAGCTTTAGAAATTTATTTTTCATTCAAAATATGAGTTGAATAGGAGTTAGGCATGCTTTATCTCTATCTACTAAATTGCATAAAAGCCTTTGCCTAGAACTTGAAATTTCTAAACATTGAACACATTGGGCTAGTTTTAAAATTGAAAAAAAAACTGTTTGCAAATGAGGGGATTGGGTAAAAACTCAATAAGAGAACTAGAACCTTTCTTATTACCTATCAAAGTGACCCCAAGATAGGATAGAACCTAGAAAATGATTCAGGCAGCTCTTTTTTGTATAGCCTTCTAAATGACTTTCCTACCTTAATTTCATAATCGTTTACTAGCCCCTTAAGCTTTTATTTCAAGCGTGCTCACTTTATTGTTACACATCTTAAACCAACCTTTATAACTAAAATGATTTTAGCTTTCACTTAGGAGGATGGCCACTGTGGTAAAGCTATTCCATATTTCAAGAATAGGGAAGATTAATCTTTACCAATTCTTTATACAAATTTCACCCACAGAGAATTGAACCTTTTTTTATGAAATAAACTTAAAAAAGAAAAGGAAAAAATAGAAAAGAAATAAAAAATAAACTTTAAAAAAGAAGAAGAAATAATAATAATAATAATAATAATAAAGAAAAGAAAATAAGAGAAAGAGAAATAAAGAAAAGAAAGAAGAAAGGAATGGGAAACCCTTGAAATCAACATCATAACAACGAGAATACAAAACAAAAAATGAAAAGAAAAATGAGACTTTGAGCTATTATCTCCCAAAGATTCCCTAGTGAGTTAACCACCGAGCCAAATTCCAAAAAAAAAAACCCTTAGATAATGGAAAAGTGGGTAGAGAATAGTCTTCCAATTAGTTAAGAAAATATAGTGGTCATGTTCCTTAAGTGACTTGACTTTTCTTTGTTAGCCATTCATCCAAGCCTAACATTACAATCAATGTAAAACCTCCTGATTTTGGGTTCATCCTCATTCAACCTAATGGAGATGACCTCTTAGTAAGATTTGATATGTAAGAAGAGGCATATGGTATTTCTTAAGCTTCAAGAGGAAAGCCATAAATGTATTTATGTATTCGAGTTGAATTCAAGAGGGAAGCCATGAATGTATTTATGTATTCGAGTTGAACCTTATTCCTGACTTTGCATACACAATTTGCTTTCAAAGATAAAATTATATTTTGGCCTTCAGCACACATACACAGAAATTGCTTAGTATACATTGTACTTATGTGCTAATTCAGTAGGCCTTGGTATTAACATGCTTATTCTCTTGTTCCCCTCATTGAGAATCATCCCTTAATTTCTCTTATTGAGATTAAACTACTTGAGAATGAGGTCCATTCAACTTGCTCAAGGATGAATGAAATTTAAATTCAAAGCACTTGATGAGTTGCAATTACTTTAAACTTTAGATACTGTTTGGCAAGCCACAATTTGCACACAGCACACATGTGGTACTTATCGTACATAACTCATATACGTGTTTGTACGTGCACACATAAATTTTTCACACACCTATGCTTGTATAATTTCTTGCTCTTACTCATGTGAGTGATTTCTTGTAAGGAAATAAAAAAATAATCCACATGCCAAAACTAGTCACAAGACAACTCCAAGCAATAAATGGTCAAACCATAAGGAAAACTCCCATAGGGGAGGCCGAGATAATTTAAACGAGAAGATTATTTCATAAAAAAACCTAAAGGCGTTTACCAAAAGATGGCCACATTTCCCAGAGATAGATCTCTATGAAAGTAATCATGCAAACCTATAAAAAGTAAGCATCTCCACCATTTACTACAAACACACTGATATCCAATCTTTTCACAAGTATTAAAAGTCCTCTTAAGAGGCATTAATTAGACACAAGTAGCTACCTTGATTCTACATGCCGACAAGCCGACTCTAATTAGATAGTTTCGAGAAGATTTGACATGTCGACAAGCTGGCATCAATTTTCTCCAAACATGGTTCGATATATCGATAAGCTGGCATTAACCAATCATTTTTTTCTAGTTTTGCATGCCAATAAGTAGGCATTAATCAAATACAAGCAACTACCTCGATTCTACATGCCAATAAGCTACCACTAATTAGACAGTTCTGAGAAGATTTGACATGCTAACAAGCTAACATCGATCCTCTCCAAACATGGTTTGACATGCCGATAAGTTAGCATAAACCAATCACCTTTTTTGATTATCAAATAATCCTGAGAAGATTTAACAAGTCGATAAGCTGGCATTGATCCTTTCCAAACATGGTTTAACATGCCGACAAGCTAGCATCAACCAATCACCTTTTCTAGTTCTATATACCGATAAGCTAATGCTAATTAGATAAAATCAACTCACCTTAATTCTACATGCTGATAAGCTAGTGCTAATCAAGATACTCCCAAGAAGATTTAACATGCTAACAAGCTGGCATCAATCCTCTCTAAATGTGGTTTGACATGCCGACAAGCTGATGTCAACCAATCACCTTTCCTGATTCTAACAAGCTGACGCTAATTAGATAGTGTCTTAGGAGGAAAAACATTGACAAGCTAATGATAACTACCTCACCAGTTTAGAGTTAAAGTGTTGACAAGTTGATGGTGATAACTTAGCTAAGGGTTAAAACATCGAAGCTGAAGGTAACTACCCAACCAAAGATTCACTGCCCAAGTGGAACGTGTTCAAGGCAATCAAAAGCTTACCACCTTTGGAATACATCTTCTATCCTTTGCTCTGAATTTTAGCTCACTTAGGCATTAGTGCACTAAGTTCCCTAAAATTGGAGGAAAATGTAAATACTAGATCCTGAGGCGGCTCCTGGTTAGAGTTACCTGATGAGAAAATGATTTCTCATAAAAGGATAAGGAGTAGAGGTGCCAAGTTTTCTTTTCGAGTTTTATATTTTTAAGATACTTTTTTATCTCTCTTACAGGTTTTAAATATTTAAAAATATTTTTTGGGATCTTTTGCCTGTTTATCTCTTTCAAATAGTGCAAAATGAGAAAATAGGTTTTTAAAACTTGAAGCAGTTTAGGGTACTTTGGCTTTATCTCATCCTAAATACCTTATAATTAGGTGATTCTAAAAGCATTTGAATTTTAAGACATATATCTATAACTTTGATGAGACATCTAGAACCAGTTTAGTCCTTAAGGTTCTAAAAATTAGGCTTGAATATAAATGATCCGAATTTGTCCTTGATCCTGGATTAGTCTATAGTATTTTGGACATAACTTTCAATGTAGAGCTCATATTGAGATGAATCTAATTTTAATAGAACCTAGACTCATGTTTTAGCAACTTTTAAGAAGATAGTATGACCTAATTCTAAACCCGTTATTCCCAGTAATTTTTCAAAGTTAAAACACTAATTCTATCCCTAAAAATCTCTTAGGAGTAGTCTTGATTATTTTAGCCATAAATCCCAATCTAAAAATCCAAATGAGTGATTTTTGATTCATTGGAAAGCTAAGTCATAGAGGAACAAATGTCTAAAAGACATCTGGTAAAAAAACATGGCATTTTGGGGGCCAAAAATGGTAAAATATTTTGAGCTATAAGTCAGTCGACTGGAAAAAGAGAAAAAACTCAAAGTCAACACACGGATCGGGCCAGTGTGTTGACTTACAGATCAGGTTCGTGACTCACCTTAAAATTGCAATTCTATACCCAAAAATAAAGGAGAATGCCTGGGAAAAAAATAACCTTAATCCTATCCCGTATGGGATATTTATTAAGGAAATTTGATGGTTTTTCAGGGCCTAATCCCCACTTTCTCTCTCCTCTCTACACTTCTTCTTCCTCTCTTCTTCTTCATTTTCTTTCTTATCTTCCATGGAAAATACATATTTTTAACTTAAAAAATTCAAAAAAAACTCACCAAAAATAAAAAAAATCCATAGAGCACTGAATCCTCATCTTGTGACAAATCGACACTGAAGGTAATATTCTCGAGCCCTAAAATCCGTAAATTTAAATAACTAATTTGTAATTAATTATGTATATAGTATTTTCTTTGTTTATTATTTTTTAATTTTGTAGATCTATTTAAATATGTTGTTAATTTCACATTTTTGTAATTAATGTTTAATTAATTGTAAATTAACTAACTAATTTTGTCAATTAATTTATTATATTAATTAATAAATTAATTATTTTATCATATAATTTGGTGAGGATTTGTTGAATTAATTTTATAATTTAATTAATTTTGCTAATTATCTATTTTGTTATATTAATTTGTTAATTAACTTAATATATTAGACCATTTATCAATTGATAACTCCAATTCAGTGTCTAGTTTTAGTCCCAATTCAATCTAGTTTTCAGTTTCTTTTTATGTGTCTTTTGCTTTGTTTTGCTTGAATTTAATAAATTCTATCCAAATTCAGTTAATTCTAGCTTTCATGTGTTTCAAAGAGCTTTTGATGAAATTTTATGCTTAATTATAAATTTTACTGATACCTCATGGTCAAAAGGTTTTACCTAATGACCGTGGCCTATACTTTTTGTTAAAAAACACCATTTCAAAGAGTGTTATGGTCAACAATGCATTTGTTCATTTATGGGTGTTTACTGTGACCTAGGGAGCCTTTTAATATAAAATCGAGAAAAGAAGGACCTCACGGTTAACAAATTTTTGGTGTTGATCATGAGGTAGTCAAGTTTTAACTCCAGAATGCAAAGGAGAGCTATGTCACAATCAGTAGACTTTTGGTGTTTACCATCACCTCTATCCAGAAGCAAACCGAGGGTTACCTAACGATCAGCAGGTTTTACCTACTAATCGTGACCCATGTCAGTTAAAAAAGAGATTTTTGATAGGTCACATGGATTTCCTGTTGACCGTGACCCTGTCACGCCTATATAAGCCATAATTTTCTGAGATTTGGGAGTTTTTTTTTCAGATTTAGGGTTTTTTTCTTCTTTATTTCATTCTTTACTTCGTTTTACACAGAGATCTATAGTTCATACTTGCAAATATCTTAAATTTACATATAAATACATAGATTAAACACAAAAATATAGCTTAGATACTTAGTTTTTCTCAGTTTTAAGCTCATTTCCATTGAAGCCTTAGAGAAGAAGATTGAAGGAGCTTGGGATTCAGCTGGATTTTTCTTACTCAATGAATTTTTGGGTTTATTCTCTCTATTTCTCTCTTTATTTTGTAATGGATAGTGAGTAGTCTCTTAGTTGTTTGGGAGTTCTTTGAATCCCCTATCCCTTATGTGAATATTGAACATATATATATATATATATATATATATATATATATATATATATATATATATGAATGATTTATGTCACTGTTGCTTTATTGTTAGTTCATAGAGTTTGATTATCTTGAGTAAATTTTTAGCTTTGAATGAATGATTTTATCATATGTCTTTATTGAAATGTTTTTCTTGGATGGTTGAATTCCTTAAATGTATATTTCTCTGCTCTTTTATCATATATGCCATGATTTTTAGAATGCTCCGAAATGGGACTCTTCAAGTTACAAGATTTTTTAGTTTTAAGAATAGAATATGGAGTGAGATGAATAGGTTTTGGGTTGTTTGGCTCCGAAATAAGAAAGCAAATCGAGCCTAGAATGTTAGACCTATGCTTAGGCTAATCATAGTATTTGCTCTGGAATGGAACGTTTTGTAATTAGAATAGTTGGCTCTAGAATGAGACGCTTGGGTTAAGAGGGTTATCTCGAATTTATATATGTAATTATAGGTCAATTTAATTCACATTTGGGTATATGAAGGATGAGTGAACCCGAGCAATATTTTTTATTATATCGATTTTCATACTTGTTAATTTCTCAATTATTTAGGCTATAGAAAATTATTGTAAGTTTATTTGTAGTTAATTTTTGAAGTTACATTTTAGTTGTTTTTTTTTGCATTTTAATTAGTTGACAGCTTAACACATATAAAAATCTGGGAATTCTTTAACATACGCTTAATTTTCATTGGTTGCACACACAATCCTTTGGGTATGATATTCGTGGGTCTTAAATTGAGCACCCTATATTACTTGCCGATTCAGTATACTTGTTGAGGTCATACCAAGTTTTTGGCATCATTACCGAGGATTGGTATTGTTTGTGAGTTTTGATTATTATGTGTATATGTTTTATTTTTCTTATTTTATTTTTCTTTATTCTTTTCAAGTAATCATGGTGTATGAATAGATTGAGATAAGAGCAAGTAGCACCTTACGACCCTGAAATCGATAGGACTTTGTATCAACGTAGAAGAGCTAATAGAGAGAACAATATGGAACCTGATCCTCTTATTGATGAATTTCCTCCCGAGGATGAACAAATGTCGAGAGTATAAGAGGAAATGTCGGGTAGACATAGAGAAAAAGTGCCTAGATAGAGGACGATTAGAGACTGTACTATACCGAGATGGAATGAACATCATAGAATGATTGTATTGCCAAGAAGGGTACATTTTGAGCTTAAATCGGCCACCATCATAATGGTACAGATAAATTAATTCTCCAGGTCATATTTGAAAGATCCTGCTCAGCACATTGATATATTTTTGAAGGTCAGCGACACTTTTTAGATTCTAGGTATCTCTACTTATGCAATTAGATTGAAGTGTTTCCTTTCACATTGATTGGGAAAGCGGACGAGTGGCTTTAGATATTACCGAGCTAGTCAATTTGTTCATGGGATCAATTGGAAGAAAAATTTTTTATGAGATTTTTCCCTCTAACCAAAACTGTAAGTATTTGCAACAGCATAATGAGTTTTTACCAAATGAATGAAGAGCCTTTCCATAAGGCTTGGGAGATGTTTAGAAGGCTATTGAGAAGCTATCCACACCATGAGGTAGTTGTTTACCAATTGATGACAATATTATGTGCTGGAGTTACATCGCAGATAAGGTCACTATTGGATGCATCATATGGAGGCTCTCTCTTAAATAAGTTGCCAGGAGAAGCTTTCCATTTGTCGGATGAGATGGCAGCAAATGACTCTCAATGGATGACTTCTATATCAGTTTTGAGAAGATAAAGGATGCACAATATGGATGAAGTGGCATTGATAAAGGCACAGTTAAAATTGATGAAGAAAGAGTTAAGCGGGTTGAAGGTGCAGAATGTAGGTTCAGTTGCTCAAGGGAGTGGATTATATGAAAGCAAACTATGTATTCAAAAGGGTGGAGCTATGAGAGATGTAAATGCAGTGGGAGATTATCACAGAAATGACCCCTACAACAAGACATACAATCCAAGTTAGAGGAATCACCCGAATTTCTCTTAGAAGGAAGGAAATCAGTATGCCTCATTTTCTCAACCACAGGTAAAAGCTCTTTTCAACCCAAATGTTCATCACAAACAAAACCAATCTTACCAACCTCAAGTAACCACTCATTACTAAGCTCCATATCCACCACATCATCACCAAAGGTAGAGTTCAAATCAACCCCAACCTTAAGCATATCACCCATCGGGATATCAACCAAAACCATTTGTGCAAGAGAATAAGCCTAATCTTGAAGACCTGTTAGCTAATTTCATGAATAGCCAATAGCAATTTGTGAATAGTCAGCAATAATTTATGGCCAGTCAAGAGACAAGGTGGAAATCGAAAGAGCAATGGAACCGAAATCAATATGCTTCCACAAGGAACCTAAAGACACAACTGGGCCAGATTGTAGCTTCAATATCCAATAAACAACCAGAATCTTTTCCTTCAAATGTAGATAGAAATTCAAGGGGAGAGGTGAAAGCAATCACTTTAAGAAGTGGCAAAGAGCTATGTGATGAGGATGAAGGTAATCCATCTCAATTTTTTTGGTGAAGCCAACAATGTAGATATGTGATTCTGAACCAAAAATTTTTAAAGATGTGCAAGGGCTTATTGACAAAAGTAAGAGTATTTTACCTCCAAAAGGGCATGTTATAGATGAGTCTCTATTACCTTTCCTTGCCGCAGCTAACAAGGCTAGGAACAATTGATCAATCAATTAAGTTTTTGGATACTTTGAAGAAAGTACACATAAATTTACAATTTGTTGATGCTTTCATATACCAAAGTATGCTAAATTTTTAAAAGAGATTTGTTCTAACAAGAAGAAGTTAGAAGGAACACTACAAGAAAATATAAAAATAACAACGAAAAAATAGCAGCGGAATTAATTCCATTGCTAAATTAGCAATGAAAATCTAATTCTGTTGCTATATAGCAACGAAAATTATAAAATTGATTAGACTTTGTAGATTTAGCAATGGAATTATATTTGGTTATATTCCGTCACTAAAAATAGAAGAAATTCTTAGTGCCAAAATTTAACAACGGAAATTAGTAATAGAATAACTATACTGTTTGCTAAATAAGGTGTAACAGATGGCAGAAAAATTTTGGAACGAAAAATAGAAGGAAAATAATTTTCGTTGCTAATTTTGCTAAATTAGCAACGATAGCAATGAAATTTAATTAGCAACGAAAATTAATTTGGTTGCTAAATTATTAGGGTTAAAAAAATTCAGCTCTAAAATAGCAACTGAATTTTTTTGTTGCTAAATTAACAACGAAATTTACTTTCGGTTGCTAAAATTACAACCGAAATGAATATCATTACTAAATTAGCAATCAAAATGAATTTCGTTGCTAATTTATATTTTCAATGAAAAATAGCAATGAAGTTGTATTTTCGTCCTAATTTTTATTTTCAATTAAAAATAGCAATCGAATTTATATTTTTATTTTTATCCATTTGCCCTAAGTATAAAGTCTATTTTTGCTGTTTTTCATTTTTTTTTTGTGAGCCGACTCTCCCTTGCCGGTGGCTAGCATTATTCCTCTCTCCTCTATCGTTTCTCAATGTCCTCTTTCAGGCCATCGCTTCCTTCACCACAGGGCACCAATCGAATTTCTCCATCCTTTCACTCGAGCAACGTGTTTCTCGGGAAAGGGACTTTTTTGAACGTATACCTCGAGCAAGAAGAACGAGATCTAACGATTTGGATGCCGAGTCGGTCGACTCATTGAGATCGGATTTGAAGAAGAAAAAAGAGGTTGTTTCGCTTAAGATTCAGAGAGAATGGTGGGTTTATTCGAGTTAAATTGAAGAAAGTTTGGGTTTTTACAGGGTTTTGCTTTTTCTTTTTCTATTTTTTCTATCTCTATTTTTTAGGTGAAGTTGAGCTGGGTTTTGGTGTGTTGTTTGGATCTGAGGAGATTGAAAGGTTAACGTTTAAAGGAGTTTGTGGGTGTGCTTTATAGTGAATGATGGGGGAAAAAGGCAGAGTCTTTATTTTTGAACTGCTGATCTTGTTATTGCATCCATTATGGTTGGTCTTGGGTAACATGGAAGGTTTGTGTTCTATTATTGTTATTAGTACTTGCTCTTTTTTTTTCCTTTTACAAAATTTGATGAATATGATCCTGGCTTTTGCTTTGTTTCTCAATTTATGGATATGGGTTTTTGTTTTTTTCCTTCTTATTGATTGCATTTGGGTTGGGAATTATGGTTGTTTGTAGTTCAGTACAGGTACTCCTGTGATAATGCTATTGATGATATTAAATTCTCTCTTATTGGCAAGCTTTTATTGCTTTTGTTACTCAATTTGCCTGAGAAATATGACTTGGATTTGGTTTCTTTGCTTGTAAATATTGATAGTTTACTACTTATGACATGGAATCTGGGCTTAAGTCAAAATTGCTTTTGCCTATTAACGGGAAATTCCACCAAGTATCTCTTTTGGGTGTCTCCAAATGTCTTTGGTGAAATGATTCTTTTATTGATTATATTCTTTCGTATTTAGCATTCGGCATTTCTCTTGAGTAGATGCAATGGCTGTACTGTAAGACTAGTTCCTAAATTGTACATTGTGTTTTACTGTCCCAATTTGTTTTGCTCAATCTATATACTGGAAAAAGACTTAGACGTTATGTTTCTTTACTTAAAAGAATATTTTCTACCTTTGACTTCAATTTCTACAAATAGTTTTCCATGCAACATTAGATTATTTGAGAAACCTTTTTTTCACTATTTGAACATCAAAAGTATCACTGAAAAATTGATCTGTCATGCAGTTATCATTTGTTGGCTAGTCTAAATTAAATGGTATTGTCGTAATTAATTTATTATTTGATGATGTATACCTTCAGTGGTATCAAGTTGGTTACTGTCATTTGGGTTCATCTTTACAGGTGATGCTCTGCACAGCCTGAGAAGCAACTTGGTTGATCCTAATAATGTCCTACAAAGTTGGGATCCTGCCCTCGTAAATCCTTGCACACGGTTTCATGTTACATGCAACAATGATAATAGTGTCATACACATGTAATATTCTTGCTCTTGACATCTTCCAAACACATTCTTATTATGTGAATCACTTATTTCTTCCTATTTGTCCACATCAATAAATTTCTTCTTTGTTTTAGTGATCTTGGGAATGCTGCTTTGTTTCGTCAGCTTGTTCCACAACTTGGCCTGCTTAAAAATTTGAAGTACTTGTAAGTGCTAATATTTGATTCTAAAGTTCATTACATACTTTATTATGCAATGCTCATATTTTCTTAGTGGCCCCTTCAACTGTTACTGGCCTTAATATTTCTTCTTGTTGATATGAATAAATGATAAGCAATTTGAGAAAAAAGGATCAATTTGTGGGAACATTAATATTTTTATTTCACCACTCTTTTTTTCAAGTTAAATTATTGATCAGTTGGGTTTCACATATTGTAACTAGAGTTGACTTTGGCACCTCTTGGATAAAGAATGTAAAAAGTTTTCCAGAATGCATTTCTCAATTAGGAGCACAATTATGCATTCTGAATTATGTTTTATCAAGTTCTATATCCAAAAGAAAAACTTAATGAACATGATTGTTTACCTTTTGATTAATGTTAGGGAAAATATTTGAGAATGATTGCAACATTTTGGCCCAATGAAGTATCCCTTTACAGTTTTAGTTCATTTGTAAGAATAGATTAGATTGATGCTGGTTCTTTTACAAATATAGCTTAATACGCACTTGAAGATTATATAGTAGTTCATATCTAAATTGAAGGCTGGTGATGGCCACTATGATGGAATGGCCAATGCAAGAGGATATATGTGATTGTATACCATGAGGAGGGTAATAGACTAGAGGTTCATCATCTTAACAAATCTTCCCCCACTCAGAAAGTAGCTAAATTATCTGTAGTACCACATATTCTTACATACAAACATGCAGATAATGGTTCTTTTTGGCCAAAGTGTTATCAGCCAAAGCTTTTACACTAACACAAGTGAAGCCTATGTACAGACCAATGAACTATGAAGCAAATGCAAAATCTTCAATTCTGTTGGTGCATGCAACAATTTTAAATTTTGTAGGAAGATGTGATGTATCTCTCCTTTGTCAAAAAGTTCCATTTCTCCTTTAAAGTGCTCAAGTAATGAGATTCATAATTTAAAAGTTCTATAGTCTATATATAGGAAAGTTGGTAGGTACGATTCTTGTGTAGCCCAAATAAGCAATGTTGATTTTAATGCACAGTTGCCAAATTGATATAGTATTGCTATTGACATATTTGCATGTAGACAGACATTGCCTAATCAAAGAGGGAGCTTCCTTTATATTATTTTTTTTCATGCAGATTTCTTTTTAATTGTGGTCCAGCACTATGAAATTGGCTCTTAATGATGTTACTTCTCTTAATTGGTTAGGATATAATTTTTTATTTATCTTGTCCATTTTGTGCAAGGATAGCCGGCTTAACAACAATAGCATGACCGGTCACATTCCAATGTCATTGACTAATATTACAGCACTTCAAGTTTTGTGAGTCTCCTCCATTTTCACCTTCTCCTCCATTTATTCCTCCACCCCAAATTTCATTACCAGGTATCTTTTGTTGATTTATTTTCCAGCTAGATAATGCTGATTTTTATATTTTCTATTGTACCAAATGTATAGCATTCTGTTGCTATATTTTAGTAGATTCCGAGACCTTTTGTTTCCTCTTTGCTGTATTGTAATAAATTTCCAGTCCTGTGGATGAAGTTGGTTAAATGTCATGATCTTTTATATTTGTCAGCTTTGAAGAATGTGTTGGCAGATTATGCATAAGTAGAAAACAAGCATTTGCATTCTAGACTTGAGTTAGGAATGGGCAACTCTGTGTGATAAGTCAGTTTGGTCCTTTACAACTATGCATGTAATTACATTGAAATGTAAAGGATAAAAAAATAAGAAAAAGTAAACGAAAATGATAGATTATATGTTTTTTGGCCAATAATTTTTTGCTTAGTGGTAATAAATTCAATGTTCCTTTTGATTGTGTGGTTATGAATTTTTCCAACCATTAGTCAAATCCATAGTCTAAAGCATATTTGGCCTTCTTATGTAATCATTTGATTGCTATTACCGTGATTTAATATATTTGATTTTATTGTTTTATTTAAGTATATTGTTAGGCTGTAAATATATTCTTCTTTATTTAATTTGGATTATGGCTAAGTATATAATAAGTTACATAATTACGTAATGGAGTTATGTTTGATTTATTTCCTGGAGCATATAATTTAATGAATTTATTGTGTTATAAATTTTGATTTCAAATTAGTACTAATATAAGCATTATATTTGTATTAATTATCTAACTCTATCATGGCTAATGCATATCTTCAATAATTTAGTTTTGTAATATATATATGTTGGATTATCCATATACTTTTGCTAATATTAATATCTTTCTACCTAAATACATAGCAATATATTCAAAATAGTTGGTTTAATTTGTTGTGCTTCCTACAAAGTTGCTAGGTTTTTATGATTCACTTATCATTCTACTATTCTAACTGTAATAGTTAAAAAATTGTAATAATTGTTTGCGATGGAATGACAATGGATGACACCGTCGTAAATTTTTTTTATCCATAGCAACGAAAATTACAATCGTTGCTATTTTTAGCAACATAATTTTATTTTTCATTGCTAAAATTGACAACGAAATAAGTTTTTCATTGCTAAAATTGACCAATTAACCGAAACTTGTCTTGGTTGAATTTAGAAATGAAATTCATTTTTCGTTGATAATTTTAGCAACAGAATTACATTTTCGTTGCTAAAAATAGCAACGGTTGCTTTAGCAACTAAAATTTCAGTTATTTTTGAATAGCAACGGAAATTGTCAATTTTTTGTTGCTAAATTGTAATTTTCTTGTAGTGGAAGAGGGATTATTTTTCGTTGCTAAATTGTAATTTTCTTGTAGTGGAATAGGGACAATTTGTTTGTCTAAGAGTTGTAATGCCATCCTAACCAACAAACCTCCAGAAAAATTAGAGGATCCTGGTAGTTTTATAATACAATGTGAATTTTATTGGAAACGTTCTGTGTGATTTAGGTGCTAGCATCAATTAAATGACTTATTCACTTTGTCGGAACCTAAATCTAAAGAATCTTAAGGAAACAAAGATGTTGCTGCAAATGGCGAATAAGTCCATCAAGAGCTCCAAAGGGATTATAGAAAATCTACTAGTGAAGGTTGGAAGGTCCATTTTTCCAGTGGACTTTATGGTACTTGAGATGGAAGAAGACTAGAAATCCCATTGATTGTTGGAAGGCCATTTTTGAACACGGCAAGAGCGTTAATTGATGTGCATGGATAAATAGTCACTTTATGGTTTAATGACGAGCAGATGATTTTCAAGTTGACCAATTTGATGAAATGCTCATCATGCGAGTTCCTAGAGTCTATTTGCTTTGTTCGAGATTCTTTTAGGGAGATGAAAGCCAAGTATGAAGATGTTTTATTTGATAACACTCTAAGGAAATGGTTGATGCAATCTAAGAAAGATAAAGAATTGGTTATTGAAAGCAAGAATAAGTTTACAAAATGATTTGAAAGGAAGAAGCAGATAGATCGTAATGCAAATTCTGAAGGAAAACTTAATCACTCTCCATGCATGCTTTTACAAGATAAATTCAAACTTGGTTTGGGGCAGTGAGATACAAGCCCTTTGATGTTTCATGATTCTTGATGATATTTAAAAGTTCAGCTGTTGACTTGATAAATGCAGAATTACCTCTTAACCCTTAATCTTAATAATGTTTAAATTTTGTTTTGTTTTTATAGAAGTTGTGTTTAGCAGAGTGGTTCAAGGGAATGTGAGTTTGAAGTCAATCTTTTGTGTTTTGACTTGTTGAAGCATGGTAGAATACCTTGTTTAATGGCCAGGAAGAGATGAGAGAAAAATAAGTTTTTGGTGAAGAATTTAGAGGATCACAATTAGCAGGTTTTCTCTACTGATTGTGACATAGGGTTAGTTTTTTTTTTTGGATTTCATAGTCTTACCTCATGGTTAGTCGATATTTTCGGTTGACCGAGACATAATGTGAAGTTACATTTTGGATCTTAACCGTTTGTATCTCACAGTCAGCAGGTTTTACCTACTGACTGTGACTCTAGCCCCCTTTTTAGTTCAATAGCCAAACATGCAATATCTCATGGTCAACAAGCTTTACCTACTGACCATGACTCTTTTCAAAAAAAGTTGACCCTATTTTTTTAAACACCACCGTTTTGCTTTCTTTTTAGTCTTCCTTTTCCTTAGGGTTTCTTAGTTTTTCTTTTCTCAATTTTCTTTTTGTTTTCTTTTTTTTTCTCTTTCTCTCATTTTTTTCTCTCGATCGCTGCTCCATCGCCATCAAAAGTGGCACCAAAGAGATCTTGTGCTCAAGCTCCTTCAACCTCTCAAGCTCAAGCTATTAAGCCTCTCTCCAGTTAACCTATACTACCTGGTGACCAGGGAGAATTAAGTCAACTGCCCGCCCCAGCACCTATCCCAAGGTAGAAGAAGAAAAAGTCAAGAACTCTTAAAGCACATAGCTGGGTGCCTAAAGAGCTCAGGACCTAATAAGAGATTTTATCCAACTGTAAATATCTTCGATCAACTTACCTAGACTTGGATCTGCTGGGAAAATTGGGTATCAAGAAAGAGATGGAGAGGCACATTGCAGCAATTGGATGGGAGAGATTCTTTGAGTGCATAGAGCTGGTTTATCCTGCTTTGACTAGGGATTTTGTTACTACTATCAAGTGTCATTTTGGATATGGAGAGTTTCCTGACATGGTAACCTTCTTGTTGGAAGGAAAATACTATGAGAAGACATTTGTGGAGGTTTTAGAGGCTTTGGGGTTTCCTAGTGACCCTTTGCTTACCCTAATTATGACAAAAACATAGCCGAAGGTCAATACATTTCAGTAATGACTAAATCCCACCATCTGAGGGATCATGCATTTAGAATTTTGTATAGATTTTTTTCTTTATCTCCTATGTCTCATATGCAGTCTGTAGGGCATGTTAACCTACCGGAGGTGCTATTTTTAGCTTGTATAGCTAGAAGCTTTCCTATCAATGGTGCATATCACTGGTGGAATAAATTAGAAGAAATACGATAGCAACCCACCAAATTAAAGAAGATATCTTTGGGAGGTTGGGTGACCATGACTCCTAAGGCTTTTGAGCACCCACTGAATTAAGGTGAAGCCCTCCCTATAATGGTTTATATTGACCAGAAGCTACTAAAAAACATGAAAGTTCTTATAGAAGATGAGATTGTGGAGCATGGATTCTGACTCATTGACAGAGATAAGTATATGAGAAAGATGCAAAGGAGTTTGAGCAACCCTCCACCTGCCCCCAGACCAAGCAACTATCACACTTTCTTCTGCTCAGTACACTGTCATGATAGAAAGGATGGATACCCTGGTGTAAATCAAAAGGAGTTTAAATAACAACAGCAGTAGATCATTGCAGCCCTGGCAACTTTAGCCTCAAAGATTGACCCAGTTGCTCCATCTACCCATCTTTATGTTTGACGCAGGGAGTTTTCTACCCCAATTATGTTTTTGTGCATTTTGTTTGGTTCTTGCTAAGGACAGCAAGCTTTTGAAGTATGGAGTAGGAGAAATATTTTAAGAATTAAACATTATTTTTATGGATAGTAGTTAGAACTTGCTGAATTTTGTGAACGAATTTTGTTTTGTGAAGAATTAGCGCTAACCATTGCTGAAGATAACTTTTTGTGAAGATTTTTGTGCAAATTTTTTTAGGAAGAAGATTGGGTTTCAAATGCTCGTTATTTTTGAAATCTTTGAACCAAAAACTCTGTTTAATTTTAGTTATTTATCAGTTGTTTAAATGCATTTCTGTTTTTAGTAAAGTTGTTGCATTTGGAATTTCCTTTAGTTTTAATTTAAAGTAGTTTATTTTAGTGCAAGTTTATTCACTATTTTATATTTTAGCTTTTATTTTACTTTATTAGTTTTATTCTGCTTTAGTGTTTTAATTACCTTTGAAGTTGAGTTTGAATAATGTGTCTTTGTTGCTGAGTTATTGTTGCCAACTACATTTAGTCGGAGCTTGCCTAGTTAACCTTGATTGAATCAATTTGAACTCTGAGTTGCGAATTGTCTGTTTAGATAGTGTGATTAGCAAGAGAATAGTTATATGTCTTAGCAAGAATTTTCTTTCGATCAATCTCAATTAGTTATATATCATTCGATTTCTGTTTTAATAAGCATGATAGGCTTATTTTTGTGAAAATTAATGAAAAATCAGTGAGTGAGAGCAATTGAGTGAAGGAATTCTGAAATATCTAGAACCTTCCTCATCATCCTTCGAAATGAATTTTAAACTCAGGTAGAATTAGGACATGACCTAGGTAATCTTTCTTTGGCAACCACATTTAAATGACTCTTAACCTACCTTGTATTCATGATTACTTTTGCTATCCCGTTTGAGCTTATTTGGTATGCTAAAAGCGTACTACTTGAATTTTTCTTGATTGCACTGTAATTTAACCATATAACTTAAATGTCATTTATCTTTCCTATTTTAAAATTGGTCACTCTAGGTGGGGTAGTATTGTGCATTCTGAGTAATGAAATTAAGTTGTTCTTGATCAGTCAAGGGTGTTAAATTTGTAAAAAATAGGGTAGTGAGAATTATGGTTTATTAATCTTAAGACATTGACAATTTTAAAATCTTAAAGAGTTGCTCGTGCCCATGTTGACTCTTTTAAAAAAGTCAATATATATAGGATATGTTTCAGAAATTTTAATTATTATTGTAATAAATAAGTGTAGGGTACCTAGCATTTAAGGGGAAGTATTAAATGTTGAGCTAGTTCAAGAGATAATTTTAAGTTCATTTTTCCTCTACAATTGTAAGTCGAACTGATGTCTTTTGAGATTTATTTGTTAATTTTGCTAGAAAGAGTAGAAATTTGGAAAGAAAAGTTGTTGATATTCAGAAAGTCAGGTGTTAGTTGTGGTAGTGTGGCTAATTCAAATTTGCTAACTTTATCCTTTCTTTGGAATCAATACCTTCACCCCATTACAACCTTAATGTAAGACCTAGTGATTCTGTTTTGATCCGAGTTGTTTAGTGGAGATGACCCTAGTGGTTCAAGTGGTAAAGGAAAGGTCTATAGTTGTTCCGAGTTTCAAGTGGGAAATCGTCATATTCTTCTTTTTGCTCGATTGCCAGACTTCACTGGTGGTTTTGGTTTTGAAAATTGATAAACTTGCTTTGGCCTAGCACACACACACTAGAAATTGTTTGATATAGATTAGTTTAGTCATTTTGATTGATTTTTTTTCATTTTAAGTGTTTTCTGTTGAGTGTTATTCGGGCTTCTCTAAAATTTCTTATTCCAAATTGGAATTTAAATTTTCAAAATTATGGATGATTCATTTGCTTGAGGGCAAGCAAAGTCTAAGTATGAGGTATTTTGATAACTCCAATTCAGTGTCTATTTTTAATCCCAATTCAGTCTAGTTTTCAGTGTCTTTTGCTTTGTTTTGCTTGAATTTAATAAATTATGTCCAAATTCAGTTAATTCTAGCTTTCATGTGTTTTAGAGAGATTTTGATAGAGTTTTGTGCTTAATTGTAAATTTTGTAGGTACCTTACGGTCAACAGATTTTACCTAATAACCGTGACCTATTCTTTCTATCAAAATGCACCATTTCAAAGAGTGTCACGATCAGCAGTGCATTTGTTCATTTATGGGTGTTTACCGTGACCTAGGGAGCCTTTCAGCCTAGAATCGAGGAAAAAAAGACCTCACGGTTAATAAATTTTTGGTGTTAATCATGAGGTAGTCAAGCTTTCAGTCCAGAATGCAAATGAGAGCTATGTCACGGTTAATAGATTTTTGGTGTTGACCATAACCCTTGTCCAGAAGAAAATCGAGGGTTACCTTATGGTCAGCAGGTTTTACCTACTAATTATGACCTATGTCAGGTCAAAAAGGGATTTTTAATAGGTTTCGATCAGCATGAATTTCCTATTGATTGTGACCATGTCAAGCCTATATAAGCTAGAATTTTCTGAGATTCGGGAGTTCTTTTTTTTTTCAAATCTAGGGTTTTCTCTCTTTCGTCTTTCATTCTTTACTTCATTTCACATATAGATCTATAGTTCATACTTGCAAATAGCTTAGATTTACATACAAATACATGTATTAAACACAAAAACATAGCTTAGATACTTAGTTTTTCTTAGTTTTGAGCTCATTTCCATTGAAGCCTTGGGGAAAAAGCTTGAAGGAACTTGGGATTTAGCTGTATTTTTCTTCCTCAATGAATTTCTAGGTTTATTCTCTCATTTTCTCTCTTTAATTTGTAATGGGTAGTGAGTAGCCACTTAGTTATTTGGGGGATCTTTGAATCCCCTATCCCTTATGTGAATATTAAACATTTATGAGTTTATATATATATATATATATATATATATATATATATATGAATGGTTTATTTCACTATTGCTTTATTGTTAGTTCATGGAGTTTGATTATCTTGAGTAAATTTCCAACTTTGAATGAATGATTTTATCATATCTCTGTTGGAATGTTGTGTTTGGATGGTTGAATACCTTGAATGTATATTTCTCTGCTCTTTTATCATAGGTGTTGTGATAGATTGCTCCGGAATGGGACTCTTCAAGTTGCAGGATTTTGTGGTTTTAGGAATAGAGTATGGAGTGAAATGAGTGGGTTTTGGGTTGTTTGGCTTCGAAATGGGAAAGCAAACCAAACCTAGGATGTTAGATTCGCACTTAGGCTAATCATAGGATTTGCTCCGGAATGGGACATTTTGTTATTAGAATAGCTGGCTCCGGAATGGGACGCTTGGGTTAAGAGTAGGGATGAGTATGGACTGGTTAATCGATTCATGAGCAAAAAAATTAATCAGTCTATTAATATCGGCTTTTCAAAATTACTAATCATTAACCAGTCCGTTACATTTGATTAATCAGTCCATTGGTTTCAATTTTTTGATTTGATTAACCAATATTTTTCGGTTAACCATTAAAATTTATAACATAAAATTATATAAAAAAAAATTAGACAAAGTTTAATTCAATTTTTAATGTGTAAAGTAATTTAATATAAAAATTACGAAACAAAAATAATTTACTAGCCAAAATTTATATTTTATAAATTAATAGCTAATATTATAAAATATATTTGATATTTATTGAAAATTACTATGTTTGATTTTAAGTCAAAAAAAATTTTGGATAATAATGTAATTAAATGTTATTAAGTAAAATATGAATATCAATATATGATAAAAATATATATATATATAAAAGTTAATTGTATATTATATATAAATATTGCTATATAATTAAAGAAAATTATATAATATAAATTTAGTTTAAAGTATTATAAATTTTATAGAAAAATATAAAAAATTAAGGTATAAAAATAAAAATATAATTTAAATATATTTTAAAGTATTATTTTATGTAAATTTTAGAGAGAAATAGAAAAAAAATTGAAGATATATATATATATATATATATATATATATATATATATATATATATATATATATATATATATATATATATATATATATATATATATATATATATATATGAACCGTTAACTGTGGACTAACGGTTAATCAGTACTTAAAAACTTAAATCGTAACCATTAACAAAAAATGTAAAAATTAAAAATCGTAATCGAATTCATCGAATTAGTTAACTATAAAAATTGATTCGGTTTCGAATCGATTTTACGATTAATTATATTTTCGATTTTTTTTTGCTCATTCCCAATTAAGAGGGTTATCAGGAATTTATATATATATATATAGGTTAATTTAATTCAAATTTGAGTATGGGAAGGATAAATGAACCCGAGCAACGTTTTTTATTATATCGATTTTCATACTTGTTAATTTCTCAATTATTTAACCTATAGAAAATTACTACAAGTTTATTTGTAGACAATTTCTGAAGTTACAGTTTAGTTGTTTATTTTCTGCATTTTAATTAGTTGACAGCTTAACACACATAAATCTAAAAATTCTTTAGCATACATTTAATTTTCATTGGTTGCACACACAATCATTTGGGTACAATATTTTTGGGTCTTAAATTGAACATCCTATATTACTTACCGATTTAGTACACTTGTTGAGTTCGTGCCATTAATTAATGGTTTTACTGCTAATTTGTTATCTAATTTTGTAAATTAATTTATTATATTAATTAATAAATTAATGTTTTTATTATATTAACTAGTCTTAGTTTTATTAATTGCCGTTTAAGTGTTTTATGTTAATATGTAAATTATTTGCCTAATTTCATTATCTACCATTTAATTGGTTAAATTGTTAAATTGTTAATTATATTAGTTTAATTAAATTAGTTATTTATTTGATTATCCTTTTTATAATATATTTTAATTAGTATTTTATTGTATGCTATTCAAAGTTTTTTTTGGGGTCAAAAAACGTTTCTTTCCTTAGTTTCTATGTAAATTGTTTTGTCAGGTCATTTAGCGACGCTTGCCTGTTCCCACCATTAAAAAACTTTCTTTTAAATTTCGATTGTTGCTGCGGATTTTTAGCGACAGTATTTTATGGTGACAGTTAAAAAACCCGTCACTAAAAAACCCGGTCACAACTCACCTTACCTCTTTCCGTCTCTCACACACCTTACTTTCCCTTCATTTCTTTGTCTTTTAGTGATTCCCATTTTATTGTTCACGGACCATTTCCATGTTTATTTTCTTTTCATTTTATTATTATTATTGTTGTCGTCGTCGTCATCTTGTTAATAATATTTTTATTGTTGATTTTATAATAATATTATTAATTGTCATTGTTATTATTATTATTGCATTAATATGATTAGGGTTGTTATCAATATTTTATTAATATTCCTTTTATCATTAATTTTAATATTGTTAATTATTTTATTATCATGATGATTTTTGTTATTATTAATTTATGTTAATTTTATTATTGCAAATTTTGTTATTATTAATATTTTTATTATTTTTTAATGATAATATTTATAATTATTATTGTTTAATATTATCATTAATATTATTATTTTACTTTTATTGTCATTTTAATTCATTACTGACTAATTATATTTTTTTCATGCCATCTTTTATATGTATGTTATTGTCCCCGGTTGAGCTGGAGAACTGAAGTGGGGTAGTTTAAGATTTATTTTTTCTATTTATATTATTATGGGCATGTATTTAATTCCTTTAATTTCCCTTTTACTTCCCGCAAATATGTAATATCTAGTAAAAATAGATTTTTACATGCTTTAATTAAAAATAGCACATAAAATATTTCTACTTAATTAATTGATTTTTTTTTATAAAATAGATCAATGTCTTATTTTATTTCAAAAATTACATAAAAGAATTTATAAACATAAACGAAGAAACCAATGTTCCCAATTCAACTAATGGCCCGATTTATGCATGTCCTCTTTATTATTATTCTAATTCTTTTTTATTGTAAATAAATGATTTTTTTAACGATAAGATAAACATCCATTAAATGATTTTTTATACAATTTTGGTTGGAATTTTCTTATAATAAAAGGGACTAATTAATGTCTCGATTTTCACCCATAAAATTTCATATAAATTAAATTTTTCCCTTATAAAATATAAATGATTCTTTTACTTTAAAATTAATGTGATTTGCTTTCCAAAGCCATGAGGGATCAACTATCCCTATTTTACTCCAAAATACACCATGAAATCTTGCATTTTTGCAAATATGCTTTCGATGACCAATGTTCTCACTCAAATAAACTTAATTAATTTCTCGATTTATATATAATTTTATCTTTACTTTGTTCTTTTATTCTTTAATGTTTTTTACATCATGCTTTTACATCTTTTTATAGATGCTTTACAGCTTTCTTACGTGTTTGATTGTTGTTTTATTCTTATGCATGATAACTCGTGTGAGAAAAAAGATGAAATATATTAATCATTAAACTCATTCATGTAACATTAACCAAGGGTATAAATAGGAGTGAAATCCAAAATCTCTCTAGTTTCGGTATCACAAGGTATTAAAAATCACTTTTTCAATGTTTTATTGGGTGACAATACCATAATAGACATCTTGTGATGCTCAACAGATGTCTCATAAGTTGGTCATTAGTAAATGGATAGGAATACTTTGATGCATTGTCTCATACCTTTTGGAGGCCTGATTGCATCATGTATTGGTTGAATCCCTATTCATTACGAAGCAATTGGCTTTCATGAGTCTAACGAACCTCATTCGGTCTTGAACCCTAAAATTGGGTTTTTGAGAGTAAGCCAGATGCCTAGTGGGTTCGGCGCATATCACAATAACTATATGTGATTATGGATCTATATATGTATTTATAATTGTACATGCTAGATTATACAATAAAGATATAATCATAATAATTGAATTGTATATAAACATAGTTTAATGCCTGCGAATAGAGTTCAGTTATGGATAAATAGGCATGCCTACAAGGAAAAGTTAAAGCTGCTATAGTTTGACCCCGTTTGGGTCTACAGTCATCCTCATTTGAGACTATAGTTTGACTCTGTTTAGATCCATATATTTGATATCTTTAGATATCCATAAAACTTATTTCCTTCATGTATTTACATGATTGATACCTGCGAGTATCCATAGTTCTTGATATCCATACCTATAGAACTTAAGTAGGCGAATTACAAGTAAAAATGATAAGAGCTAAAGTGTATGATGGTTACCAGTGAATTATATATATATATATGCTTATAACTATATTTATTTATCTATACTATCATATTCTACTTTTATATTTATGAAGTTACTTTTATTAATATTATGCATGCAATGTTTTAAATTATGAATTAGTGTGTGTTTGGTGATGACTGTTGTGAGTGGTCGTTTATTATATTTTATTTTTTACTAAGCTTTATAGTTTAGCACGGGGTGTTTTATCAGTGTAGGTTATTCAAATAGGACCTTTGCTCAGGGATATATATTGCTTCAGGAAGGCCAACATGATTCTCAATAATAGATAGATGTATAAAGTCCTTATTTAGACTTTTGTATGAGTATGTTATTAAAGTAAGGTTGTATATATGTTTTTGGTAAATCTTAAGTTGTTTCAAGGCTCACTTTTGTAACTATAATTTTATAGACCTATATCTACTATATGCTTGAGCTATTGTTAATAAATATGCATGATTATATAATATGAGATGAAAAACAAAAGTGATAAAATGTTCATATGTTAAAGGGAGATATAAGATAAGTAAATAAGTTAAAGTTATGTTATAATAGATATGTTGATGAGATGTATATGTTGGTAATGTACATTAGGCTAAAATATAAATTTGATCACATGTGTTGATATTTGATAATCTATATAGAAATAAGAAAATATGTTAACACCTAATTAATGATGCTTAAGTGATGATTGAAGTAGGTCGTTTATAGAAGGAATTACAAGCACACATAAAGAGAGCTGTAAAAAGTAATAGTTAAATTGGGTCACTTTTTAAAATTTTCCGACTATAAATAAAAACTCAACTAACAAATGCTTCATTCAAATGTTACATTGAAAGATAATGGTCTTAAAAAATAAAACTGTTCTTAGAATAGGTTTGAATTTTTTGCACAAACTCTTTTGTAATCTATTGCATCAATTTGGATCTGTCATGACATTATTTTTAAAAAAGCAATACGTATGATATTCCAAAATATTTTATTTTTATTCTTTATATTTCTTGGATATTTTCAACGATGGATTATGATACGTGTTTCTAATTTTTCATTCCATAGATATGTATCCACATCTTGTATTCTGTGCAGATTCTAATTCGTCATTGAAAATATATGGGTAAATGTAATTTATTAAATTTTGGCCAGGAAACTTTAAGGGAGAGTCATATCTAAAAAATTTTAATAGATTGGGGAT
Source organism: Excoecaria agallocha (assembly GCA_037975025.1). Taxonomy (NCBI): domain Eukaryota; kingdom Viridiplantae; phylum Streptophyta; class Magnoliopsida; order Malpighiales; family Euphorbiaceae; genus Excoecaria; species Excoecaria agallocha. The sequence goes on along the minus strand of CM075811.1, from coordinate 51,341,252 downwards.
CAATTTTGTCATTTTTTTGCAATCTAGGGACCGAACTGAAAATAGGGTCATAAGAGTTAAGGGGATTTTTATAATTAACCCACAATAAATTTTTTCTATTATATATCTAGATAAAAATAATAAAATTTAAAAATGACAAGACAAACTTATTATATCATCGGGTTGCATTAAATGTTAAAGAAAAGTTAAAAAGGAATCATTTTCTTGAATAAAAAAAATTAGTATTTATGTGAGTTATAATGAGAATTATTGGAGGGGCATAATTGAAATGTCCCCATGGCATTGGCAATCTAATTACTATTTTTTAGATGAAAAAGTTCTAACTGTGAATTGATTCAAACATTAGGGGTAGATTTTTCCCATAGTTTTCCATAAAATACAAGTGCCCAAAGTGCACATAAGCATATTAAAAATAGAGCGTGAGAATTTTTTTTATGTATTTGATACAGGAAAAGCTCACCCATGATTGTCCCTATTTCATTCATTGTGTGATCCCTAATTTGATTTGTTGGAGGGATGTTCCTAAAGGATGTAAGCACCGGAGGCCTCGATTCTATTTTTAGAGCCTCGAGTCAGGAGATATGTATGAAGGGGTGCAACATGAGTTTTTCTCAAGGGGTCACCCATCATAGTACTACTCTTGCTGACCGATGTCTAGCAAGTGTTCTGAAGGATGTATTTAAGATGAGAAAAGCTCGCTAGCGATCATCTCTATCTCATCCTCTACACAATCTCAAAACTGATTTAAAAAGTGATGTTCCAAATGGATGCAAGTACCAATTGCTTTGGTTCCATTTTCAAAGTTTTGATTAAAGATATATATGTGAAGTGGAAGGAAAAAGAGAAGGAGAGTGATGCGGTGTATTTTCTGTATACGCTAATCTCTAAGACTTAGTTAGGGTGAGAGGGCTGTTGAACACTGAGAATCAATTCTAGGTATAAGAGTTATCTTATATTAACCCATTGGATACTAAGATGGATAGGCAATGTTAGCAAAATGGAATTGGTTATATTAATTTCTTACAAAGCTAAACTAATTATCTAATATAAAATATAAAATATAACTTACAATCAACAAATAAAAATATTAGAATTACAAAGCATCAATTGATATTGCAATAATGCAAATAAACATATAAGCATGCAATGAATGGAGAATAAGGCCTAATATCCCTAGATGCAACTCTCATTGTCAAATAAGGGTATTCCCATATAGAGTCCATAACCAATTTCATATCATCATGGAGATAGATAAAAATCATGAAGTTCTATGCCTATCATTAAGCCTTTCAAAGTGAAATCCTTGTCTCCTAAATGGCTTTTAACTTCAATTAAGATTAATTATCTTTTCACAAAAATATCCCAATTCTCATTGCAAACAAGTTTATTAACATATTATATATAGTGGTCAAGCATACATAATAAATTAAGAACCTAATTAAACTTAATTCATTCGTACTTAAAACAAAAACAATGTATATTAATAAAGATCAATTCATACTTGTAATCCCAACAAAATAAAATTAACTTAAATACATATTAGGAAAAAAACACAAGATAAGAGGAATTAAACTAAGTAAAATCTAAAGAAGAAAATAAGGTAGAAAACTCTTTAATGCTCTTTCATAAAATAATTTAATGTTGATTAACCTTTTTTGTTCACCCCTCTTTCTTGGTGTATTTCTCTAATTATTATGTAAATTACAAAAATCATTTTTCTTTCTCTTTATGTAACCATCCCTAAAATATGGTTGTCTTCATGAATTTTGAGGCTCAAAGATGTCCCAATTGGTGTCATTTTGAAAAGTAGTTAAAATTCTAAAAGGGTGCATGAAAAGTTGCAAATGTTGGTATTTGTCATGAGTCGACACATCCTATATCGAGTTAGACTAGTCGGCATACCAAGGTTATGTAAGGAGTCGTTACAACCTTAATTACTTCATGAGTCATTTCCACATAGCATGGATCAACACACTGAGTCCCTGTAATGAGTCGGCACACTCTATTACTAGTCAGTACGAGTTCTTGAATTCTTTAAAGACCTTTTTCTTCTATTCTTCAATAAAAATCCCTTCAGTTATGCTTCATTCCACTCAATTAAGTACATTTAGCCTACAAAACACAAAAGACATAAAAAGTAACCTAAAACACAACAAAATACATAAAATAACTAATGAAATAATACAATATCATACTAAAATAACTATGCTAATTTGATTGCCATTAAACTCCCCCACACTTACACTTTGCTTGCCCTCAAGCAAAGATTGCAAAAATCCAAGTGAGGAAACTAATCGAAAATCATTTTCCCTCTAAGTTAAAAAGAGAGTTTCTCTAAATCATCTTAAACATGAGAAATTTTCTTTAAAAAAAAAGTAGCCAAATAACTAGTTCCTAATGCTCAACAATGATTGAGTAGACAAGTTGCATAGCATAGATAATAAATTTAACCTACTATCTCAAATTATTAAAATCAAAATCAAGAACATAAAGGCAATAATCTAACCAAACTATTCAACTAGGATGCACAATCTTTAAAATTAAAAGTTCAACAACAATTATAGCCATTGGGATAAAAGAAAGCTCACACATTAACTCACAATTCTCATGGTATTTTAGACACTTATAATTTTCTAATATCTTAAACAATTTTTTGTTGTTGTGGGTGCATTTTATACTCCATCTCATAAGATGATTTTGATTTTCCTTGCTCTTTCTTTTCTTTTCTTTTTCTCTTTTCTTTTTCTTATTCTTTTCTTTTTTATAAAGTCTTCATCCATTATTGAAGAGTGAGATATGATTATTATGGCTATAGTTTCCCTAAGACCATAAAGCTCTTAAAACGCTAGATTTGAATCATGCCATCCTAGATATCAAGTACAGTTAGAAAACTACCTAAACATTCTAAAACTTTGAAAATAAGTATGAAAGATACTAAAAAAAATTTAAAACCTATAGTATATAAAACTTAAGATTCTACCAATTGAACATCAAAAACAAGCTATTGTTATGACATTAAATTTCACTTCCTCATGTTAGTGTAAGCCCTAGCCCCAATGTATTGTAATAAAAAACTTTAATTAATAAAATGAGGCATTTATTTTATCCATTGTATTCCTGTGCATATCAATTGATAGAACTATCCAAGAATGTTATTTCGGTTTAAGTTATCATGTGTGAGGCACATGATTGTAAGACCTTGAAACAAATGAGACATCATTCTAAATATCCCTGGCCATTCATTGTTATGGGAATAACAATGAATTAAGAATAGTATTTTCTCTCTGATATTATGAGTTCTGTCTTACGGATCATTAAGACAAGAGTGTCAATCATAGATCATAGATACATGTTAAAGAACATGGTATCTGGATTCGATCCGTTCATGAGAACACTACATGATACAAGTCATAAGTGTTTCTCATATGCATGTTTTGTATCGGAGTTCTTAGACCTAAAATCTCTATGAAACTCTTTATGAATTAATGTGTGCTTTGACATACACCTAACATACTCGTAACAGAGTAACAAGTACGGGTATGCTTGGGTATGAATTGATTCATGTTAGAGAGCATGAGAGAAGTGAAGGGATTACCCCTCTCGATAAGAGAGAAAAATATCATCGGCTACTTGATCAGTGAAATGAGAAGTGTTGGCCATACCGAGATGAAATAATGAGTAATCATTATTTATCTGAGAGTTTAGTGTCACTGGAAGATCAAGAAATGAATTAATATATATAAGGATGACTAGTTCCATGCCTTATATTAATTCTGATATTTATGGGTAAGGGACTATGCAAAATTGCATTAGGTCACTAAATGCCATATGCATTTTCATTTAATTTGGAATGCTATAATATCTCGCTAGAGAATATATATAGCCTTTGAATTAATTTATTAATTTATTACCAACATTAAATGGACCTATAGGATCGCACACAGAGCATTGGACTTAAAATATTTAATTAAAGTATTGGGCATTAATTTGGGCTTTTAATTAAATTCAAATTAATGTGTGTGATGGGTTTTAGATTGCTATTGGACCTTGGCCCATGAGAGAGAAAAAATTCAGCCCACAAGGTTTAATTTCAATTAATTAAATATCTTGTATTAATTTAATTAATTGAGTATTAAAGCCTAAAAGACTTATGATCAAATTAAATCTCTTAATTATGAATATTGGTGGCCGAAATTCCTAGAGAAAAATCAAAGGAATTTCGGCACATGCTTTTTATTTATTAAGTGATTTATTTGGTTAATAGGTCTTATGTTTTAATCTTGGATTAATTCAAAAGAATTTAAATCAATATATATCTCTTATTTTAAAGAAGTGATAAAGGCTGAAATTAATTATCTTTAAGTATTTGATTTTAGATTTATCACTTAAAAAATAAAAGGATATATATTGAATGAGAGAGAAAACAAAAAACCCTAATTTCTTCTATGGTTTTTGCGTGAAACTCTCTCTCTCTCTCAAGAATTTCTTTTAGCCAATTTTCACAAGGAGAAAGGATAGTTCCTCATTCTCTTATGATTTTGGGTAGTAATAGCAACCTAAGAGAAGTACAAAATCAAATTTTGTGGCTTCAAACCATAGCCATTACACAATACATTAAAAGAGAGCTAGCAACCTCTATTTTAAGTCGTCGGTGCAATTGTGTGTGTGAGAATAGAGGGAGTGGCATAAAAGGCTGTTCATTGGCATTAGTGATCAAGATCTAAGGTGGATAAAGTCATCTCGGTTGCTGGTCATCACCAAACTCAAGTTTTAAAAGGCATCCAAAATTGTAAGTTTTAAAATCCTAAAATTGCATGTTTCGATTCTTGTAATGGAATTGTTTGGCATGTATGATCGTTTTTGTTGTTTTTTCGCTGCGTGATTGCCATGTTCATACCATGTCATATTCCATCACCTCATGCCAAGAGAAATTTAAAAAAACTACTTAAAAATAAAGATATAAGACAAATATAAAAGCATCCATCAACTTAGCATAGCAAACTAAACTTATCACACATGCAAAAATAAAAGCAAATATAAACAAATGCATAAACAAAAACATAAAAAAAACACATCCCTTCCCCTACACTTATACTTCATATTGTCCCCAATGTGAACCCTAAACAACAAAAAAGAGAAGGGAAAGAAAAACTTCCCTTAATTTTTCGAAGGAAAAGGTGGAGGGGAACCAACAACATAGCCCGTTTGAGCTATAAATGTATCCACTTTGTACTCCATCCACCTTTGTGTTCTAACAAGGTTCATTTGCATATTCTCCATTGAATTCAATTTTCTTTGCATGGCTTATTGGCCTTCCAAAACTTGCTCATACATCCTAAAAGAACCACTAGAGGCACCATGAGATTGTCCATGGAAAGGACCATAAGTAGGCCTAGTAGCAGCCTTATAAAATTAGGCTAAAAGAATTGCCAATGCATCATGAGTTTCTTCAGCTAAAGGAACACCAAAATCCTATCCTTCCTCCTCTTCACTCTCATCCTCTTCCTCTTGTACTCTTTTTTATGGTGGTGGTGGTGGTTGTTGTTCCAATCCCCTCTAACAAGAATGATAACATGTAACACCCTACTCTCATCCATATATCCGTACATTATATATAGTGATACTAGACAGATACACACATATATCTAATAATCCAACCCATTTACTAAAACAATAATAGCTCTAATTATAAAATATCAGGCATTAAATATAAAATTGTTCTACCTCAGTTTATGCGATCCCATTATCTTTATGTATATGCCGATCGAAATATCTTCTTCATAACCCGAATCTTCTGTTCCTGTGTGCAGTCAACAACCGCACGCTAAGCAACTATGTGCTTAGTGGTGAATACAACTATTAAAAATTTTTCGATTAAATTTTATCTTCAATTTTTATTATCTTTATTATATTAAGTAAGTCTATTCATTTGACTAACTTTATCCCTATAATTTTCATTATTATTTATTGATCATTGCCTGCCTCTTTATTTAAATTGTCCATCTTTTGTTACTTTATTTGGAATTCTATATTGGTTCACTGTAGTTTATACAATAAGTTTTTACTAGTCAAAATTCATTCGTTGTAACGTTCCATTTCTATTCTCTTACTAAGCTTCTTTTCTCATTCGCTATTTAGTATTTTGTCGTACTTCATTCTCCCATATTTTCTCATTTTTTTCTTATACTTTCAACTAAGTTCGTGCTTTTGTTCGAATTCTAAATTAAAATTTTCTGTCTAACTAAATCAATATTTCGTTAATTATTTTCTCAACTACTAGTTTATCATTCATTTCTTTTTGAATATTTTTCGCTATGAACTCTTATTTTCTTTCAATTTAATCCTTAATTTTCATTCTTAGCTCCATTTTATAAATTCATATTTTATTATTATTATTATTGTTCTTCCTTTGACCATATTATGATTTTATTCAACATTTATAAAAAAAATTCATTCAAATTCTCTCTTTACTTTTTCTTATCTAAGCTTAATTCTCTCTTTTGATATCAGTTTACAGTTTAATAATCAGGTCCTCAATTCTATTTATTTTCGTTTTAAGTGATTTGACCTTCTTTACTTTTCTTTATCTTTATTAAATATTTTTCTTGTTTGATTACATTTCTTTCCTCCTTAAATAGAAAATCACAAATCAAATTCTTGTAATCTCCTTTTATTACATAAATCATGATTTATTCTTAATATATTTATTCGTATATATATTCTTCCTAATTAATTTCTCAATTTTTTCGAAATTGACATTTCCTTAACTTGACTAATTTTGATCACAATTTTAACTGGTTTAACTTCTTTTATGCTTTAATTTAAATTAAGTGCATAAATTACAATTTAGATCCTAAAATTTCTCTCATGATGATGAATTACATTTTTATCCTTAAGATTCTTATTAATGACGATTTTATCCTTCTTAACTTGTCTATTCAAGCTATATTAATATTCAAATTTACTATTTTCTCTAATTGATTTACATTTTGACTCATTTGGCTTTATTTGGCTCTTATTGACTTTCCAATGTACAAATTACATTTTGATTCCCTCTGTCTTATTTAGCCAATTTAAGTTTTTTATTACTCTTTTGGTCCAACTAGTCAATTTACCCTTATTTTATCACATAAATATAGTTTTGCTCTTACTCATCCCATTGATCTTATTTTTCACATTATTTATTATTTATTTATATTTATGGCATCCAAATTATCATAATTATTCTTTTATATCAGTTTCATACTAGATTACCCTTTTGCCCCTAGTAAAATTCATTGGAATTGTAATGAGCTGGATAAATGGAATATAATCGGGGGATTCAGTTCTCAGAACCATCCAATTCCCTTTAACAATTTTCTCAATCAATATACGCAATTTTTCTATTAACTATATATATTTCTATATACACACACACATATATACGCATAGTTGTGGATTCAGCTCTTGGAGCCATCCAACCCACAACTCAATTAAATTACATACACCGAATTCAGCTTTCAGAGCCATCCAATCCGATGTTACATATCAAGGTGCTGCATTACAATTTTTTCTAATTGGCATGCCCACCTTATTTGATTACCCCAATTCCTATTTAATTTTACTAAAGGCAAACATAATATTATCATTAAATAATATCATCTACATGTATTAACATTTTATATATATATATATATATATATATCCAGGATACCGGTCTTTTTCCTTATCTTTAATAACTTCATTTCATCATTATTCCTTCGTTGTTCCATCAACATCATCATTTACTATAGTAGTCACCGTAGTGCTCTACTCTACTATTTTTCAACTCAATTTATGAACTATTCTTCTTACATTAATTCACAACATTATTAATTTATATCAATTTATTTCACCCTTTTGTTCATTTATATTTAGTCACACAATGTTACATTACTGTATATATATACATGTATCTAGAGTGCACCTTATGTTAATAAGTTTATTTAACTAGAATTATTCTACTTATACTTCTCTAAATTAATATAACATATTTTATACGTAAAATACTATTTAATATTAGTTTCTCAATTCATATACCATTATATATAATTTGGCCAACATATAATTTTTTTAACACTCACCAATCTCTTCATGCTTTGTTCTATGCTAATTATCTTTCTAACATCACATTTGTTAGTATATATATTGTAAGGCCCCAATAGTGACCCTAATAGCAATGGGTGTAATATGAATTTAATTAAGTTACTTTGTGACTTAATAAGTTGGTCAAGGTCAAGATTTGGGGGAAATTAAAATTAAATAGAGTTGTTGGAGGCTAAGGTAATATTTAAGTCTTTTAAAGGCTAGTGGGGTCATTTTGTTTGCCATTTTAACCCAAATGAAAAAAAAAAGAGGAAGGGAGTGTGGATCGGGGAAGGAGGGAGCGGGAAGGGAAGAGAGGGCGGAGGGAGATGCTGCTGCCAATCAACGGTGCCTGCGTCGACGATCGGCGCTGTTACCACCACCTCCTCGCCGTCCCTTCCCTCCGGCGGCGCCTGCATTTTTTTCTTCTTCTCTTTAGCCGGATCGGCTTCCTCTTCTTTTTGGTGACCAGCGGTGGTGGTTGGTGTCACGGAGACCATCAAAAAGCTCCCCGTGGTGAGGCGGATCTTTCTATGCCCGTCGATCGTCCCCACTCGCCTGCGAAGAGTAGATCGCGGAGCAAGTGGCAGCCGGTGGTTCCAAGCAATTTTCTGGCCAAACCGTGATGCCTTGAGGTGCGTGAAGACCACCGAAAAGCTACCAGCGACCTTGGCTTCAGGCACGAGGCTCCAGCGAGTCTCCGGCGAGGCTTCGAACAGGCAGAACGGAGGGGACATTCTGAGCTTCGATTCTACGGTATGGGAACTAAATTTACTCAAGAAATTCTCTTAAATTTTCTGCATGATGCATAAGTTAGTCTTATTAAATGTATAAATGCGTTTATGTCAAATATCGATATTTTGAGGAGATGTTTAGTATACGATAGTCTGATTTAAGGCATATAAATAATATAGATTACAAAAACACATATATAGTAAAAACAAGAAGGAATTTAACTATAATATCTCATTAAGATCTAATAGACTATAAAGGAGAACTAAAGAGGTTTAAGGAAATGCTAACTCACATCTTACTGAACAACAAGTTGTTATGATTAAGATAATATTGTGAATTATTTTCGTAAGAAAAGAGATGCTAAATGGAATATATGAAATGTTTATGTTAAAAACGAAGAGTGTTAAGCATTAGCTTGTAAAGATTATGAGAATTAGAATCACTTGAACTCATTGGTTGCTAAGATAGCCTACGTGATTATAGGCATTAGCTGTGCTTGTAATCGTAGAGGTTAAATAATTGGTAATATGACATAATTATTAACCTACCCTAAAAACAAATAGGAGATTGTAGAAATTATGTATATTTGTTGGTGAATTATGTTTAGATGTTTACCTAGCGAATATCTAGCATTAAGAATTGACTTTATTATTTATAGTATCATGATTTTCATTGATTTAATCATGTATAAATGGAGCATGAATGGGAGATGAGATAAGTAAGTACCAGGGGGCATGGCATATAGCCTTGATGGACTAGAATGTATGCTTCCATACTGTGATGTTATGCCTAAATAATATCTCATGCATGCGTGACTTATACGTGTATGTTTTCATATGTACTATATTATAGCGCTCGAGTAAATATGATTTCGTGAAATACACCCAGCAAGTCCTTAAATTCCTAAGGCAGGTTTTGAAACAACGTATTAAGAAAGAAATGTACATGAAATATAAGATAACCTTATTTTATAAAACAATGAGCATAATTAATTGATGAAATTTGTATATGGCAAGTGTGAAAGACAATATATATTGTTGTTTTACGTAATTGAGTTAGCGTGAAAATAATTAGACATTATATATATGTGGTAAACATTAAATGTATGGCTACAAGGATAATAGTAATGTGAAGTATTACAGCACGAAGAAACATGATTTAACTTGATGTTTAAGTGATGGGACTATTGTAAAGCATTGACAATGAGGTATGTCATAGATTAAAGTATAAATGAATATGTATTATTTCTAAATTGAAATAGCATGGTTATGCACATATGCCATCGGTTAGTGTATGTACATAACTATAGTGACCGGTGTTTATTTATGGAAATCATGTTGAAAAGTATGCATGACATGTCATATCAGACTGTGTATCTTTTCACAAGAGAACTTGTATAAAGCATTGCGCATATGTATATTGTGCACTAGAGAAGGTACATCCTTTACATGATATTTTAGGCTCTTTTAGGCTTTCTCTTTATATAAGTTATCTTGAATAACTATGTGATTATTTAATGCAATTATAAAATGTTTAAAGGTTATGTTGAGTGATTGGCATAATTACAGGTCGTAAAGGTATAAATCTAGACCAGAGAACATGTTAGAGGCAGAGTTAAGGGATAGATTCCTCCATGATTGTAATATGTAAAGCTTTTATTTCTATGAAGTAATAATTTTAATGCATTTTGTGTTTGACTCGATATGTTAACCTTGCATTGGCACGATTTAGAGTTGGCTAAATGCTTCTGGAGATTTGATTTTATTATGTGTATACATATACCGATATTGACTGTCAGCCCATGTTATGCCTAAATGATATTTAAGGCTTTTGAAAAGAAAGTTATGTATCTGTTAGCCTGCAGTCATAGTTCAGTCGTGGATTGAATAGGTGCCTATAGGGATATTGCAGCTGCTTCTGTTGACCCCGTTTGGGTCTTTGTCCTTCGTGGACTTTTGATTGTCCTCATTAGACCATTGTTTGATCCCGTGGGGATCCTCTGTTTGATATCTTCGGATATCCTCTGTTTGATATCTTCGGATATCCTCTGATCCCGTTATCCACTTTTGGAACTCAGACAGGATAATTTCAACATGGTGTAGAAGTATAAGTATTTTAAACTACTTGTGCATATCCTGTATTTTAGTTGTATTTGGAATCTGCAAAGATATGCATATGAAATTGTTTGTAAATTTTAACTCTTAAATGGATGCTATATGATAAATTAATCTTTATTCAGTATTTCAAGTTATTGCCTGCTTGCTTCCTGATGTTTTTCTTGAATATAGTGCATCTCTGGATGGTTTAATTTTTGTTAATGTTTGTGCATCTCCTTATTTCTTTCCTTTTTCTACAAATGATGCTTTTCTAGCTATTTTAAGTTGCAGTGAAGTCTATTTCTGTAATATAGAAACCTTTACCATTTCTTTCTTTAGTTTATGCTCACGGTTATTGGTGTTTGGCTCATGAAAGATAGTTATTTTAGACTTTAAAATGTAAACATGTTATATATTCAATTGATCCTTATATCATCATATTATGAATGAATATTTGGTATAAGGGGCAATATATAATGCCATGACACATAGTGTACCATGCAGAGATGGCGGTTTAATTACTGCATTTATATATGTATATGGACACTTATATGTTTTGTTTTGGAAGATTTGTTATACTTGGGTTTATAAGATCTACACTACGAATTGTGCATGACAATGCCTCCAGGTATGATTATATGTCTTGCTTGACTTTGAGAAATTGACATGTGATATTTCACTCATAGGTATGATTGAAATAATTAAGATTGAATTATAAGTAAACAAAGTGAAACTAACATATGTATTGGTAATAGCTATGCATGTAAAGAAAAAAAAAGAAATAGTTGTTAACAAGGTAACTGGTAAGGTTATATGAGTTATCCAAAATTTACATACGATAAGCACAATATATATAAGAACATCATTTATTGTAACTGCTATACATATTTGTTGTATATCTTAACGCTTAGGTTATAAGAAATTCTTCTATAGAATATTTTGTTGTTCCCGACTAAGCATTATAGCTTAGCACGGGTGTTTATCCGTGTAGGTTTCAGGTTTGGATTCTTAGTGAGGATGTTTTGCTGCTGCTGATTGGTCAACCCAGGGTGGTGATATGGGAGCTTAATCATTACAGTTTTATTGAACATTGTAATTGTTGCCTTTGTAGTGATATCTTGGTTTGTAATCGGTTTGTAGCATAAATATGTTATTCTTTTTAATTTTCTCATATACCTATTTAAGCTTATTAGTTGTGATCTCGTCATGAGTATCGACTTGAGATCAATTAAGTAATAGATTATATGATATGGTTGTTATAGTGGATTCATAGAGATATTTTTGGTTCTTTGTTTACAGGGGTTAGAGACCCGAATAGAGGAAACTCTGTCCGTTTTCTTGAGAATTTTTTTTGAAAGGTCTAAAATTGAAGTGTCTTTAGAGACATTATTTAAGTTTTGTTCTGGTTGTTAAGCTGTGTAGCACTCCGTATCCGACCCATTTCATGGAACGGGTATTGGGGTGTTACAATTATAATTAACACTTGATTTATTTAAATATCTTTTTGTTACTTTCATGAATTTCATTATGTTTTATATATAATTCCATACCCATATATTATCTTTAACTCAATTCCATCATGACAAATATATTTATCACTAGAATGTTATATTTATACTTAATTCCTAATAAATCACCATATTTCATTTAAGATTTTCATGGACATCATTAGGCATCAATTAGCTTTCCAACTAATTACTTAATTTCTTATTCCATTCTTATCTATTTCATGCTATATCATTATTTTCTATCATTATCTCAAATTATTTCTCATTAATTCTTAAATTCTTATACTTATCTAATATAAAATTCACCATAAAATTCAAAATTAAATGAAATTAAGGGTAGTTTGTATCCACATACCTGTTAACGTCGATCTCTGCATTTTTTTGCATTTTGTCATCTTTGGGCTCGCCGGACAAATCGTCGGAGCTTTGTTCGGAGACTCATCGAAAAATGCGCGACAGTGTCTACTTGAAGATCAAGGTTTGGGGACTCCACGGTGGGTGGTCACGCACCCAACAACCACTGGAGTTGATAGGGATCTTGTCTAAAATGTTAATCTCTTCCTTGCTTCGATCTGCCGGTTATCGATGAGTGAAGGGCAACAAAAGGTGCCTGAATGATCACCTTTGCTCGGGTGACTTGCTGGTACCACCAACTTCGTCAACCGCTATCGAAAACATGAAAAAAATAAAGGAGAGAGAGAAGAATGAGAGCCATGGTGGGGGAAAGAAACCGAAAGGAATGGCGCCTCAATAGGGAAGACGGCGATAAGGATATCGGAGGACAGGGCAGTGGCAACGGCGGTCCTAGCCCGAGCCTCCTCACCGGTGTTGTGAACGACGGTGGCATGGCCATTTTTTTTCCTCTTCCCTTTTTCCCTTTTATTTTTGTGGTCTGTTCCACGATTCATCTCATCTTTCTTTCTTTTTTTTTGTCTTTCTTTCTTTAAGTTTTAACCACCCATTCCTTTTTAAATCTCACCAACTTCTTTTCTTTTCTTTTTATTTTAACCACACACACACACCACCTTTTTAAATTCCCACCTTTTATGTTTTTGTTTTTTATTTTTTTTTTAGATAATTCTAAGAATTTCTAGAATTATTATTATTATTATTATTATTATTATTATTATTATTATTATTATTATTATTATTATTATTGGGGCGTTACATAACATGTGGGGATAAATCTCATTGAACCATTAACCATTTCTCCTCTTATCAAAGTCTATTTAGTGAAATATGTACACTCATGCAAATGAGTTTCATCAGTTAAATCATAATCCAAAGCCTTAGCTATGATCATGAATAATAGAAGTATCTTTCTCAGAGGTACATGCAAGCATTTGATTAAAAAGCCAATGAGTCCAATAAACTTGCTTATTATTATGAATACACCACATAAGAAATAACTTTTGATATGTGACTATTAAATTTAGATTTGTTAAAATTACACAAGTAAGGACTTTATGCAAAAGCCAAAATTTCAAGTCCTTAATAAACATAGCCTTGCCATTTTTAGGTTGATAGAGAGTTCTTAAATCTGTCAAGAAAGTCCAAAAGGCATGCACATCAAAATCTCTAGGAGGATCACACAAATCATCCCTCCTAAATCCAAATACTTTATGCATAAATGAATAAGTAAGCTTATGCCTATTGCCAATCAAACGAAATTCCAACACTCTAGAATCATTTCCATTCACCTCTAAAGTAGTATAAAACTCTAACACCAATTTAATGTAAGTAGGCTCATGCATAGAAAAAAACCTAGCAAGACCATAAGAACTCAAAATATTATTTAGAGTTTCAAGCATACCTAAGTCTCTCATTATGCTGTAGAAAGATACTTACAAGACACAATTCCTCTAGGCTTAAGACAAGCAAAATTAGCATCTTTATCATGAGAAGAAATGGAAAATGTGACCTTGTACGTGGAAGTCAAATCTTTATCTTGAGAAGCTTCTTCTTGAGGCCTTAAAAGATGTAAATCCTTTAGTCCTTGGAATCTTGAGCAATAAAACAAGAAAAACTCAAAAAGAAAAATGAAAACTAACTTGAAGAATAACATGTGAAAGACAAAGAGCTAAAAGAACTAAAAACTTGAAAAGAAAATAGTTTGCAAGAAATAAGTGATAGAAAAATAAGATGGAGTAGGGAAGAATAAGGAAAATAAGTAATATTTATAAATAAATGACTCCTTTGGGAATAACAAAAGTCTGCCACAATAAAGAAGATGGAAGACTAGTATATATAAGGAAAGAACTTTCTAAAAAGGACAAGAGTTATGACTCTTTATAGGAAAAGATACAACCTTTTAGGTTTTCTCACTCCTTTTCAAATCAATTTGAAAAAGAAACTAGAGAATAATGGAAAAAATTAAAAATAAAAAATATAACTAAAATAGGGAATTTAAGAAACATAAAGCTGAGAAAATTTTGGCCAATTTTGGTGAGGTTATGAGTTGGCACAAAGGAGGTGACTCGATGTGACTCTTCTCTATAACGAGTCATTACAGGTGTTACAACTCGGCACAAATATGATTCTTCATGAATCGGCACAACTGTTGGTGATGTGGGACATAATAGTCAAAAATGACTCAGCACATAAGTAAGCACATAAGTCGGCATAACCTTCAAATTGGCATGAAGACTCTCTGTAATGAGTCATCATAAGTTACAAGTGTTACGACTCGTCACACTCCTCTCTAAAATGCAAAAACACGAACTTGCAAAAACTCAAAGAAAAATCGTCAGAATATCAAAAACATCTTGCAAATATGAAATAATAACATAAAACATCCAACAAACATACTTATATACATACTAAACCAGACATACAAAAAAAATTGTGTAAATAAAAGCTAAAACAAACATGTGTAAAAACAAAAAAAAACTTTAATAAACTTAAGAAATTACCTCATTAGGTGTAGATAGAGTAAGAAAATTCACCACTCCCATAGATTCACCAACAAAATAAGGCTGGCGATGACCATTCACTTTGAAGACCTCTCCTTTATCATTCTCAATATCTATAGCCCCAAACTCATACACTTTAACAACTTTGAAAGGATCAGACCATCTAAACTTAAGCTTACCAGGAAATAATCTCAATCTTGAGTTATAAAGAAGTATTAAATTGCCTTCATAAAACTCCTTCTTGAGAATATGCTTATCATGCCACATCTTGGTATGATCCTTATACAAATTAGCATTCTCATAGGCATTCATCCTTAATTCCTCTAATTCATTTAACTGAAGTAACCTCTTCCTACTAGCTTACTTCATATCAAAATTTAAAGCTCTTATTGCCTAATAGGCCTTATTTTCAAGCTTAATCAGCAAATGACAAGACTTGCCATAGATAAGTTGATAGGGGTAAGAACCATGGGTGTCTTAAAGGTTGTTCTATATACCCAAAGAGCATCAACTAACTTTAATGCCCACTCCTTCCTAGATGAAGAAACTATTTTTTCCATGATATACTTTAATTCTATATTGCTCACTTCTACTTAACCATTAGTTTGAGGATGGTATAGAGTAGTCACCTTGTGTTTCACTCCATACTTTGTCAAAAGATTATCTATAATACTATTGCAAAAATAGGAATCCCCATAACTAATAATTGCTCTAGGAGTACCAAACCTAGGAAAAATAACATTCTTAAGCATCTTTCTAACTACTTTGGCATCATTAGTGAGAGTAGGCATTGCCTCTACCCATTTAGATACATAATCTACCATAACCAAAATATACTTATTTCTTAAAGATCTAGGGAAAGGACCCATAAAATCCATCCCCCAAACATCAAAGATTTCTACTTTAATACTCCTTTCAATGGAATCTCATGCTTTCTAGTAATACCACCCATCCTTTAACAACTATAACAACTTAATACATAGGCTCTAACATCCTTAAATAAAGAAGGCCACCAAAAACCAGATTGAAGAACCTTAGAAGCTATCTTGGAAATACCAAAATGACCACCAACTTCTATAGAGTTGCAATACTTCAAAATATCTTTAATCTCATCTTTGGGGAACACACCTCCTAACTAATCCATCAGCACATTTCTTATAAAGTAATGGCTCCACCCAATAATAAAACCTACAATTATACAAACATTTCTCCTTTTGGTTACAATTCAAACCATATGGAAGAACACCACTCACCAAATAATTAGTTATATCAACAAACTAAGGGACTTCCTTAAATGTGACACTCAAAAGATGTTCACAATGAAAATTTTTATCTATAGCTACACCATCATCATGAATCTTTAATCCTTCTTTATCTAATATAGATAAATGATCCACCATAAGGTTTTCACTTCCTTTCTTATCTCTAATCTCCCAATCAAACTCTTGAAGCATCAAAATCCATCTCAAAAGCCTTGGCTTTACATCCTTCTTACTTAAGAGATATTTAAGGGCAACATTATCTCAATAGACTATAACCTTTGACCTTACCAAATAAGCTATAAACTTATCGAATGCATAAAATTTAGCCAATAACACTTTATCTATTGTGGTATAATTAATTTGAGCTTCATCTAATAACTTACTAGCATAATATATCACATAAGGTTTACCTTTCTTCCTTTTCCCGAAAATTTCTCCTATTGAAAAATTACTAACATCACAAATAATCTCAAATGGCACATCCTAATTAGGTGGCTGCAAAGTAGGTGCTAAAACTAAGGCTTTCTTTAATGTCTTAAAAGCATCTAGACAAGCTTCATCAAACATAAAATACGCATCCTTAGCTAAACGATTACATAATGGCTTAGCTCTCTTAGAGAAATCCTCAATAAATCTCCTATAGAATCCTGCAGGGGCAAAGAAACTCCTAGTGTCTCTTATGCTCTTTAGAGGGGGCAAATTAGCTATTACCTCTATCTTTGCTTTATCCACTCCTATCCCTTTACTTGAAATAGAATGGCCAAGAACATTACCCTCTTGAGCCATGAAGTGACATTTCTCCCAATTAAGTACCAATCCATATTATATGCACCTCTTAAGAACTTTAGATAGAATCTCTAAACAATGGCCAAAGCTAGCTTTATAGACACTAAAATCATCCATAAAAGTTTCAACACATTCAATAATCAAATCACTAAAAATTGAAAAGTAGTATATATCTTTAGAAAGTAGCATAAACCAAAAGGCATACACCTAAATGCAAAAGTTCCATAAGGATATGTGAATGTAGTTTTTGCTTGATCTTTGGGTTGAATAGGTATTTGATAAAAAAATCACTTAAACCATCAAGATAACAAAAATGAGAAAAATTAGCTAACCTCTCTAAAACTTAATCAAGAAAAGGCAAATGAAAGTGATATTTTCTAGTAACCTTGTTCAACTTCCTATAGTCAATACATATATACAATCCCATGATAGTTCTAGTAGGAACCAAATTATTAAACTTATTTTAACCACCATCAAGTTGCCCTTCTTAGGAACCACTTAGACAGGGCTCACCCATTTGCCATCACCTATGGAATATATGATACCATTATCTAAACGCTTAGTTACTTCCTTTCTAAATACTTCTTTAAGAGTAGGATTCAAACTTATTTGACCCTTAATTGAAGGCTTAGCATCATCCTCCAATATGATTCTATGCATACAAATTTTAGGGCTAATCCATTTCAAATCATTAATAAAATAACCAATAACATTCTTATACTTTAACAAAATATCTCTTAATACATTTACTTGATCATTGGGAAAAGATAAATTCACTATGAAAAGAAATTAAGAGTTTAAGTCAAGAAACACATATCTCAAAGTTAATGGTAAAGGTTTGAGCTCTAACTTCAATTCTTCCTTTAGAGAAGCTCCATTTTGGTTATTCTCCTTGTTCAAAGGTTCAAACCTTAAAACCCTATGAAAAGGAAATGATTATGCCTCCAAATGATTCGTATTAGCATCCTCTTTAGTATAAGGCTCAATAGGCTCTTCCCTCGAAAAATCATGCAACATATCCTCACCATACTCATCAATAATATTAAAAGAATCAATTTTATGAACACTTTCTATTGGTGAAGATCTCATCATTATGAAAATATCGAATTCCACACTTTTATTATTCACCTCTAAGGTAATTTTGCCTCTTTTTATATCAATAATAGCACCAGCTGTAACTAGGAAGGGCCTCTTAAATAATATAAGAATTTTTAAGTCCTCTTCCATTTCTAGTACAACAAAATTGATGGGTATAACAAACTTACCTACCTTAGTAGACACATTTTCAATAATACCTAAGGGATGAGTAATGATTTTATTAGCCATAGACAAACACATATTAGTAGGCTTAATGTCACCTAAATCTAATCTTTTATAGATAAAATAAGGCATAAGACTGACATTAGCACCAACATCACAAAGAGCTTTCTCAAAAGGAAGACCACCTATAACATAAGAACTGTAAAATAATCAGGACCCTTTTGCTTTAGTGGATACCTAGTTACATAGCCTTTGCTTCTTCTACTAATGACACTAAACCATACTTTTCTTACTCTTATGTGTAGTCATGTCTTTTAAAAAACTTCCCTATGAGGGCATATCTCTTATAGCATCCATGAATGGAAAAGTGATAGTTATATTCTTAAGATAATTTAAAATTTTGCCAAATTGCTTATCCAAATTTCTTTTCAAAAACCTTTAGGGAAAAGGTAAAGTTTCACATCTATCTTGGCTCATTCTTTCGATTAGATTGGTCATCTTTCTTTCTTCTTTATGCTTAACAACCTTATCATTACTATTAACTACATCATGCATATTAGATTCAATAGACTTACCATTAGATTCCTCATTTTGAGTCAGCACTTTCTTACCTTTTACCTTATGATTATCAACCTCCATACCACTTCTTAGAGTAATTGTTTGACAATTTTCCTTATGAGTGAACTCGGGTAAGCTTGGCATCTTTCCCATAGTTTGAGAACTTGAAGAAGTGTATTGGGCAATTTGAGCCTCTAAAATCCTAGTATGGGTAGCAAGTTGTTCAAGCTTTGCATTGACTTGCTTGAATTACTTTTTATTATTTTTATTGGTGGAAATTTGTTGACCAATGAATTATTCAATAAGGGATTAAAGATGGAATTTTGGTTGTAAAGGATTGAATGGTGGCTTCATAGGAAAACCAGGTGGGTTTTATGGTCTAGGCATGGGTTTATTTGGAGGATTGAGATATGATGAAGTGTTAGACCAATAAAATCCAGGGTGGTTCCTTCGTTGGGAATTATAAGAATTAAAATTCAATCCTCCCCTCTGGTTAAAACTACCTTAAACAAAATTGGTTTCTTCATTACTACTCATAGTGCATTGTGTGTAAGAGTGAGATCCTCTACATAACTCACAAACAACACTTGAATTATCAATAGAATTAACTTGAGATTTACTTACCAATTTGGTGAGTGCATCTACCTTTGCTATCAATAAATTGACGGTATCAAGCTCCCATAGTTGGTTCATCTCCTATGCACCCTTATGATGCGAGTTCCTCAAGCAAAGTGATCGCTTCTCTTACTGTCTTGTCCATCCATTTACCACTTGAGGCCGTATTGATTATATTTCTATTTTCATCCATCAAACCATTATAAAAGATTTGAGGAATCATCCAATCGGGCAAGCCATGATGATGACATTACCTTTGAAGTTCCTTAAAACTCTCTCATGCTACATATATTGTCTCATTGGAATGTTGCCTAAAAGTTGTAATCTCATTTCTGAATTTGGCCGTCTTGTGAGGTGGAAAATATTTATGTAGGAAAGCTTACTTCAATTGATCTCATATAGTAATAGACTCATTAAAAAACTAGCCAGCCATAATTATGCCTTGTCCTTAACTGAAAAAGGGAATAACCAAAGTCTGATTACATCATCCATGACTTCATTTATCTTAAATGTTGCACACACATTGAGAAAAGACAATATATGGGCATAAGGATATTCTCCTTGGAGACCACCAAACTTATTATTTCGGACCATTTGAATTATTCTAAGCTTGATTTCAAAGTTATTTTTAGGTATTGTAGGTGCCACAATGCCTCTAAAACTCCCCAAAATGTCGAGCATAGAAAAATCTCCCAAAGAATACCTCTCTTATTCAACTATGACGTTGGAACTTTGGTCTTCCTCTTCTTGTTGCCTTTATTCTTATTCCCTATACAAAGCATGAAAAGTTCTATCAATTTATGGATCAAATAGAAGAAGATTATCACTACTACTACTATTACACATACAAAGAAAATAACAAAACAAAAAAATAAAATTATTACAAACTAAAACAAACAAAAGGCCTAAATCAACATTTTTCCTTCCTAAGTTAATAAAAATGAACATTTATTATTTCAATTTCCCAACAAAGATGCCAAAAACTTGTTGTAGCGTATTTTCTTTATACCCTATCTCTAGGACTTATTAAGGACGATAGGGGTGTAGAACACTAGAAATCAATTCTAGGTATATAAGTTATCTTATATTAACCCATTAGATACTAAGATGGATAGGCAATGTTAACAAAATAGAATTAGTTATATTAATTTCTTACTAAACTAAACTAATTATCTAATATAAAATATAACTTACAATCAACAAATAAAGATTAATTACTTGTCCACCAAAATATCCCAATTCTCATTGTGAAAAGTTGATTAACAAATTATATATGGTGATCAAGCATACATAAAAAATTAAAAACCTAATTAAATTTAATTCATTCATGCTTAAAATAAAAACAATGTATATTAATAAAGATCAATTTATACTTATAATCCTAACATGTAACACTCCAAGAATCGCCGATCACGTGAATAGTGCCACCCAGGGTCCATCGAGCCTATAAAATTTTCTCTTCACCATTAAAAAGTATTATTCATAAAAAATCTGGTGTTATAATTTAGGCTAAAATTAAGGTCAAATAGGTCTCCAAAAGGAAAAAATAAAATAATTAACAGGACCAATATAGTTAACTGAAAACTTTGACTGGCTTAAAAATATTCCCTGGACTTCATAAAATTATTCCGATTGCACCAATTGACTAGAAATTATGTATATGAATTTTTGGAATAATAAAATGAATTTTTTAAAGACTTTGAAAATTTAACTCTCGGACTGATTAAAATTTACATTCGGGGCTAGTTTGATATCGAAACAATTTCGGATTGATCCAAAATTTTAAGCATGGCATAATTAACATTTTTAGAAATTTTTGGTATAATTTTTATCAAAAATTGACAACTGAAAGTGTATTGCCTAATTAAATGGTGACATGTGGCATTGGACCCACTTAGGACTTAATTGTTTTTGTTCTAAAGTGGGTAACCAATTAAATGTGGCAATAAGAGATAATTATCTCTTTGTTTTGGTCAGCCATTTCCCTTCTTCTTTTCTGCCGTTGCCTTTGTTTCTTCTTCTCCTTCATTTTATTTATTTTTTAAGCTTAATTCATAAGATTTCCCAACCATCATCTCAATTAAATTATTTCATCTTGCTTCCCTTCACCTTTGGTTGCTATGGGAGGTGAAAGAAGGTGAATAAAGTCTAATTCTTCGAGTGAATAATTTGGTGAGTTGGGGAAATTTTAGTTTTATTTGATAATTAGAGTAATTAAGTGTTGATTATAGTATTGTATGTATTATTTGAGCAAAAAATTGACTTAATCTATGGTGATTTTGGCCATGAATTTGCTACCAATTGAAGAGCAAGGAAAGGGAAGCAAACCAACCAAAAATAAGGGGAAAGAAAAAATTGTTGAGTGATTTGGTAAGTGAATAATTTTAAACCATTTAATTTCACAACATATATATTGTATATATAATTAGAAAAAAAAATAGGTTAATTATTAATACGAATTAATTATGAAATTGGACTTGGAATTGTGCAATTAGAAGATAAATTAGTGAAATTATGGTATTTAATTAAAATTTAGACAAGTTTAACTTTAGGAAAAATTCGGTCACTAAAAAAAATTAGGGACTAAAATGTAATTTTTTGGATTAAATTGAAATAATTAAAAAATAGATGGTTTTATGTTTATTGTGATTAAATTGAGTAGAAAATATAATTTATAAGGAAATTAAAATAAGGTAACCGAATAGGGACCTTAAAAAAATTTATAAAATTTTGAGATATAAATCTGAATAAATGCAAAATAGAATATAATTAATTTATATGGCATGTAAGGAGCATGTATTGAAAAAAAAAAGTAATAAATAAAATAAATAAATAAATAAAATAATTATAATTGAATTGTATGATTTTAATTGAAAAGCTGATACATATGAAATACTGAGACTGTTTTTAATAATATAGACTAATTATTACCATGAATCGGTAATGATGCATTATTGTAAATTGTATTAAATTTTAATTATATTTTGCCCTTAGTATTATATGTGAAATCAGAAATTAGGATGTACATGGCTAGCCATAGGGACATTTCTATAATCGCGGTAGCAAGTCATGGCGACTTGCATAGTGGTAACCTTGATATGGTTCCACGTCTATATTGGAGTATTTGGAAAAAATGAAAAAGAAAAAAAAAGGAAAAAAATATGTGTAATTGATACTATCGGAGTACTGGGACCTATAGGGTCCGTAGTTCCGCTCATCCTAATTAGTGATACATTTCCATGCTATACTAGGGACAAGAGAATTAAAATATTGTATTGATTAAAGCATAAAAAGATACTGTATGAGTAAAAATGTAAAACTTGAAAAGCGAGAATAAATTACTGTTTGGACAAAAGCATACTAAAAAATAAGGGTAAAAGCCTAAAAGAACTGTTAAACAAAGAAATTAAGACAAGTGCATATTTGAAATTTTAGGGACTAAAGTAAAAATTTATCCCTATAGTGTGAAATCCGAATTTAAAGTGATAAAAATTTGAGAATAAAACTTGAAAAGCCATAATTGAGAATGAATTTCTCAAGCAAGAGCAAAATAGTAATTTTGTCAATAAAAGTGAAATTTATAATTTAACCGAAAAATTTGTATTATAATGAAATTAACTGATGAAAAACAGATAATGAAATACAATTATAAAGAATATGTGAATGAACTGTAGTGAAATTCTGGGGTTTTAAGTTTATGTTCACCACTAAGTACTTTTGTACTTAGCGTGTGGTTTTGTAATGCACGCAGGAGACAGAGACTGTGTTCGTGCTGAAAGGAAATCAATGTTAGAAGGATCCAGCATTTTTTATGGTTTTGTGTAGCATGTACATATAGATGTTGCCTTGTGGGACAACATGGCTAGTTTTGGGGACTGTATATAGTTTTGGACTTGTATATATCTATTATGTACTGTAAATAAGTAGATGGGATAAGCACAAGAATTGTACTGTATATATGTATGGTTATATGTAAAATTTTGGAAATGACTGTTGTTCTGTATTTGGCTGACCTTGTGGAGTATTTATTTAGATTGTGGAGGTTGGGTTGGATGTTTGTGAATATTTTAAGAGTGTTTTGTAGCTATTGCAGGAAGGCAGAATTTAGGTTTCAGCCGTTATGCTGCCCAAATTTCTATAGATTAATTAATAAGATATTTTAAAATGTAGAACCCACAACAAAATGGTTAAAATAATGAATGTTATAGATGGATAATTTAATAATTTATGGACCACCGCAATGTTATATGACACCGGTACTCGAACCAATGTCCGGCTATCGGGTGATACATAACAAAATAAAATTAACCTAAATACATATTGGAAAAATAAACATACAAGAAAAGAGGAATTAAACTAAGTAAAATCTAAAGAAGAAAAGAAGGTAGAAAACTCCTTAATGTTCCTTTAGAAAAATAATTGAATGTTGATTACCCTTTTTTCTTCACCGCTCTTTCTTGGTGTATTTTTCTTTCTCATAATCTCTCTAATTGATTTATGTAAGTTACAAAAGTAGTTTTTCTATTTTTCTCTCTATGTAACCATCCCTAAAATATGGTTATTTTCATGAATTTATATGCCCAAAGATGTCCTAATTTGTGCCTTTTTGAAAAGTAGTTTAAATTCTGAAGGGGTGAATGAAAAGTTGCAAATATTGGTCTTTATCATGAGTCAGCACACCGTATGTCGAGTTACAATAGTCAGCACACAAAGGTTTTGTAATGAGTCATCACACCTGGAATAAGTCTTCACAACCTCAACTGCTTCACGAGTCATTTCAACATAACATAGGTCGGCACACTAAATCCCTATGAGGAGTTAGCACACTCTGTTATGAGTTGGCACAGGCTCTTGAATTCTTTAAAAACCTTTTTCTTCTATTCTTCAATGAAAACCCCTTCAATTATGCTTCGTTCCACTCAATTAAGCACATTTAGCCTACAAACCACAAAAAACACAAAAAGTAACCCAAAACATAACAAAATATAAAATAACTAAAGAAATAATATAATATCATACTAGACTAACTATGTTAATTTGATTGCCATCATAAAGAAAAGGGTTGCAGCATGAAGTGAAAAAAAAAGCATGCAACATAGGGACTTCTCAAGAGGTCACCAATCTTAGTACCACTATCACCTAAGCATGTTTAACTTCAGAGCTTTGAAGAGATCTAGTGAATTAGTGTTGGTATGACTGCACAAGACATTTTATATGCAGTTTTCTTAAATAAGGTCTCATGTGCTAATCCTCGATCTTAATAGGATCATGAAGTACGAATTTTTTAGCGTATCTAATGATTTCTTTATGGTTGCTCAAAAAACACATGAAACATGTTAAAAATATAACTTCAGTACATGTAAAGGAAGATAAAAATTTTAATAATTAAATCGGGTCGCTTTCTTTAAACTTATCCAGCTACAAATAAAATCTCAATTTACAAATGATTAGTTTAAATGCTAAATTAAAAAATAACTGTCTTAAAAGATAGAAAAATGTTTTTAGAATGTGTCTAAATCTTTTGAACAAGTTTATTTATATTCTATTGCATTAATTTAGATCTCTCATGACATTATTTTAAAAAAGAAATACATATGATATTCCAAAATATTATTTTTATTCTTTATTTTTTAAACATTTTTAGCGGTGGATTATGAAATGTGTCGCTAATTCACCACTCTATATAGTATATGCACATAATATTTAGCCACAGATTTTAGTCTATCGCTAAAAGTCTATCGCTAAATGTCATTAAGTTAAATTTTGGCCTAAAAACTTAACAAAGGGTTGGATATGAAAAATTCTAAGAGATTAGGAATTGATTCGGTCTTTTTCCCAATTTAGGGGCTAAAATTAAAATAGAGTCATAGGAAATGAGGGAATTTTCATAGTTAACCAACAATAAAATTTTCTTTATAATATATCCAAATAAAAATAGTAAAATTTAAAAATAGCAAGATAAACTTATTATAGTTGTTGGCTGCATTAAATACTAAAGAAAAGCTAAAAAGAATTTTTTTAATAAATAATTGATTTTTTATAGTTATAACAAGAATTATTGAAAGAAGTGTATAATTGAAATGCCCCTACAATATTAGGAATTCGATTGCTACATTTTAAATGAAAGGTTTCTAATTATGAATTGACTTGATCGACAGGGGTGGGTTTCTCTATAGTTATCCTTGAAATATAAATGCCTAAAGCACACATAATGTAAGTCCCTAAATCATGCCTTAGTAAGACTTATAACATGTTTAAAAGTGTGTAGGAATGAATTTTAATGTATATAAGTCTTAATTGATTTTTAAGGACACGATTAGTATTTATACATTTATTTTGGGTATTTGGATATTATGTAAGTTATGGATTATATGTGTGCATATTATTATTTTGGACTTAAATTGAAGTAAGAAATAACATTATATTACAAGTGGTAATTAATATTTTAATGAGGGATCAAAACTGTATTTACCAAAAGATTTAAATAATTATCCAATGGGAGAGTAATAGACTTTAACTTTTAGAAGTTTGTTAATAAATGGAGACAGAAATCTACCTCCTTAGGAACCTTGGCTTGCCCTCTAAATGAATCCATCATTTTAAAATTTTGTTCTTCTTTTCTCCCTCTCATTTTTCAGTCTAAAATTCTATTATTTTTGCTAGAATTGGACAAGAGAGAATTTGTGCTACTTAAGTGATTAAGGTGGGTAAGATTATGGAAATTGAATATAAAGATTCATTTCTTCTTTTTTTTACTCTTAAGATATACAAATTAAGATCTGAACTTAGATTTTGGAATATTAATTAATGAGGTTTCATGATAATAAATGAAGAACAAGGGAAGAATAAGGGTAAGGAGAAGGTCTAAAAGCTTAAAGCTATAAGTCTCCAATGAGTTAAGGCAGTATTCAATTTATCTATGTTTAATTCTATGTGTGGTTGCTAGAAATTCTTTTTGGTAGTATTGATGTTAGAAGGAATAGATGAGGGTGTTAAAATGTGCATGTAAAGAGGAAATTACAGAGAAAAACAATAGAGGATAAATTTTGCAATAGATTCCATAAAACCTGCACGAATAATTAAGTTATAACTTCAATTGTGGGTTCTAACTTTAATGAGACCAATGGAAAATTAAATTAGAAAGATATCTCTTTAATTCATGTGAAGGGACTGAAGTGGGGTTTGGACCTTAAGACCCCCAAAATTCAATTTGAAAACATATCAAAGTAGTCCATGGTTTTGAAGGTAGAATTTTTTATAGACTGATCTAAATTAATTAATTCTTGTGGCATTAGAAGCTAGATTTACAATAGAAATTTTGTTTAGTAGGACTTTTTGCCTATAAATTTTGTTTGAATAACCTCAAACTATGTACAAGTGAATCAAGGAAGGTGATCTGTAGAATTTAGAATTTTTGCATTTACTCGATTGAATTGGAAGCCAATCAATCAAGTTGAGTGGTATGTTATTTCTTAGTTCAGAATGCTAGCCACCTAAATGGATTTATCTTAATCTAGTTAGGTTAACTAAATCTATTCAATACAAAATGCCCTTCATTTGAATGGATTGAATTTCAATTCAGTCGGGTACTCTATTCAGTGTATCAACCCAAATAGGTTGATTTTAAACCATTTGATTTACTCTATCAATTCAGTCAAGAATGGGTATTACCTGATTGAATTAAACCTCAATCTAGCCGGTTACCTTATTCAGTACACCTACCCAATTGGATTGGCTTCAATCCAGTCGGGTCATTCAATTGAATTCGGTCCAGAGTAGGGAACACCCAACTAAATTAAACCTAAATCCAATGGGGTAACCCCGGATTTCATACATTGATAATGATATTCTTATGTTTGTTACCCGATTTTGTTTGAAAGTTTCTAAATTCCATAACCACTTTGGAAAGGCTATAAGTAACCACATAAATACATACATATATGATATTGGTACATTAAATCATGAATTTTATATTTATAGAGTGTGAGAACATAATGCACTTCAAGATACAAATGTGTGAACAAGATTATACAATAAATCTATCTCTTCTATATTTTGGGTTCTGAATGTATGTTGTCGATATTTAATGCTAGTTCTGACCTACTGAGTCTTAGTATGGAGTGACTAGGCATGCTTAGAAGGAGTCCGTAGTTGCTTTTGTGATACTATGGTGTCTTTGATACTGGTGCTATCACACTTTCTAGTTTAATGATATTTATAAGCTTATTACCTCTCTATCTGAGCTCAATAGAGGTATCTTCTATTCTGTACCCATTACCCAAGCTTACCAAAATGGCAAGCTACCAGTTTATCTGTCTATCTTCTGTGTCATATAACTTCAATCTATTTGTTTAAATTAGTTTAAAGTTATAAACCAAAGATTAAGTAAGATTATTAGATTTAATTTATTATGCCTTTATTATTCACTTATTTTATTCATGCAATTATTATATTAAGCACCATGTTTCTTTCTTACTCTTATATGCATCATTTGCATGCTTTATTGCCCTCTAATCTATATGCTTAGCATGGTATATTTTTCCTTTCCTCGTGTAAGTGTAGTGGAGCAGGTTTTAGGAGTCGAGATTGTAACACCCACAACCGTGATGTCATCACCTTTCTGAAGCTATAGGGTGACTCTCTTCTTTCTGCAGTCGACAGTCACTTGATGGGCGGATAGCCAATCCATCCCCAGAATCAAATCAAACTCGGGGAAGGGCAACTCGATAAGGTTTGCCAAAAATGTATGTCCCTGGACACCGATAGGACACTGTCTATAAACCTTATTCACTACCACACTATGCCCTAGAGGATTACTCACCAAGATGTCCTGGTCCAAGTAGGCCTCTTTTATCCCTTTTTCCCGTGCCAGTTCTGTGCTAATGTATGTGTGGAACCAGGATCAATTAGAGCATAAACTGAATCAGATAGCAAAATAAACTTACCCACAATCACATCGAGAGCATCCTCCTCTTCTTGAGCCCTAACAGCATATGTCTGTCCTCCTGATCGCCTCTATCCCTGGGATGACTGACTAGCTGGTCTGGAAGCTGAAGTATTAGGGGCTGCTCCCCTACCACGACCTCAAGAAGCTGATGACCCAGTACTAGATGCTGGTGAGGTGGTTGGAGCAGTCTGCTGCAAAGGACAATCTTTGATACGATGCTCTCGGGACCCACACCTAAAACAGGCTCCAGTTAGCAATCTGCACTCCCCATAATATGTCTTCCCACAATGGTCACACAATACTGGTGTCCCCCTACCACTGCCTCTGGGTGCACTAGAAGGTGTAGTGGCTGTAGATTTACCACGGGAGGCACTACCCTAACCCCTACCCGCTAGGGGATGACCCTGAGGCATCTGCTGACCCTTCTGCTTTTTACTCTGTCCTGACTTACCACTGCTTTGTCTCTGCTTCCTCTTCTGCTAAAATCGGGATTGTCTTTCTGCTTGCTCGACTTGAGTGGTTTCTTATTTGATAGCCGCATCTATCATGGATCTCAAATCTGGGTATTTTTAGGCCCCGATGATCTGCCTCAACTCAGTATGTAGACCCCTCTCAAACCGCTGACATAACCTTTCTTTTGTAGCCAAGCTTTCATTTAAATAAGCGTTCGGGCGCTCAAATTCTATGTCATACTCAGCCACTGTGCGGTTTCCCTGCCTCAGTCTCCAGAAAGCATCCTGCATGGCTATCTTATACTCAGACCCAATATACTTTTTCTCGAACTGATCGATGAAAAATTTCCAGTTCAAATGGTCTGTAGGTGTGTGTCTTCTGACTGAGTCCCACCAAATAAATGTTGGACCCTGAAGCAAAGCAATCATACCCTTAAGCTTCTCCTCTTCAGAACTGTCGGCGATTTCAAACAACCTTTTATTTTAAAAAGACATGCCTCTGTAGCTGCTGGAGTCAAAGGGTCCTCGCCTGTAAAATTCTCAGCTCCTAACCTTTTAAATTGCTCCAGTATAGGCCTTCTTCTACGTGGCGCAGGCTGCTGAACCTATATTAGTGGTGGTGGTGCCTGAGCCTGTGCAGCCTGGAGACGCTATTGGATATAATCTGACATCAAATTGAGGAAGTCCAGCTGAGGAGGAGGAGGAGGTGGAGGAGGCACTACAGGTGGAGGAGGCACTACAGGTGGAGGTGTCGGCTGTGGTGAAACCTTCTGCTGCCCCATATTACTAGAGGCCTCACTCCTATTATCTCCAAGCTCGCGACTCGGCTCTCCAGACATCTTTTAACTATAAAACAGAAGGGAGTAAGAATACATTAATTCCCAAAACAACTTCTCACAATAGCAATTGGCATGTATATAACTTATTAAAATTAAATATTGCACCCACTCCGATCTTAAAATCGCCTAAACCTTGCTCTGATACCACAAAATGTAACACCCATAACATACTTAACACTGTTCCGGTAACCCGCAAGTCGGATAATTTTTTAATAAATTCCATAATTCAAGTAAAAATTCATGGATACTTAAAATGACAATTAGAATTAACTTAGGCTACTAAATAACATTTTCATGCAAAAATCTCAATTTTTCCCTTAGTGAAATTTTCGGCCATCAATTAATTATAATCCTAAAAATTTTATTTCTTCATTATAATCATTCACATAGCATCAAATAGGTTTCAATTACATTTCCCCCAACTTAATTTCAATATTTAATCAATTTAGCAATTTTTTTCTTAATTACATAAAGAGAATTAATTCAAATAAATAGGAAATACTTATATTTATTAGTCACATACCACAATCACTTGATCAAGGGTGCCTAGCCTTCCTTCCCTTTGCCTTTATCCCTTGAATTTCTTCCTTCACTATCCAAACCTAATACAACAGCCCATTAAACCTTAGTTTTCTTCATTCTATTGATCTCAAATGCCAAATCCCAGCTCAAAATCATAAACTACACCTCAAAATCTATGAGAAAACACCAAAGAAATAATTTAAATCCATGGATTTCTTAACTTTCAACTTACCCCAATTTCTTTAACCACTTGATTTCTAGCCTTTCCTTGCTCAAATCACTTGATTGAGGCTACTAGGGTGAACTAGAGAGGTGAAACTTTAATTTTTATGTTGGGAATTATGAGTAATTTGAAGTGAGAGAAGAAGAAAATCAAAGAGAGAAGAAAGGGATAGTGGTTCGGCCAACTTAGGAGGAGGAGATGCAGCCAGCTAAATCTAGAAATTTCTCCAAATATTCTCTCCTTATATACCCCTCAAATGGGCCTAATTATGGGCTTGGTTAATGGGCTTAGCCCAATTATAAATTTAAGCCCATTTTAGGCCATTTTAGGCCTAAACCAAAATCTCTATCTTTCTCACTTTAAATTACTTCAAAAATGATTCCATTAATTTTATCACATCAAAAATAGCTAGTACGCAAATTTTTGGCTCAATTGGAGTCCGTTATCGGTCCGATTCAAACTTATCGGTCCGATTTGATAACTGCCGATGTCACCAAAAAATTTCATTCTCATCACCAAAATATTCTATATAAAAATTCATGTAGGCATGAAAAATCTGGAAATTTTTGGATTTCGTTTACTATTTTAAATTATTTATGCAAAATCAAATCACCTTCCCTACCAGGAAAATTGACTCGCTATCTTTTTCGTATTTTTGACATTTGGATACCCATTTGACCTCAATTCACTTCAAATATCAACCTCGGACTCCCCATGATCAATATTTTCCGATGGTACAATAAAATATTTTAAACTTTTGGATGTCCTTTCGGGCCCGAAAAGCACTATTTACCATCGAAAAGTACTGTTCACGACTGACCCGGTATTGAGGTCATTACAGAGATGACCGCAGATGGCCAAGATGTCTTTAAACCTTGTAGAAAATTTTTGTATTAGGAGTTTTGTTTTAGGATTGTATTTATCATAAAGTGAAGTAAATTTTTGTATAATCTTCAAACATTATCTTATAAATAAACTTGATATATGTATGCATGTATGCCTACATATATGTGATCTTGTAAATAGTTGAAATGCTCTATACGTAATTACATGTTTGAAATCTTTGAGTTTTCTATAAATGTGTTATCAACCCTGTGTGCACCCTTATATCTTTCTTGGAGGTATATGAGAGTGACACATAAACACATTAAAAACAAAGTGTAAAAATTTTTCAATGTATCTAAGATAGGGAAAGTTTATCTGTTATTGTCCTTTTTCTTATCCTCCACGTACTTCTGAAGCTAATCCATAGAGGGATTTTCCTGAAGGATGCAAGCATTAGAGGCCTCAATTCCATTTTCAAAGACTTGAGTAACAAGTTATGCGTGAAGTGGAAGGAAAAAGAGATGGGGAGAAAAGGGCTACAACACAAGGCGGTAAAAAATGAGGGAGGAAAAAGAAAGGCATAACATGAAGACTTCTTATAACACCCTCTAGGACTATATATAAGTGCTAAAGCCATTAAAACATCATAATCATATCAAATATCAAATAATAAGAACATAAATATTTAATCAAATATGCTTTTTGCTAGATTACACTTTGAATAAGCTTTTACAATAAACACAATTCTGATGCATAAGAAAACTAACCAAGTCTTCAAAATTTAGTTTAGTATACATGTTACATCTCAAAAGCTACACTTTACATATTTATTAGTATAGTCTATATCTTCTGGGAACTATTCTTAAACTTCTCGATCTTCGCATTATGTACGTCTTTAATTTCTTACCTACTCAAGAAAATAATTCAAAAGCTAAGCCATTCTTAATAACATACTACTAAACACAACTAAATAGTTATATAACTTATCACACAATATTATTATTTTTATTCTAATTACACACTCTTCAGTCATTGACATTATCCTCTTCTTTCATTACTTACTTGGCACTTACTTTTACTATCTTTAATGAAGCTATTATTACATTTAAAAATATACTATCATATCTACTACTCATTCCATTCCTATCTAAGGCAAGAACCCTCAAAATCCCCATATTGGGTTTACTTTCCTAAGGTTGTCACTAACACTTGAATACTTAACAATTCATCTAGTATTTGGTTCGAATATAGAATTTGTATTCCAAGCTTCCCATGTATCCCAAAAGTGGGAATTAAAACCATATAGTTCTAAACCTTCTACTCATACTTAGTTTTATTTAACATATGACATATAAGCTATACAAATCTCATCCATCACACATACATCTTGCATTACCATCCTTACATATCCAATTTCACATATCCACTAGCTATATTACATACACATTAGCTATATACAAACATTAGGATTAACAATGAAATTTATAAATAAATCAATGATTCTCTAATTCATACTCATCTTTATCATTACTTTAATTACATTATAATCACTTGCATAGCTTGAACTCGATTTAGGCATGAACAATAGAAACACTAGATACCATATAGGTATCAAATCACTAGATACCAGTACAATGTAAACACTAGATACTAAGAGGATCGGATCACTAGACATCATTATAGTACTAAACACTAGATAATGAAAGGTATTGAATCACTAGACACCATTACAGCGCCAACACTAGATACCAAAAGGTATCGAATCACTATCCCATATATGTCCACGGCTATATCCAATTCAAGCACAACATGAAGGCTTTTCAAACTAATTTATTTCATTACATTAATCACCTATGTATGCACTATACATTTTATTCATATAATCAATCATATCAATTACACTTCACTACAACCATATATCAATATGAATAATTATGATCACTTATTAACTTTACATACAATACACTCATGTTCACATGTTCATCATTAAATCATATAACATGTAACATTACCTATGTAATCATTTCTGCTCAATTACATTAAACACTCATGGTACAAGTTCAATAATACATGCAATGAGTTTACAATTAGTACAAGCATATAAAAGTCATTTATGTACTCATAAATCATTAGCACATAATTTATTTATATTCATACTTTAATATTTAATCACTTATTTTAGTGATTATTACATCCTATTATGACCTTACACATGTATTTGTAAGATTTGGCGAACATCTGAGGATATTCAATTGAAGTTCAGGAACTTTTGGATGCATAAAATCTACTAACATACTTAAATCAAACCCTATGTACATAATTTCCTATATTCGTGTTTAGTACACATTTTTTATTTCAATGTAAAATCCTTTATTTCAAATTTATTATATCCCATTATGACCTTATACATGTGTTTGTAAAGTTTTCTAAGCATTCGAGAAACTTCGGATGTGTTTTGGAAAATTTCAGGTAAGAAAAACCCATCCTAGGCTGAATATAGGGCAACCTTGGTTGGATTAACATTCAATCCATTTAGGTAAGTAGCATTTTGTACTAAAAAATGGCAATTTACAAAACAATCCAGCCGGATTGATGCTCAACTAATAAACAACTTGCTATTTTTACTAAATTTTCAGAAAACAAATTTCTAAATCCAATTTGTTCAGTAATTTAGGCTTAGTAAATATGGTTTTTAGGTAAAACACCCTTCTAGGAAAATATTTTAATATGTCTTTAATTTCTTTAGCCATAAGAATCAAGTAATTTGATCATTTAGAATAAAAGATATCCCTAAAATACCACAAACTGCCCTACATGATAGGTCAGCCACCAACACTCCACTTTGAACTAATTTTTTATAACCTTAAAGATAGAATCTATGAGTCTAATTTGTGATCCAATTGGAATCATCTCATTTGGAGCTCTATAACTCAAGTTATAGATAAAATAATCTTTATAGTCTTATGGATCCTGCACCAAAATTTATCAAACTAGTACTTTTATTTATAATTTTCTCTTTATTTCCTTATACAATCAACAAAGTATTTTCTAGCAATTACATCAAGTAGACACATATAAATAAATTCAATTGCTCTCATACCTTATTTTTAGCCATTTTGAACCTCTAGTCTCCTATTTTCCTCTTTCCTTCATCTTTGTTGCCCTCTACCACTATAATCACATCCATACAATCATTTAATTCAATTTTTTATACTCCACTTCTAGCCATCACATTTAAAATAGAAAAAAGAATGAGAGAGAGCAAATTCTTATACTACTGACGTTATTTTGCTTAAAACTACACTAGGTCTTAAACCTCTTTTCTTGAACCCCTTTGGAGAAGATTCTTAAAGTGAATTTTTGAGAGAGAAATAAAATGGAATTCTGGAGTTTCTGGCCTTGAATGGCTGACCAAATCTCTGTCCCTCTCTTAGTTATTTCTTTTTGCTTTTTTTTCTTGGATTTTCTTGAATGAACACATGCCAATTTCTTATTAGCTATACTTTTTTATCATTGGCCAATTGCCATTTCATCCCTATCCTAATATTTATTTTACCAATTGCATATAAACTCAACTTATTTAGCATTTAATCCATAATATTCATATATTTATGCATGCATATGCAAATTCGAAAAATGTACCGAATTGGCCGAATCCTTTAAATTAATGATCGCTACGTTCACTATACTTGAATGCTTTTAACTCTTTATGTTCACTTTCTAATACACAATAGACATGTCATATTACCGTTGGGGTGTAGTTTGAGGCATTACATTCTCATTAGGTCACCCATTAAGTACTACCTTTGCCCTAGCACATTTAACTTTAGATAGGATCCAATGCATTAATTCTAGTACGATTACATCAGCCATGTCATGCACGAGTTTTTTACATAAGTTATCGTGCACCAATCTCTAATCGCAACGGGATCCCAAAGTACGAATTTCTTATCATATCTAACAACTTTTGCATGGATGATCAAAACACACATAGATGTGTCAAAAATAGAACTTCAGCACATGTAAATAAAGAGAGCCATAAAAAGTAATAGTTAAATTTGGTCGCTTTCTTCACACTTATCCAACTATAAATAAAATCTCAATTAACAAATTCTTCATTCAAATGTTAAATTTAAAGATAATAGTTTTAAAAAGACATAAAATAATTTTTCGAATGTGTCTGAATATTTCTTTGAACTCATTTATACTTTAGTGTATTGATTCGGATCTCTCATGAAATTATTTTCAAAAAGCAATATGTATTATATTCCAAAATATATTATTTTTATTCTTTAGTTTTTTGAATGTTTTTAGTGATGGATTATAAAATGCATTGCTTTTTTATCACTTTGTCTATATATATCCACACCTTTTATTTAGTGGCATATTTTAGTCTGTCACTAAATGTCATTTCATTAGATTTTGGTCGAAAAACTTAATGAAGGGGTTGGATCTAAAAACTTCTAAGAGGTTTGGGAACAATTTGGTCGATTGTTTCAGTTTAGGGCTAAAATGAAAATAGGGTTATAAGAATTGAGGGTATTTTTATATTTAATCCACATTAAAATTTTCTTTATTATATGTCTAGATAAAAATTGTAAAATTTTAAAAAAGTAAGAAAAACTTATTATAGTGGTTGGTTGCATTAAATATTAAAGAAAGGCTAAAAAGAATTATTTTCTTGAATAAAAAAATCGGTATTTCCATCAGTCATAATGAGATTTATTGAAGGAGGGGCATAATGGAAATGCCCCTACAATGTTAAGAGTTCGATTGCTATATTTTAAATGAAAGGGTTCTAACTGTGAATTGATTAGAGTGTCAGGAGTAGTATTTTGCATAGTTATCCCTAAAATTTAAATTCCCAAAGTGCATATAAACATTATAAAAATAGAGTGTAAGAATTTTTTTAATGCATTTAAGATAGGAAAAGCTCGCCCCGCAGTCATCTCCTTCTCATCCACCACGTGGTCCCAGAACTAATCTATGGAGCGATGTTCTTAAAGGATTCATGCATCGAAGGATGTGGTTTCATTTTCAGAGCCTTGAGTAAAGAGATATGCATAAAGTGGAAGGAAAAAGAGAGGGAGAGGAAAGGGCTACAGCACAAGGCAAAAAAATTAGGGAGAAAAAATAGGGTTGCAACACGAGGACTTTCTAAGATGTCACCAATTTTAGTACTACTCTCTCCAAGTACATTTAGCTTCGGTGTATCCAATGACTTCTACATAGATGCTCAAAACATGTATGAACATGTTAAAAATAAAACTTTAGCACATGTAAAGAGAGCCATAAAAAGTAATAATTAAATCGGGTCGCTTTCTTCAAACTTATCTAGCTACAAATAAAATCTTAATTAACAAATGCTTTGTTCAAATGTTAAATTAAAAATAATGATCTTAAAAAACATGAAATAATTTTTAAAATGTGTCTAACTATTGTGTACAAAGTCATTTATACTCTATTGCATTGATTTGGATCTCTTGTGACTTTATTTTCAAAAAACAGTGCATATGATATTCCAAAAAATATTATTTTTATTATTTATTTTTTTGAATATTTTTAGCGATGAATTATAAAACGTGTCACTAATCCATTGCTCTATATATATGTATCTGCACCTTGTATTTAGCAACAGATTTAGTCTATCACTAAAAGTCCATCACTAAATGTCATTTCGTTAGACTTTGGCCAAAAAATTTAATGGAGGGTTGGATATGAAAAATTATAAGATATTAGGAATTGATTTGGTCTTTTTTCTAGTATTGGGGGCAGTCAAAGAAATTGAGAATATTTTCATAATTAACCCACAATAAAATTTTCTTTATTATATATCTATATAAAAATGGTAAAATTTAAAAAAGAAGACAAACTTATTATAGTTTTTAGCTATATTAAATATTTAAAAAAAAAGCAAAAAATAATTATTTTCTTGAATAAAAAATGGTATTTTCGTTAGTTATAATGAGAATTATTGAAGGAGGGGTATAATTGAAATGGCCCTACAACGTTAGGAGTCTAATTGTTGCGTTTTAAATGAAAAGTTTTTAATTGTGAATTGATCAAGTGCCAAGGGTAGGTTTCTCCGTAGTTATCCCTGAAATATAAATTTCAAAAGCACACATAAACATGTTAAAAACAGAGCATAAGAATTTTTCGATGTATCTAAAATGGAAAAAGCTCGCCTGCTATCATCTCCATCTCATCCTATGCGCTGTCCTGAAATTGATCCATGCAGGGATGTTTTTGAAGGATGCAAGCGTCGAAAGTCTCGGTTCCGTTTTAGAGCCATGAGTAAAGAGCAATGAGTGAAATGGGAGGAAAAAAAGGGAGAGAAAAGGGCTACAACATCAGCCGAAAAAAAAAAGGGGAAGGAAAAGGAGGGTTGCAACATGAAGAATTTCCAAATAATTAAGAAATTTTATTTGATTGTAATAAATGATCAATATTTACACCTCTTAAATTGATTACAAATTATAAAAGAACAAATGCAAAATATGAGAAAAAAACAAAGGGAAAAAGTATTAAAATGCCACTGATGTTGCCTCCAGGGTACTTAAATGCCCCTATAGTTAATTTTGGAATAAAATACCCATGATGTTAATAAAAAATTACTAAATTGCCTCTAGATCAAACTTCTGTCAACTCTGAGTTAACGGCGCTAATGTGACATTAACATATCAACTCAAAGTATTAAATTATCCCTAAAATTTTTTAGAGTACTAAAATACCTATAAAGCTTGTTTTAGTGCTAAAATGCCCCTAACGTGGTGCTGACTTACCAATTATGTGACATATTTTGCTACATGTCAATGTCATATCAACACCGTTATAATTAACAGAAGGTTGATCAAGGAGCATTTTAATACCTTTTTATAAAAATAACGTTAAGGGCATTTTTGTTCCAAAATTAACTATAAGGACATTTTAGTACCCTAAAGATAATATTAGAGGCATTCTACTACCTTTAAAAAAAATCATATTTTGTTATCTCATTTAAATTGTAAAATTTAATATCTTTGTCATAGTTTCAACATTTTGCTATTATCCATATTCATTAGTATTGATAAAAATATTTACAAAGAAAATAATAAAATTAGATTTTCTCGTATAAAATTAAGTAGAATCAAAAGATATAATCAAACATAAATATTGATAGTATATTTTTGTATTAAATAAAACATTATTGTTATTGTATTTTCAATTAATATAAAGGAAAATATAAATTTAATATAAAAAAATAATTAGTATTGCATGATGAAATCTCGGGTAATTTTATTTATATTATTTTATATAATTTGATTCATATATTCTTAAATATAAGGCTTTTACATTTATATTTTAATCTAGACCCAACAAATGTGTCAGGTCATATCAAAAAGGATTGGATTGAAATGACACCGATTATGAATTCATAATGCATTGAATAATAAACGAATTGGATCAAATGGATCATGGATCGACCCGTCTGACCATTTGTTTTTTTCTTTTTTCCTAAGACAATCATAATTAGATGAACATTTAATCCAGTAGACTTCTCAAACAATAAATTCAAACCAACTTATAAAAAAAAATTGTTTGGATCCATCCTAATAGTTTGAAGAATATCAAAATGAGGAGATGAGGTGGAAACCGATTAGGTTGGCAATGCCCTAGAACCTGCAATAAGATTAGTTCGATCGGATTGGATATTATCACTCAAAATTTTAAATCGGTAAAGAACTTAGAGGGAGAAAATAAGGAGAGTATTAAGAGTGTAATACCTGCAAAATTCGAAAGTTAGCTATTTATAGTGGACTTTTATACCAAAGTGGACTTGGTGATGTTTTGTATTATAGCATCCTAAATGTAAAAATTTGAAAAAAAAAAGAGTTCTTAGACAGTTAATGGTAGTATATGATCAAATTAAAATTAGTTATTTTTAAATTAATGAACAAATAAATTTTTATCTATCTATATATATTTAATAGAAAATATTATATCTTTCTATCTGCCCAATTGTCATATGCAGTACACGCAACCAATTTTCATAATAGCTTTAAAATATAAATTCATAGACACAACTATATATATATACACATTTAGCTATATATTCACCGCTGCCCAAGATAAAGATGTTCATTTATAGAAAAAAGAAGATGAGGAATGAGATTTAACAACGCGCGTTGGGATTTACTAGTAGAATTATTTACGGGTTACAAGATTTAATTCGGGACTTAATCCAATTTAAAATTTTTTCGAATCTTACGTATTAAATCTTATTTGAAGTATTTACAAGTCTGGTCTAATTTGGATAAAATTTTGATTGATCTATTTTAAACTGATATTATAATATTTTTAGTTAACTTTATTATAATTAGGAGTGTGCAGAATCGAATCGAAATTGAAAATCAAATTAACTTTAGTCTATTTAGTTCGGTTTTTAATTTTTTCGATTTTGAACTGAAATAAAATATCAGTTAATTCGGTTCTTAACATTGAAAAACCAAAAGAACTAAACGGATCGAGATTATTAAAACTTACCATTTCTCTCCCTCTTTCTCTTTCTCTCTCTCTCTCTATATATATATATATATATTTCCCTAACCGTAACAGCCGCCTCCTCTTCCTCTCTCCCCTTCTTCAATTATCTTTGGTTCTCCGATTCTTCCTGCAGATCTGCAACAATGGTTAGTATTTTCCTACTTTCCTCTTTGTTTTATATTTGTCTGATTTGTTTTCATTTGGTTTATATTAAATTAACAATACAATTATATATAATTATTATATTAATGAAATTTTACCAATTAGTGTAATTATATATATATATATAATCACCTTAGCAATTAATTTTTTTTCTTTCGATATCACTCAATTAGTATTCATCTATTTTTGCATAATATCTATATGAGTAATTGAGAGTGCAAATTAACAATATAATTATATACAATTATTATATTAATTAAATTTTACCAATTAATGTAATTATATATGTATATAATCAACTTAGTAACTAATTTCATTTCCTTTCAATATCAACTAATATTCTTTTATTTTTGCACAATTTCTATATGAGTAATTGAATAAATATACATCATTTATTCTTAAATTATTCATTTATTCTTCATTTTATAAATTATTTAAGTTAGACTATTAATTTAATAGTTATTTAAAAAATATTTTATATTTACTCTCATTTTTATAAATAATGGTATAAATTATTTTTCTAATGATAAAAAATTGAATTTAAAAAAATAATATTTAAAATTTTTTAAGAGGGAAAATTTTTTTATTTTGAAATTTTGGGGGAGTAAAAAAATTAATTAAGTAGTTAATAATTTTAACAATATTTAAAATATAATTATTTGAGAGTTACAGGGAAATTAGGTTTAGGGCTTTCACTATTTTGCCCTTTATGCCTCCTCTCTACCTTTACTATGCTTCCATCACACAGCCCCTCACTATGCAAATTTGAGCTCAACTGGTAAAAGAATGTAATTTCATTGTTAATTTATGTAATTTAATTCAATTTATGTTAATTTTCACTCCATCCCTTTCACACAGCGGCAACACAAAGCACACAAATGGAAAGTTTGCCAAAACGATGACATTTTGGCTTTAGATTTTTTTCCCCTTTTTCTAAGGAACCAGCGAGTTCCTTTGTTTTCCTACAGTCCCGCTGCCCTCTTCCTTCTTCTTTCCCTCTTCTTTTCTTTCCCTTTCTCCTTGTCGTTGCCAATCCCCCACCAGCCGTCGGCTGTGCCCGAGCAACCCGCCGATGCCACCACTTTTTTCCTTCCCTCTCTCGTGTGACAGTGGTTGCGACTCCTCCCCTGTGTTGCCTCCTCTTTTGCTCGATTTCCTCTTTAAATCCACCTCTACGGTTGCTTTTCTCCCATAATTGATAGGTAAGCTTTGATTTCTCCTTTGATTTTAATTTAGGATGAGAAAAATTGTGAGAAAGGGGAGAATTTCAGATTTAGGAATTTTGGATTTTTTGGAAAAATATTATATCTATAAATATATTTGAGTTGTTTGGAAACTAAGAAGGAAAAATTAACTAGATTATGCAATTTTAGCATATAAGTATTTTTGGTTAAAAAATTTAAGTCGAATTTATGAAAGTGTGTTTTTATTTAATCTTTGTCTTCTTTCTCTCTAAATTCTAGTCCTGAGTTTAACTTGTTTCATCCTCATTTGGGATTTTCATATTTTAATCCTGTGTTGAACTTATGATATGAACATGTGAATATTGTTCTTTATGCCCTTTAACGAAGAAAAGAAAAAGAAAACCAAACTAGTTGATAGTTATATGGCCGTTGTTTATTAATATTCTTTTTTTTATCCTTTAAAGAGTAAAAGAAAAATGGGTAATAACTGCTGATAATTATATGGATGATTGGAGTTTGGCCAAAGTGATGTGCATAACTGCTAATAATGCAACATCTAATGATATTACAATTTAACAGTTGAAAAATAAATTAAGAGAGATGCATTTGTTTTGGGTGATGAATCTTTTCACATGAGATGTTAAGCTTACATTCTAAACTTAATTATGAAAGATGGGCTTAAATGTGTTGAAGAGTCTATTAAAAAGGTTAGAGATGTTATCAAGTATGTTAGAAGCAGTTTTCAAAGGTTAGATTCTTTTAAAAAATCTTGTGAGACAATAAATATCAAGTATACAAAGGATTTGATCATAGATTGCCCTACTAGATGGAATTCAACATACTTGATATTAGACATCGTTTTGGGGTATCAAAAAGCTTTTGGTAAGTTAGAGGATATAGATAGCAAATACTTCATTAAGTTTAGGCCTGTTTATTTGATTGAGGCTGATTGGAAACAACTCATAACTCTCACAAAATTTTTGAAAAAGTTTTATGATGTGACTTACAAATTGTCTGGATCATTGTATTCAACTTCAAACTTATATTTTTCAGAGATTGTGCATAATTTGAATTTGTTGCAATCTTCTCAAACTAGTGGTAATGATTTTTTAATGTAAATGGGAAAATAAATGTAATCAAAATTTGACAAGTATTAGGTTCGATTAACAAGACGAATGTCATTCTTTTTATAATTGTGATTTTGGATTCTAGATTCAAAATGAAATTTCTAATTTCAAACTACACGGCTTTTTATGGTGAGCTTGAATCGAAAAAATTAGTTTCTAAAGTGACAGCTTCTTTAAATAGATTGATAGAAGAACATAAAAAAAATAGAATAAGTTAATATCAATAAAATCATAGACCCATCACTAAATTCTGATGAAATTGATGATGATATTGATGTATGGTTTTTGAAAAATGAGGATAAGGAGAAAGTTGTGTTTCAAGGAGATTTGGTACTTATTCGACCGATAAATTAGTAAAAAAGTCTCCTGATTTTGATATTTTAAGTTGGTGAAAAATAAATGAGCCAAATTATTCAATTTTGGCTAAGG
Source organism: Excoecaria agallocha (assembly GCA_037975025.1). Classification (NCBI taxonomy): domain Eukaryota; kingdom Viridiplantae; phylum Streptophyta; class Magnoliopsida; order Malpighiales; family Euphorbiaceae; genus Excoecaria; species Excoecaria agallocha. The sequence goes on along the minus strand of CM075811.1, from coordinate 51,298,184 downwards.
TTGCCAAAGATATTTTAGCTGTTCAGTGCTCAACTATGACTTCTGAATCAACTTTTAGCACTAAAAGAATGACTTTAGATAAATTTAGAAGTTTTTTTAACTCCGATTATAGCTAAGGTTTTTATTTGTTGCCAAAATTGATTAAGATCGGCTACAATTTTGGCTTCGGAGGCATCAACTGAAGAATTTAAAAAATTTGAATCAGATAATTATTATATTTGTATAAATTTATAAATTTTTTATTTAATGTTTATATTTTTGATGATCTAATTATTTAAAATTTGTGATATTTTTTTAAATATTGCTCAAGATTTTAAAGTTAGTGTTAACATAATGCAAATGATGTTGAATGTTAATGTTTTATTAATGTATTTTGACTTAAACTTTATTAAGTATTTTATCAATGTACTTTTATTAATGTACTTTGTATTTATTATTTGTCAGTTTTATTTTGCAAAATTTTAAAACTATTGAATTATCTGAAATATCGAATTGAATTAAACTATATTATTTTGTACCGAAAAAATCGAAAAATCGTATCAAACTGTACCAAATTTTTATATAACTATACTAAATTGTACCGAATTTTCAAGATAATTACAATATTTAATTTTTAAAATTTTAAGACAATAAGAAAATTTATAAATCTCCGAATTATATTGTACCGTGTACACCCTACCTATTAGCATAGAATACCTTATTTTGCTATAGTGAATACTAGCCAAACTGTTCAAATCACTCAGAACTGCAACTATCATTTTGACTGATTAGCAGTTAAGATGGTCCAGTTATTATATAATTTTGTTTGTTATTAATAATATTAGTTTACAGTTAGATTATATTCTGATTAGCAGTTAAGATGGTCCAGTTACAGTGGACCAGTATTTCAAAATTGGACAAAGTAGAAGTAAGTTTTATTTGTTATTTTTTATTTATTTTTATTGTATAGTTGTGTAGAAAAGTTATATATATATATATATATATATATATATATATATATATATATATATATATATATATATATATATATATATATTCTTAGCAATGGCAATAACAATAAATGCAAAAAGATCCAGCAAAAAACATGGAATTAAATTTAATCAGTGAAATATCCATTTTTTTCAGTATATACAAAATTTCAAATAAGAAAGGAATTGATGAAACATTGTAGTAATTATATTTAAATTATAACTAAGTCCATATTCTTTCAATTAATAACAAATATTATGTTATCCTAGGTATTGATGTTTTAAACTTTTTAAAATTTTACATGTACTAATTAAAAATTTTTCATTTGTGAAAGGGGACAAATCTAACAAAATCAGTTATTACTGGTTGATTTTGTTTTATTTACTTATATTAATTAATATGTAAAATTTTTTATGTGTCCGGTGCAGGTGGATATTTTTCTTCCTAGATTCAAATTCTTGAAAGGCACATTCTAAAGTATATTCCATTAATTACGAGTTTTCATGATTTAAAGTTCTGATATTAGACAATATTACATTGTGCAATTGGTTTATCTTAATTTGGTTAGCAGTGCATAATTATATTTTATTAATTTAAATGTATTATTTTTTAATTGGAGGATATTTAATGTATTTCTGATTGTGGGTTATGTTGTATTTATTTTTAATGTATATTTTTTACTGTAATTTTTAAATTATATTGTATGTATTTTTAATTTATATTTATTTATTATGAAAAAATTATGTATATTAAATAGTTTTATTATCTATTAAATCAAACCGATCAAAATTATTTTGGTTCATTCAATTTTTTATTTTAAAAAATTTTGATTTCGGTTCATTTATTATATTTTGCAAAGTTCAATTTTTGATTTTTTCGATTCGATCCAAAATCAAACAATTTGCACATCCCTAACGATAATGAATATATATAATCATAATATTAATTAAAAATAACATATCACATGCAAAATTCGTGTATAATAAAATGTATCAAATAAGAAAAATTTTATAAATTTTAAAGAGAAAAATTTATATAAAAGTTAAAAAAGAAATTAAAAAATAAATATATGAAATGTGATTTGGTATACATGCAGATGTACGAGGTTTGATGATCTCGAAGTGCGCACTTTACATGCACTCTACAAGCGCGCATTGGATTGATACTCATATTATACACAGTAACCGGTTAACCGTTAATTAACGCTTATGTCAAAATTCAGAAAATGTCACTGAACGAAAATATAACAAATATAATCCATGATTAAAACCCGTGAGTTGGTCGGTTCACCAAAATTTTAGATACGATTTCAATATACGATTTCGATTTTTTTCTGGCACGCCTCTGTTATGAATAGAATTTCAATAGAATTTAAAATATGGTTGCTAATTTTTAAAGAAAAGCCCAAACAGAGAGCCCACAAAAGGAGTCCAAACTAATCAAACCGAATGGAACCAAACCAACCGAAAAAGATTTTGGTTTCTTCGTTTTAGCATTAGAGGGAATATCGGTTTTCAGATTATTTGGTTTGATTTTGAGCGGAACCAATTGGAGGCTGTTCAACAATCCTATACTTTCAAAGTTAATTTTTCATTATATATATATATATATATATATATATATATATATATATATATATATATAACCCTATTTAATTGAAAGCAACCCTACAATTAGAGGATGAGAAACTGTAGAACTATTCCATTCATGAAAGCAAAAATTGAAAACAAAGTTCGAAAGGGAAATGAGCACAACTCTGCATGAAGCTTCTTTATATCTGTCCCATACAAATCATAAACAGGAGGAGAATCTTTGAACTTACAGACGGTAAAATCAATGTTTTTGAGACACAGGAGCATTGTTTACCAATGAGGATCCCAACTGAAGCATAAGAGGGTAAACCGGGCTAAATTCTTTATCACCTCTAGATCTAACCTTCACTGCATAATCATCCAATGTTGCTTTAATACCTTTCCAAATCTGATCCTCCCCTTGAGAATCAAGCCACAGTGAATACTGCAGAGGAGTGAGTTTGTTTCTTTGCAGTGGAGACTGCAATTCATCAGGACCTCGGGAATAAAGATGATGAAGTACGACACTTGCTGGCAGATCTTGAAGAAGAGGAGATGATCCCAGTTGAGATGTCTCTAAAAAGATAAGCGGCCGGAACGCTCTGAGAGCCCTATAGGGTGCACCAAGTTGTTCAACAGGGAATAAATTTTGTCCCACGGTTAATTCCAGCTCAGCCATGTCTCTAGCCATTCTGAGTTTCCCTGATTCTGAAAGGGGCCTTGCAAGAGAAACATGTCTAATAAAGAATGACAAAACCCGTGATGCCATGCTTCTTACAAGCTGGGTGCATATAGTTTCTGTCCCCACAGCTGTAGCATTTGTTGCTGAAGGTAACAGTCTAGACAAGAACTCGGTACGGAAGTGCAGAATGCATTGCTGCAACTCCTCCATATAAGGTGAAGCATTGTTGTCCATTGCAGCATCCATGCCAAGAACACCAAAGTTTTGTTCATGAATTTGCAAGATGCATGACTCAAGACGATCAACCATAGCTTTGAACAAGGGTGTGACCGAATCACATGCAACCCCATATATTACACCCAAAGAGGGAGATAACACATCTGTGGCAATCGTGGGCAGCCCCATAATCATAGATGATATGCGTGTGTGAATTCCTTGCAGATGCTGACACAAAGCAAAGTTCTTGACTTGTGCTGGAGTTGCAGGACCAGTAATTTGACGTGCCTCATGGCCAGCAGATACCTGCCATTCAGATGCAATTTTTCATCTTTCGAATCTCTTGGCCAACATAATACATCACATAGGAAAAAGTAGAAACCCCACAAAAACAATCACAAATACAATCTTAAGTTACAGAACTAGTGTACATTTTACAAGTCTTGGTCAAGAAGAAATTAATGCTGAAAAATTCAAAGTGATGATCAAATAACAAGACGTGAGAATCTACTAAATCCATTCTGGCACTTTTGTGCTACTGATGTTGACAACTTATAGAAATCAATGCACAGGTGAACAGTGAAAGATGCTAAGAAACTATTAGCACTATATTAGTGGATTTTTCCAGACTTATGATTAAAAGCAAGAAAACAAATTGCTTCAACAATCAGAACTTAGCCATCCATTGGATTAAGGTAACAACATAACAGCTGGTGAAAGCAAGGAAAACATATAACTGTGCTCGAAATGCATTGCAAAGCAATATCACCAACAATTATCTAGAAAAAGAATGAAGATCAGAGCATGGTTTGAGTGATGCAGACACAAAAGTGCAATTATATAATGTAAAAAAAAAAATAGTTTGACACATTGGACAAATTATTATCCTTGTATTTCATATTAGATCCAACTCCACATTTAAAGCCCAATATATCCTGCAACACCAGAAGGGTCAAATGAAACCAGGAAACAGTGAGCATAAGAATCCTGAAGTACCTGGTATTCAGCCCGTTCTGCAAGTAGAAGCAAAACCTTGCCAATTTCATGTAACACAAGAAGGGTCAAACGTGCATCCAACTGTACAGCTTCAATCTCCTCCTGAATACGAGATATAATTCGAGATACATGTTCTTTGGAAGGAACACTTCCACGGCTGGACATTGGGAATACATTATTCACAAGATCTGAAAGACGACTCAAACACAGAGCTAAGAAAGCTGTCTGGAAAATTTCAATAGCTTTAACCAGCTGATCTTTTCCTTCCAAGCTGATAGCAGGCAGAACCCCTTTAACATCTGTATCCCTTGAAATCCTTTCTAGTAGATTGTCAATCATTGAGAAGAGTTTTGGATATCCTACAGTAAATATTTCTTTAACAAAACTTGATGCGGTAAAGGTAGACTTCATTTGGCTTGTGAAAGCCTTGACAATTGCCTCCCAAACTCTATTTGTCAGCATTGGATCACCCTCCTAAGCAAATAACAACCAATGTAAGAAGAAAACTGAAAGAGAAGTGGCAGCATATCAAGAAGGTAATCTGAAGCACCCACAACAGCAGCTTAATCAATTAAAGAGCAGATATTTACAACATATCACGCAAGCATCGGCAAAAGGGAGGCATTCTTCGACAGCACTGGAAAATATTAAAGATAGAATACAACGATCACTTTCTGCAATGGAACCTCATTTTAGTTGAACTTGAGACTATCCAGAAGGAATTGAGAAATATTAAAGAAAACAAAGAAAGAAGCTAAATAAGAAACCAACTAATAAAGCATGAAGTATTAGCCATTTTGAAAAGCACTACTCAATTTCTGAAATGTAAACGGGAACAAAACATTCAAGCCCAGAGATTTGGCATAATAGGGGGATTCTACTCAATCATTTAGTGTAAGAAAAATCCAACTACTAGATTGCTTATGCAATAAACATCCACAAAATGTAATTTTTGGAAAGAATATATTAGTTTCAATTACTATAATGATACGGCAGCATTTTTTGGCAATCCCTCTCTGTCACTTAAAAACATATTGCGTGTTAGTGTTAGTTATGTTGGTTAGTGTTATTGTTATGATCAACAGAATCAGCCAACAGAAAAATTTGTTAACACGAATAAATGACCAAGTATAATTATAAGGGTTACCATAACCCAAGATACAATATATATGACTTTTTAGGAGACTGCAAAAAACTTTGAAGCTTATATCTTTCAAGACAAATGCAATAAAGCTCTCAGATCCTATATAATTCTAAACAACTTTTTGCAATATAAACTTTCACGACACTGCTGTGTTATAAATTTTAACTATAATTCCATCATTGAGGACATTATTTCCTGCATCTCTTCCTAGTCAACTTTGCAACCATCAGTTCCTAACCATTGACACAGTTATATTCCTGTAACCATGGCAGTGATAACATATGAAAACGTGTTTCCTCATGGTCAGGCATTTAAGCCTAAAGGTTAAACTTACTTTTGATCGTACTCAGAAGGTTTAAAGTAAAAACATGGTTTTGCTATTTTAGAGAACACAATGCAACATAACACCTATGCCATTGCGCTATTAATACTCTAAGTTGAACCAGCCCATTTTACACTATCCTTAGATATGAGTTCCTGTCCTTCCCAAGATTTTTTAACAATTCAGAAGGAAAAGTCGCAAAAGAGCGAACCTTCCCTATCGTTAGAAACCAAAAGCACCCTGCCTCGTACGGGCAGAAAAAAGTTAAGGACTTTTTTTACATCAAAGTGCAGTTCTCTGACCTTAATAACCTCGTCAAGAAGCAAGACATGCGTGAATGGATCCCTCTTCTTGGACAACACCCTCTGCAGATGCCAAACCGCAACCACAACAGAATGCAATTGATCCATACAAACTCCCAATCTCTGCCATAGCTCATCCCTGGCCTTTGCCCCTCCTCCAATTTGGGGTGTACCACTTCCTCTAATTCCTCCTGGTCCATAGCCACCAACAACCCCTCCGGCAGAAATAGCCTTCATATCCAGCGCCACACCCACGCTTTTCACCGCAATCCCCCTGTATTTATTCACAAGTTGATCTACAGTCAACTTCAACTCTCCTAAATTATAGAAAACTTGCAATCCAGTACCAACTTCAGCCTGATTCAATCCCTCCAGTCCCTTCTCCAGAACTTTCATTGCCTCACTTCTCAATCTTTCTCCGATTTCTTTAACCCGTTTGAGCTCTTCGTCTATGCAATCGATTCCCACCAAGTCATATTCACTGCACATGTTCAAGATCTCGCAATGAAGCTGCGCTGCCTTGGCCAGATCCAGCTTCTCCGGCTCAGTCTCCGATGACGATATCAGATCACAGAGCTTCTTGGAAAGTCTAAGAGCGCGTATCGTGTGCTGCAAGAGTTCAGTAGTGAAATGAAGATTGGAAAGCTGGAGGGTTTTAGATTGTATAGATTTGTGAGGTTCGGAAAGCTCGACGCGAACACGGCGGACGGAGGACTGGAGGGAGGAGATAGCGGATCGGACGGTGGAGAGAGAGTGTTCGGCATGTTTGAGAGATGATAATTGGTTAAGGAGATGGGTGTGACGAGATAAGACCTCAGTGCGGAGTTGGGATTCAAGAAGACGGATAGCGTGGTGGAGGTGCTCGGCGGTGGAGGCGGGGGAGCCGGAGGAGAGGGCGGCGGAGGAAAAGGAAGTGGAGGAGAAGGAAGGAGAGAGAAAAGGGGAAAGAATTGGGTCTTTGGCAAACGAGTCTAAGGGAGAGGAGGTAGCATTAGAAGGCGGAAGAGGTGCAGGAGAAGGATTTTTGAAGGTGGAGAGGCGCTGCAGAGGGGAAGTTGAAGAAGACGGAGAAGTGGTGGAAGAATGTGTGGATCTTTGCACTGCTGCTGGTGAAGCCATTCTTCCTCTCTTTGATACTCATTTGGCCCATCAAAGTTTAAAACCCCTTCAAGTACTCCTCAACGATAGTGTCACCAAAAGCCAACCGAAATCAAAAATCCAATTAAATTGTATGATTTTGGTTTTTAATTTTCTAAAAATAAAAAAAAAATTATTATCTATTTTATCAATTTCTCTCAAAAAAAATTATCTATTTTCTAAAGACTGTTCAATATATATTTAAAAATTGTATATTTTTAATTATACATATATATTATTATACTTTCAATATTCAATAATATATCTTATGCACATATATAATACATTTTTTACTAGATCTTGAATGAAATTCAAAATTTGATATCTATTGATAAGGAAATTAAGAAAAATTAATCTTTATTCAAGGAATTAAAAATAATAATATAAACGTCAATTATTATAATTCAATAATAATATCTACGCCCTTTGATGATGTATTATATTATCATATTTATCTTTTATAGTACAGAAATTATTGAATAGTGGAAGCGAAAAATCTTATTTCACGTCACTGGCTAGAGTTTTATCCATTAGTAATGAATACGATACAATTTTTATGTCACTAGGTCCGATCTCAGGACGAAGCAAAGGATTTGAAGCCATTAGTGCTTTAGAATGCGAAATTCGAAGCAGAAGTAAAATGAAGGAATTATGCCAAGCCCTATCGATTTCTTCCAATCGGAGTGGAATCAGCTACTGGTGTCAGTTCAATAGGATCGTATATTTATTTACTTTGTATTCTTGTATTTCGTTTTGTTCTAACTTCTAACTTCATGCGCTTTAGTCTTCGATCTATCTATAAACTTTAGATTTAATAGATTTGATTACAAAAAAATTAGATTTAAAATATATTACAACATGGAATTAGTGACGAGTATTGGTCCATTTTATTAATGGATCCATCAATATCAATTGAAAAAAAATATTAAATCTAAAGTTTACAGATAGTTCACTTTCTTGCAGGATCCAGTCGGTCCAATAGCGCTTTGCAGAGTCCAAAATCCACTAGCAAGAAAAGCATCGCATGAGCTGGAAGACAAGATATGGAACAAATAATGTCTGATCAGACTGATGGGACAGCACGTCATGTCAGTCCACTGGCACAAGTTATCGCCTATACCTTCCAACTGCTCTCTGTTATATAACCGCTCACCTGCTCCAACTGATAGTTATCAAATCCCAAGCACTCAAGTGCCCCTCCTTTATCTCCTATAAATAGCCCAACAAACAGTGGCTCTTGATATTAAATATTTGAGACTCTCTCTCTCTCTAAATATCATCTCTCTAGAAAGCTACTAACTTAAATTTTGGGATACTTACATCTGGTCCGATCGAGCACACTTTCTTGTAGGATCCAGTCACCCAATCGGAAACGACAGCTACCAACTCTTCTTTTTTAAATAAAGACATTTTACGCTTTATCATTTGGGGCTTTCATTGAGAGACATGGTAGGTTCAAGATCCAATAAGCTTGTAGCTTCTGGAGAATATGATCACAACAACCAAGGTAGATTTAGGCCTGTGAGGAGACGAAAGAGATCTCCCAGATCGCCTACTAGGGGTAACCTCCTTCCAGATTTCGATGATGTCATTATAAGACAGCCGGAAGACACTCCTGTTACCTTCAGGGACATACACTCTATTCTTAGTGACTTCACTAAGAGCATAGTCCAAACAATTAAAAAGGACAAAATACCCAGAACTTCTGAAAGAGACCACGAAATAGACTTCATGATCGAAGACTTCAGAAGAAGGAGAAACAAAGAAATCTCCATCAAGGAGCCATGAGCCTATGATGGTGGGAGAACGGGGGTCAGAACCCTAGGCAGGTATGATAAAGGGAATGAGATAATGTCCTCAAGCAGAGACTCTCCATGCATTCCCAATAAATTCTTCACCTCGTCTATTGGAGATGATTTATCCTTCGTGTGCGAGCTGAATCGCAGTCACACAAAGGAACGGAGAGACGAGTTTACCTCAAAGGCCATGAGCAGGGAGGACAAATGGTTTAAGCAAAAACTCAAGCAGTTTGGCTTGACAAGGTCCAAAAAAGGTATGTTCGAGGGGAACACCTGCAGAAATATAGCCTCCCCATTTTGCAGGAAGATCACAAAATATGAGCTACCTCCCAGATGGATAGATGTGGTAATGGATAAGTATATAGATAAAACTGACCCTGCCACTCATCTTGCAAAATATCTAACTAAAGCGCAGGTTTACACCTACGACGAAAGGATTGCCTGCAGGATCTTCCCTATCACCTTGGGAGAAGATGCCCTCAACTGGCTCCATGAGCTCCCTTAGGAATCAATCACCTCCTTCTGATAACTCAAAGAGCTATTTGTCACACGGTTTATTGTGCAGATATGAGTGTCGAAGTCGGTGAGCTATTTGTGCTATCTTTACCAAAGAATCGATGAAAGTCTTAGATACTACATCGATAGATTTCAGGCCACGATATCGAAAGTGAGGAATGTAAGCGTGAAAATGGCAACCATTGCCTTGGTCGGAGGCACCATCAATCGGCCACTGTTTGAGTCAATTACAATAAAACCACCAACTAACTTTTCCAATCTAATGAAAAAGAGCTAAACAGTACATTCAGCTGGACGACGCCTTAAAATCCAGCCGATGGTAAAGGAACAACGTTATAGATAGACTTCAGTATCCAGATGGATGTTTTTTTAACCGAACTTTTGTATCCGAGCGGATAGCAAGGAACCTAGAAAGAACCTTCACTTTAAGAAATTTAAAAAAAAAGAAAGGAAGTGAAGCGGGTTAGGTCCGATCGGAGTAGCGGCCAACGTACTCAAACCTTCACTCCGCTCAATACTAATCTAGCATAGGTATTGATGTGGATCAAGGAAAAGGGCCAAAAGGTGAATTGGTACAAGAAGTTATTCGAGAAGAGCAAAAACACTCGAAACCATAATACGTACTACAAGTTTCATAGAGACATTGGTCACACAACCGACTAGTGTTACCAGCTAAAGAAAGAAATTGAGCAACTTCTGCAAAGAGGGTACCTCAAAAAATTTATAGGTCTAACTAGAGGGGCAAGTCCATATAGATAGCCGGATCTTAAAAAGGATGATTTCGACTCGGACGATGATGAAGATCAGAGAAATTCGAAGAATGTGGATCCTCACAGACCTTACATCGGGGTTATAAATATGATCACCAGTGAATCATCCTATGAAAAGGACCTCTCCAGAAAAAGAAAGGGGAAAGGTATTTACATCTCCCAGATAGCCGAACGGCTAGCCCCAGTCACCATATCTAGTGAAGATGCACGAGACATAATGTTCCCCATGAGGATGCTCTCGTTGTCAGGGCATGAATCAATAACTTTGATGTAAAGATGATACTAGTTGCTAATGGCAGTGCCGTGAATGTGCTCACTCTCCAAGTTTACAAAGCCATGGGACTGCCGATCGGGGAGCTAAAGCCGAAAGCCACCCCACTGATTGGACTCGGCAATGATACCATCTCGGTGGTAGGATCTGTTGATCTATTTGTTGAGCTTGGCTAAGAGGCTTTTTCCCACGCCTACAAAGTAACATTTATGATTATTGACATGGTTTTTGCCTATAATGCCATTTTTGGCAAGCCTCTACTCTTTCAAACTGGAGTTATCACAAGCATCCGGTACATGGTGATAAAAATCCCAACAAGGGGAGGCATCGCAACTCTAAGGGGTGATTAGAAGGCATCCAGAGTGGCCTACATAACTATGATCAAGCAACATAAGGAGGCCATGATAGTGGAGCCGAGACTAAAGTGATCTGAGCAGGCATAGAGGCAAAGAATGGACCCTGCAAAAAAAGTCAAGGCGAGGACACTATCAAAAGGAAAGAGTGTTCAAATAGGTACCAGCATGAGTGCAGAGGTTGAGGAGGCCATTATATAGGTCTTGATGATCAACCAGGCATCTTTCGCCTGGAAGTCAGAAGACATCGCCGGAATTGATCCCAATGTGATCACTCATAAATTTAATGTGGATCCAGCCTATCAACCGATCAGGCAGAAGTTGCGAAGGCATACACTCGATCAGAGGAAATTCATTTTCGATGAGGTTGACAGATTATTAAAAGCGTGTATACTATCTAAGAGGTCGATTAACTGAAATGGCTCGTCAATATAGTTCAGGTGAAAAAGAAGTCGGGGAAGCTGCAGATGTGTGTAGACTTTACAGATCTTAACAAAGCAAGTCTAAAGGACAACTACCTCCTTCCTAGTATAGATCAACTGGTAGATGCCACTGCTGACCATGCCATCTACTCCTTCTTTGATGCATAGGATGGATACCACTAAATTATGATATGGTTGTTGGATCAGGAAAAGACCAGTTTCATCACAAATGATGGCACCTTCTGCTACAAGACCATGCCATTCAGACTAAAGAATGCTCGTGCCACGTATTAGTGATTGATGAATAGAATTTTTAAAGATCAGATCGGGCAGAATGCGAAAGTCTACGTGGATGCCATGATCATCAAAATCAAAAGCTCCGAAAAACATCCTGTCGATCCGGTGAAGGTCTTTAACACATTGAATAAGTTTTGGATGAAGCTTAATACTGAGAAATACATTTTTGGGGTGCCTTCGGAAAAATTCCTAGGGTTTATGGTCTTTCAAAGAGGCATTAAAGCCAATCCTGATAAAATAAAGGCCATCTTGGAGATGCAACCTCCGAGCAGTGTAAAAGATGTTTAGAAACTGAATGACAGAATAACAGCCCTCAAAAGATTCATCTCCTATTTGGCCAAACGGTGCACCTCTTTCTTCAAGAAGTTGAGGAAGAACGAAGCTTTCAGCTAGGGAGCCGACTGCCTGATGGAATATGACATGATATGTTCATGGTAATCATGCAGCAAAAAAATGATAAAGACGATCATACATGCCATACAATTCCATGACAAGAATTGAAACATGCAATTTTAGGATTTTTAAAACTTACAACTTTTGATGCCTTTTAAATCTTGAATTTGGTGATGACCAACAACTAAGATAACTTTATTCGCCTTATATCTTGATCACCAATGCCAAGGAACAGCCTTTTACGCCACTCCCTCTATTCTCACGCACACAATTGCACCGACAACTTAAAATCGAGATTGCTAGCTCTCTTTTAAGGTATTGTGTAATGGCTATGGTTTGAAGCTACAAAATTTGATTTTGTACTTCTCTTAGGTTGCTATTACTACCCAAGAACACAAAAGAATGAGGAACAATCCTTTCTCATTGTGAAAATTGGCCAAAAGAATTTTGTGAGAGAGAGAGATAAGTTCACGCCAAACCTAGAGAAACTAGGGTTTTTTCACTCCAAACTTAGTTATTACTTAGGGTTTTATTTCTTTTCATATATATATCCTTATCTTTTGGCAAGTGTTTGATCTGAATTTTACCATCTCAAGATAATTAATTCAATTTCAATCACTTCCTAAAAATAAGTAATATATATTGATTTAAACTCCTTTGAATTTAAAATTCAAATTTAAAATAAAACACAAGACATTTAATTAAATAAAATCACTTAATATAAATAATGAACATGTGCCGAAATTTCTTGATTTTCATTTTGAAATTTCGGCCACTCCATATATTATTTAAATGATTTAATTTAATTTAAATTCTTTTAGACTTTAATACTCAATTAACTTAATTAATACAAGATAATTAATTAATTGAAATTAAATCATGTGGGCCGAATTTCTCTCTCTCATGGGCCAAGGTCCAATAGCATTTAAAATACCCATTACATACATTAATTTGACTTTAATTAAAAGCCCAAATTAATGTCCAATACTTTATTTAAATATTTTAAGTCCAATGCTTTGTGTGCGATCCTATAGGTCCATTTAATGTTGGCAATGAATTAATGAATTAATTCAAAGGCTATATATATATTCTCTAGCAAGATATTATAGCATTCCAAATTAAATAAAAATGCATATGGCATTTAGTGACCTAATGCAATTTTACATAGTCCCTTACCCATAAATATCAGAATTAATATAAGGCATGGAACTAGTCATCCTTATATATATTAATTCTTTTCTTGATATTCTAGTGACACTAAACTCTCAGATAAATAATAATTGCTCATTATTTCATCTCGGTATGGCCATACACTTTTCAGTTCACTGATCAAGTGGCTGATGATATTTTCACTCTTATAGAGAGGGGTAATCCCTTCACTTCTCTCATGCTCTCTAACATGAATCAATGCATACCCAATCATACCCGTACTTTTCATTCAGTTACGAGCACGTTAGGTGTATGTCAAAGTATACAGTAATTCATAAAGAGTTTCATAGAGATTTTAGGTCTAAAAACTTGCATATAAGAAACACTTATGACTTGTATCATGTAGTGTTCTTATGAACGGATCGAATCCAGATACCATGTTTTTTAACATGTATCTATGATCTCTGATTGACACTCTTATCCTAATGATCCGTAAGACAGAACTCATAATATCAGAGAGAGCATACTAGTCTTAATTCATTTGTTATTCCCATAACAATGACTGACTAGGGATATTTAGAATGAAGTCTCATTTGTTTCAAGGTCTTACAACCATGTGCCTCACACATGATAACTTAAACTGAAACAATATTCTTGGATAGTTCTATCAATTGATATGCACAGGAATACAAAAGATAAAACAAATGCCTCACTTTATTAATTCAAAGTGTTTTATTACAATGCATTTGGGCTAAGGCTTACACTAACACTGCCAACAAGCCTTTGATGAATTAAAGAAGTTCCTCACTAACCCATCACTACTTAGTCGTTTGCTTTCAGGTAAAAATTTGTACCTATACTTGTCAACTTCTGATGAAGCTGTTGCAGGTATCCTAGTCAGGGAAAAAAGAACCCAACAGCTGCCCATTTATTATGTGAGCCAAGTACTCAGGGGCCCAGAGTTAAAGAAAGGTCTGATCGAACAACTCATCATTGCCCTCATGATGTGTACGAGAAAGTTAAGGCAGTATTTCGAAGTGCACGTAGTAGTGGTCTATTCGGATCAGACGATCAAAAAAATTCTCCAAACCCCGAACCTAGAGGAAAAAATGGTGGAATGGGCAATCAAACTCCAGTTATGGGATGTGAGGTACGAGCCTAAAAAGGTAATAAAGGCCGAAGTTTTGGCAAATTTTGTTGCTGAGTTTGATGGCGAAGAAGTGGCCGATCAAGCCTAATGTTCGTAGTGAGAGATGATCGTAGATGGAGCTACAAATGACACCCAAGGAGGCATAGATATCGTAATAACAGGCCCCTTGGGCATTATCATAAGGTACGCAATAAAACTCAGCTTAAAAGTTTTAAATAATATGGCAGAGTATGAGGCATTTCTTCAAGGCCTAATACTGTTCCACGTTGTTCGATCGGAGTCGGTCACCATCAAGAGTGACTTTCAGCTAGTAACTAGTCAGTTCTTAGGCACCTTGGAAGCAAGAAAGATCAACATGATTCAGTACCTGACAAAAGTCAAGGCCGCATTCAAGATGCTAGAAGAGTCTGGATCAGAATGGATCCTACAAAAGGTGCCAAGAGATCAAACAACCACTGCCAATCGGCTTGCCAAGATGTCTGCTTCCGTGCAAGGAGCGATAGAAGAAAACATCACAATTATCGATCAAGTATCCTCCTCCTTAGATGAACCAGAGATGATGGAGATTGAGCCAGCTCAAGATACATGGATAAGCTTCATCAAACGGTACCTACAAATAGGGTAACTACCCGAAGATAAAGTGGAATCCCAAAAGGTATCCCATAAATTCCTGAATTATTCTGTTATTAACGGTGATCTATACAAAAAAGCTTTCAGTCACCCCTGGCTCAAGTGCATGATGGAGGATGAAGGAGACTACATCCTAAGAGAAATCCATGAAGACATTTGTGGCGCACATGAAGCTGGTAGGGCCATGGCAAGAAAAGTACTCCAAATCAGATACTTTTGGCCAAGTATCTTTAAAGATGTCCAGAAAAAAAGTAAGAAGATGCCAATAATTCCAGATCCATCAAAGAGTCTTTAGACAACCTGTAGCAGACCAGCAGCCGATCGGAATTTCTTGGTTGTTCGATCAATGGGGCCTGAACATCCTAGGATCCTTTCCCCAAGGCAAAAGATAAATAAAGTTCCTCATTGTAGCCATTGATCACTTCTCCAAATGGATTGAGGCAGAGCCTCTAGCAATAATAACAGCAAAGAGGGTCAGAAATTTTGCATAAAAAGACATCATTTACAGGTATAGCTTATCTAATGTCTTTATTACAAATAATGGCAAATAGTTCGACATTTTCATCTTCAGAAACTTTTTTCAAGACCTCAACATCAGCTTTAATTTTACCTCAGTCACCCATCCACAGAGCAATGGGCTGACTGAGGTCTCCAATCGAACACTCCTGGAAGGGCTAAGGAAACGACTGGACGAGGCAAAAGGCAACTGGACTGAAGAGCTGCAAAATGTCTTATGGTCTTACAGGACCTCTCCAAGAGCTGGCACTCATCAAACTCCATTTTCTCTTATCTATGGCTCTGAGGCAATAATACCTGTAAAGATCAACCTCTTATCCTATCAGTCTGCATTCTACTCCGACCGAATAAACATCCAGGATAGATGCCAAGATCTTAACCTGGTAGAAGAAAGAAGAGAAGACGCCTATGCCAAAATCGTTGCCTACAAGTAAAGGATTGCTAAATACCACAACACGAAAATGAGGCCAAGAGCCTTCAACGTGGGTGATCTAGTACTCATAAAGGCAGATATAGGTGTAAAAAATGCTGAAGTTGGGAAGCTAATTCCAAATTGGGAAGGACCTTATGAAATATCTAAGGTTCTAAGCTCCAGTACATATAGGCTCAGAATCCTAGAAGGGTTGGACGTCCCTAGAAGCTGGTACGTCAAAGTACTCAAGAAGTACCACGTGTAATCTTGTACCAAAATTTGAATTCAATAAGGAAATTATTTTCCATCTTTGAAAAAGGTATATTTAAAGTGACTTTTTTGTTAGGTTCGATGTTTATTTGCAGGTTAACTATTTTATTCCAATCGACGAAAATTTCGGTCGATGCTATTCATCTCGACCAATGAAAATCCCGATTGATGATCTTAATTATTTCAATCAACATATCTATGTCACCCATTTAATAGTATCAAAAATAGTACAGCTTATTCGCTAGGCTCGACGTCTACTTTGAGCCCAAAATACGAAAGCTGAAGGCTTCGTCTAACTCTAGGTCTAGTTACGACTGGTATGGCTTATCTGCTAGGCTCGATGTTTATCCCGAGCCCGAAATACAAAAGTTTTTCTCCATTCTAAGTTCGTTCGCTAGGTTTGATGTCATTCTTGAACCAAAAATGCAAGATGCCTCCGTTTAATCTATATCGACTCATTCACTAGGTTCGACATCAACCCGAACCCAAAATGTGAAGGTCAAAAATTGAGTTAATAATCTCTCATGGGTACTCGATGTACGAAATCACTCTCCAAAATTTCAAGTAAATGCAAGACCAAAAGGTCGTTCGCTATGCTTGACTCTCCTTCGGATAATCGATCTTGATATCCGATCGGATAATACCCCGGTGAATGCAGGACTGAAAGGTCATTCGCTATGTTCGACATCATGCACCTAAAATTTAAGTCATAACTACCACAAGATCGACTAGTTATATTCTTCCAATCATTATAAGTCACTGGTTTTAAGTTATTGACTACAAAGCTTGTAAAGCGTCTTTAAATTCAGGAAGTACTTTCATTAGTTGATTTTATGATAAAGTGAGAGGTCACAATTAGAAAGTAAATCATACTTTATTCATATATATGAAAATTTTTACAAGATACAATTCTCACCGCCAACTTACAAAAAGAAGAAGAAAAAATATTACAAAGAAAAATCTAAGTCTCTATGTCTATAATTTCTACAATGGCAGGGATCCCGTTTGGATCATTGGCAAGCTCTGCGATCTACTGAACAACAGGCTCTACCTTTATCTCGGCAAAAGGCTGGGAAGGTTCAACGGCTCCTTCAACAGCCGGCTCTGTTGGCAGAGAGATAATAACTTCAGGTTCGATCGGTAAACTGGGATATGGCTGGGATGCTGAGGGATTTTCACTTATTGTTCCCTCACTTGCCCCATTCCGAGGAGCCTCTCCCTTGTCGTCACAAGAAGGAGGATCAAAAAGACTCCCTGGGTCCTCTATCTAGCCGAGCTTAGCTTTAGGAAAATGCTACCCGACTGCATAGATCAATCGAGTCAGCAGCCTCCCTTGGGCCTCACCCAATTGATCGAGAAGCTCCTCTTTCTGGGAGTCGAGATCTTTTGCTAGCCTCTAGTCCTAAGCCACTTCTTTCTTCGCTAAAGCAGTCTCCAGGGAATCCCTCTTGGCTCTGAAAAGATCGTGCTCTAACAAAGCCTTATCTCCGTTCGCATTAATTTTAACACATTTGGCTGAAAGATGTGAGCATTCACCCCTCAGCCTGGCTGCCTCCTCCTCGAGACGCACGATGTCTCCTTTTAAATGATCAAATTTGCTCTGCTGAGACTTAAGGTCTTAGGATTGTTGCAGCTATTTTCCTTTTCAACTCCTTCACCTCTGATCTTAGGAGGGGAAAGGATGATAAGAGCGTTATCTCTAAGCTTTGTTGCTGAAATAGGCCGAACTCTCGGGAGAGCAAGTTGGACTCCCCCATTGCCTTAAAGTCGCTCTCTTAAGCAAGACCCTGGCAGACAAAGCTCGACATGCCCTTATTTGTCACGGATCAGTCGTCCCTAAACGCTCCTTTAAGATGTCATCTAGGGATGGAGCCCGCCTCTCCAAAGTTCTCCCTGAAGGCCATTTGGTGGACTCATCTTAAACAGTTTCTTGCCCCTCGTAGCAATCTGAGCATCTACAGCAACCACCACTTCAGCAGCTTTATTCTTTGCTGCCTCTTCAGCCCTCTTTTGCATCGCCTCATTTATTGGCACCGCTATTTTCTGAGTGGATGCTTGAGAGCGTAGAGATAGTTATGGTTTTCATCGTCAGATTCATCCCTCAGCTGCAATCACCTAAGTGGGTGTTGTCCCTCTACGATCGAAGAAGGCGTTGTCGGTTCCATAATGGTCATAAGGGGACGGACAGCGAGGATGACCAAGGCAATCGGAGCCGAAGAAGTTGCAGCAGGCAGCAGAGCAGGAGGCGTAGGAGCAATTGTTACACTCTTAGAAGAATGAACTTTCGAAGCCGATAAGATGTTTTTTTTCTTTGTCCTTCTCTCCTCCTTGGCGGCATGCTCGACCTCCCATTTGGCTTTAACCTGATCGATCAGCTGCTTGGCGAAGTCATCTCCCTTCGCCATCGTGTTTGCAGCTGTAACAACATAAAAACAAATGAGATAAGTGCCTTTCTCACCTAACTTGCTACTAAATACATATGAAATGCATGATTGCTGATTTATGCTTCTTCTCTGCTCCAATTTTAACGGCTCACATTTTGCGTTTGTGTCAGCCTCGAAGCTGGAAGACCCATTCATTGTACTTAATAGATAATCGTGGGCGTAGGGCCCCCTTTCCTCACCACAACCGCCATCAATTTTTGATGTCATCCTTATATATCTCCTGTCCACCGGCCTGGTCTCTCATTTGGGTCGCTCCTCCCGATCGGCTAAGTGGAACTCCAAACCCAACGACCATTCCTATCAAAAAGTATTTTTCTTTTGTACCCTTTCATAGAGGAGGGAAGAGTGAAAAGTTTCTTCCTTGGTCGGCTGGTGAAATAACAATCTGATCGGTCCTTTTGGCTTGAGAGATAGAAGAAATGTGTGAAGAGGTTTAGCATTGATGCCACCCCTTCAATTTTGCACAATATCCTGAAACAAGCCATGTAATGGCCTCAACACCGGTCTGGCCGTGAACAGTAAATTCCGATGGTGAATAGTGTACTCGGGCCGTAAACCGGACCCGAAAGTGAAAAATATTTTATTTGACCATTGGGAAATATTGGTCATGGTGAGTCCGGGGTTGAAAATTTGAAGTAAAATCGGGGTCAAATAGACCTCCGAAAGTCAAAAATACGAAAAAGGTAGCGAGTCAATTTCCCTGGTAGAGAAGGAGACTTGATTTTGAATAAATTTTTAAAATAGTAAATGAACTCCAAAAATTGCCATATTTTGCAGATCTTCATGAAATTCATGTAGAATATTTTGGTATAAAGAAATGAATTTTTCGGCGATGTCGATAGTTGTCGAATCGAACCAGTTCGGTTGAATCGGACCAGTAACGGACTCCGATTGAGCCAAAATTTGGTGTACTACCTAATTTTGATGTGATAAGAATTATGGAATTGAAATTGGAGTGATTTGGAGTGAGAAAATGGGAGAAATAATTTTGGGCTTTAAATTAGGTATTAATGGCTTTAGTTAATTAACTAAGCCCATTAACCCAATCCAAGCCCACAAAGCCCAAAACTCAGCCTATTTAAAGGGAGAATTTTCTGGAATGGGACAGCAACTCATCTTCTTCCTCTCCTCTCTCCCTTGGCCGAACCATACTCCACCATTGTTGTGTGAGTTTTCTTCATTTCTCTCTCCATTTCACACCAAATCAAGCCACCCAATAGAAAGTTCAGCCTCTCTAGTTAAGTATTGTGACCTCCTCTCTTCAAATCAAGGAAGGAAATCAAGAAAAATTAGGAGAGAGAGTTAGGGTTTCATTTGAGGTAAGTGAAACCAATGGGTTAAAATTATTTCTAAGATGCCTACTTATATTTTTGGGTGCCTAAAATTCATTTATGATGTTATTTTAGCATTTGAGGTGAAAAACTAGAGTTCTAATGGCTTGAAAATTCGGTTCACTTAGGGAATCAAGGAGACTTGCAAGCTTCCAAGGCTAAAGGCAAGGAAAAGGAAGCTTAGGCACACTAGAACAAGAAAGAAAGGTTAGTGGCTAATGAATCTTAGTATTTCCTTTGATTTTAGTCATTAAACCTTTATGTAACTTAATGAAAATATGATATAATTGATGTTAAATTTAAAGTAATGATAGAATAATGTTAAGAGGCCTTAAATGAGTGTGTTTAAATGCCTAAATGAATTATTGAACAATTATATAGCATGCTTACCTTGATGGCCGAATTTCATCCTAAAGAAAACCTAAGTGTATTTTGTGAAATTTGATGAATTTAAGCTTTTAAATGACACTAGAAATGAAATAATATGCTTAGGAATTTTTGTGGAATTTATTGAAATTAAATGAATATTTTGGAGAATATTTTCAATTATGTAAGTATTGAAAATATGGCATTTATATGAAATAAAATGCAATTTGATGAGAAAGTGAATGATTTTAGTGAATTATGGTAAAATAATTCACAATCTATGTGAAGAATGAAAAGAAATGACTACGAGTAATTTCAAATGAAAAGAAATTATTACAAGCATTTTCGAGTAATGAAATAGTGAAAAATGTAAAGTTTAATTGAAATTTTGATGAAATTGCGCCCTTAGAAATAGTCTGGCAGTAAAAGCCTAGCTCAGGATATAATTGGCTAGCCATAGGGACATCTGTACCGCGGTGCAAGTCATGGCGACTTGCTTAGTTATGATAGGATCACTGATCACCATAGCTTCTGTTATACCTGGTATCAGCTACGTAAAAAAATGATCGTTGGAGATCATTTTTCAGTCTATATGTGGCCCATGGGGGTCCACGTCCCGAGTATCCAGTCTGAGAATTTCTGTCGGCACTGTACTAGGGGCATGAAATGAAATAAAAGTGAAAATAAGTTAAAAGAAATGAAAAGAATGATAAAAATGAAGTTTAAAGTGGAAAAGGACTTAAATGAAAGAAAATGAAAGTTTAGGGGCAAAATGGTATTTTGCCAAATTGGGTAATTAATAAGTAAAAATAAATGAGAAATGATTAATAAGGGCAAAATAGTAATTTTGGAGACCTAACAGTGCCAAAAAGATGAAATTTTATAGTACAGGGACTAAACCGTAATTTTATCCAAACGTAGTGAAATAATGAATAAATGATGAATAATGATGAAACTAATGTAAAGAAAATGAAAGTAAATGACTATAATGGCAAAATCGTAAATATTAGACAAAAAAGGACATTTTTGGAATTAGCAAAAGTTTAAGGACTAAAAAGGGAATTAGTCAACCGTCATGAAATAAACGAGAGAAAGAGTGTAAATAATGTGAAAGACAATTGTTTCCATTGAACTTAATGAAAATTGCATAATTGTACTTATTTAGAAATTAATTGATGGAATAAAGTATATTAAAGAAATAAATATTGCAAAGAAAGTATTAGGATTGTTAGACACACTGGGCATAGTTTATACTCAGCATGTAGTTTTTACTGCATGCAGGTACAGCGCGGGAGGAGCAGTGATGCACAGAATAAAGGACAAGAAATTTTGTTATTATGTAAATTATGTAGACTTTGGCATGTATATAAATGACAAATATGTATAAATATTTGGATATGTAAAGTTATGTAAACATATACGTATGTTTGTGATGATGAGATGTTTTGAATTATTGGATGTTTTGATGGAGACTTTGGAGTAAGGGAATGATTGTTATAGAAGTGTTGTGCCTCTGAGAGGCTGTGTGTTGTCTGATTTTTCAGGAGGCTAGGCAATTACAGCCGTTATAATGCCGAAATTTTATTAAGTGAATAGTAATTCAGAACAGTTATAGGTCAATGAATACCAAAGAATTGGTAATATCGAATTTTGGTATTAAGTAAATGTTAATTAAAAGAAAAAAAATTTTACGATATACATGTACTGTTCCGTATAATCGGAGTGATAAGGGTGTTACAATTTTATTGGTATCAGAGCAAAGGTTTAGACGGTTCTAAGATCGGAGTGGGTGTTAATTGATTTGTCTGTATATACATGCCAATTATGTTTGGGAAGTGAATGTTTTGGAACTAATGTGCATCTGCTCCTTTTTGTTTTATAGTGAAAAGATGTCTACTGATCGAGGACAACAGTCAGCAGACAGCAGGAGTGAGGCATCGAGTAATATTGGGCGACAAGAGGCCCCACAGCAGAACCCTCCTCCTGTAGTACCACCTCCTTTCCCTCAGTCGGACTTCCTTGATTTGATGGCTGACTACATTCAGCAGAGACTGCAGGCAGCTCCAGCTCGCGCGCCGCCTCAGCCTACAGTAGTACAGATTCAGCCAGCTTCGCCTAGGCAGAGACCTATCCTGGAACAATTAAAGAGATTGGGGGCAGAAGACTTTTCTGGCAGAGAACCTTTGACACATGCAGTGGCTGAAGAATGGTTATACAAGATAAAAAGATTGTTTGAGATAACCCACAGTCCACTGGAAGAAAAATTTAAAGGTGTTGTGGCATTACTTCAGGGTCCTGCATTCATTTGGTGGGATTCCATCAGAAGACATACTCCTGCAGATCAGTTGAGTTGGGAGTACTTTGTGGACCAGTTTGAGAAGAAATACATTGGGTCCGAGTATAAGGCCACTATGCAAGAGGCTTTCTGGAGACTAAAACAGGGAAACAAGACAGTGGCGGAATATGAGAGAGAATTTGAGCGATTGAGTGCTTACTTGGATGAAGGCCAGGCTACAGAGGAAAAATTATGTTACAGATTTGAGAGAGGCCTACATACTGAGCTTAAACAGATTATTGGAGCTCAGAAATATCCTACCTTACGTGCTATGGTGGAGGCAACCATAAAGTTAGAGACGACTCAGGCTGAGCAGACTGAGAGACAGTTCCGATTTCAGCAAAAGAGGAAGCAGGGACAGTTCAGTGGTAAAGGGAAGAAAGTAAAGGGATCTCCGGCATTTCAGGGACAGTCACCTGTAGCAGCAGGCCGAGGTCAGGGTAGTGCATCTAGAGGCAGAGCTCCGACTGCTAGTGCTCCTCGAGACCGAGATAGTGATTCTGCAGTGGCTTGTGAGCACTGTGGTAAGTTTCACTCTGGAGAGTGCAGATTTTTGACAGGAGCCTGTTTCAGATGTGGATCCAGAGATCATCGGATCAGAGACTGTCCTGCCATGCAGAATACCTCAGTTAATTCACCAGCATCAGGTACAGGATCCTCAGCTCCTAGAGGTCGTGGTAGGGGAGCCGCCCCTCACACTTCAGCCTCCAGACCTGTTGGACAGACATCACAGGGTCAGAGGAGAGCATCGGGTCAGACCTATGCTGTCAGAGCATGTGAGGATGAGTGTAATGCCTATACTAGCTAATCTCGGTTACTGTTACTAATTACATTCATTAACCTATTCATCAGGTGACTTATCAGTCAATTATGCATGCATAATAACATACACATCATACATACTTTTCATATGGAGGGCCCACTATTACATATTCTTGATCATTCTTATAGAACTTATAATTACATGCCTTATATATATTTACAAATACATTACTGATAATCAAAAGAGATGCAAACTTAATTATATACATTAAGATGCAAGTTCTATTCTGAAATTGGCTTGGAAGACTGTTGGCTTTATCCCTGAACACACGGTCTACCCTTCAAACCTACACGGATTAACACCCGTGCTAAGCTATAAAGCTTAGTGGGGAACAACTAAAAACATGTTGATAACTACTCACAGTAGCTATCATCAAGCATTCCTTAATAATAAAACACAATATAACAGTATCTTTAACAATATACAGTAACAGATATCAGACTATATATATGCATATCATTGCATAACATTTAATGTATAATTTATCTTATCAATTTGCCTGCTTAAATTCATGTGGGAGTGGATAACGGGTTCAATGGATACCCAATGGTATCAAAACAGAAGGATACCCGTAGGTATCTAACAGAAGGATACCCGTAGGTATCAAACAGAAGTCTCACGTAGAGACAAGTCCCATGTAGAGACTTACAGAAGACTCATAAGAGTCAAACAGAAGCAGCTGCGATGGTACCCTATAGGCATGCCTATCTATCCACAACCAAGACTCTAAGTGCAGGCATAACATATTATATTTCATTTCTCATGAAATATCATCATCATAATTCAATATAGCATTAACAAATGCTAAACAGTACAATATTAGACATTCTCATATATATATATAGCATACTTAAGATCCATATACTGTAATTCCATGAAATAATTCATGTATGTTTCTATTATGAGTAATAGAAACTCACCTTTCAAATAACAAGCAAGCTTTGCATTCATGGATATTTCCTTTGCTACATGACTATCATTTAGGATGATTTATAAGCTTAGGAAGGGCTTAAACAAGTCTGTACCATAAAAGAAATCAAAGAAGATGCATTTTTGAAAAACAGGGGAGGGTCACGGTTACTATGAATTTCATGGTAACCGTGAGCCTAACATTTTTATAAGGGTCACGGTTACTACACATTTCCTAGTAACCGTGAGCCAAAAAGCCTTTCAATTCTGGACCTCATACGAACTACCTCACGGTTACCAACCATTTCATAGTAACCGTGAAGTAGGGTGAAAACATGGGTCACGGTTACTAAGAAATCCTTAGTAACCGTGAGATAGCTTCGTTTTCGCTACTGGACTAAAAGCTAACTGCCTCACGGTTACCAAGCCTAGGGTAGTAACTGTGAGGTGTTACGAGAATGGGTCACGGTTACTATGAAATCCTTAGTAACCGTGATCCATTGCGTTTCCTTTGGTCTTAAGCTGTCGTTTTAGGAACCTCACGGTTACTATGAAAGTCATGGTAACCGTGATCCCTAAACCGACTCGAGACCGATTAACAGTCTCGAGTTCAAAGCTATTTTTGACCTGTAAAACAACATTTTCAGGCAAAATGGCCTTCAACAAATTTGTAGGCCTAAGTGTCTAGTTTTCAAAACATCAAAAATCATATCAATAGGACCTGTAAAACTCCAGTTATGCAAGAAAAACCACAGACTATTCATAAGAGCAAAACTCACAACCACAATCAGATTTCAATACCGATTTTCACTATCATGCAGTGAAAATCAGATTTCGGTTCCGTCAAACAAAATCAAGACATGCAAGTCTAGTTTCTGAATCAACTTGAATTTCCATTTTTGAGTTACCATAGCTCAAGATATGAGTAAAAATGTACAGACTGGTCCAATAACCCTTAAACAGATTTTCATGTTCTTTAAACAAGCTTTGTATAAAAACAACTCTAAACCCTTCTAAGCTATAAATCATCCATAAAATACATGAGAGAGGCACACAAGCTTTATCTCTCATGACAAATCAATATACACACATACATGAAACACTAAATTCCCATACCTTACTTGATCTCCTCCTAGCTCTTCACCCTTGAAGAGTTTCCTTTCCTTTCCTCTTGCTTGGTTCTCCTTCTAACAAGTCATAAAAACACTTATATAAAAACCTAGTAAGCTAAATCAAGAATTACATAACCAAGGAGAACAAGTGATCTTACCACAAACTTTAGCAAACCTCTCTAATTCAAAGAAATCTAGAGAGAGAGAAAAGATGAGAGAGAGAGAGTTAGGGTTTAGGAGATTAGGAAGATGAAAATGGAGATTGAAGACCATAAGTGGCCGGCCAAATCCTCTCCAAAATATCTACCTCTCCCTTAAATCCAATTGGTCCAAATGTCACTTTAAAGCAACATTTACCAATTGGTCCCCCAACTTCCCTTAATTCAAAATCTACCCCAAAACTTACACTTTAACTTTTCAATTACACCCTTCAATTAACATTTATACTTAATTAAGCATAAACACTAATAATTAATTAGTGATAATTCTACTAGGGTGTATTGCGGGGCATTACAATGAGGATGCCCCAGATGTGATAGTTGGTACATTTCTTTTGTTATCTGATTCAGTACATGCTTTGATTGATCCGGGTTCCACGCATTCTTACATTAGCACTGCCTTAGCACGGGATAGAGGGATGAAAGAGGAATGCTTGGACCAGGATGTTTTGGTGAGCAATCCTCTGGGGCATAGTGTAGTGGTAGATAAAGTATACAGACAGTGTCCTATTAGTGCTCAGGGACACATCTTTCTGGCAAACTTGATCGCTTTGCCTTTCCATGAGTTCGACGTGATACTGGGGATGGATTGGTTATCCGCCCATCAAGCAACTGTCGATTGCAGAAAGAAGAGAGTCACTTTAAAGCTTCGCGACGATCGAGAAGTTACAGTGGTAGGTGTGAGAACTGATTTTCTGTCCGATGTGATATCCGCCACTGCTGCAAAAAGGTTGATTAGAAAAGGATGTGTGGCATACCTGTGTTATGCAGTGGAAGCAAAGAAAGTCAGTCCAAAGATGTCAGAAGTACCTACTGTCAGGGAGTTTCAGGATGTCTTTCCTGATGAATTGCCTGGTTTACCACCTGATAGGGAGGTAGAATTTTCTATTGATGTTACTCCAGGTACCGTACCTATTTCCATTGCTCCTTATAGGATGGCACCTGCAGAGTTAAAAGAATTGAAAATTCAGTTGCAAGAATTGTTAGATAAGGGGTTTATTAGGCCCAGTGTTTCTCCCTGGGGTGCGCCAGTCCTGTTTGTTAAAAAGAAAGATGGTACACTCAGGCTGTGCATTGACTATAGGCAACTGAATAAAGTTACCATTAAGAACAAGTATCCTCTCCCCCGCATTGAAGACTTGTTTGATCAGCTTAAGGGAGCCGGGGTTTTCTCGAAGATTGACTTGAGATCCGGCTATTATCAAATGGGAGTGAAAGAAGTAGATTTGCCGAAGACTGCTTTTCGTACCAGGTATGGCCACTATGAGTTTCTGGTTATGCCTTTTGGGCTGACGAATGCTCCAACCGCCTTTATGGACTTGATGAATAGGGTTTTTCATCCCTATTTGGACCAGTTTGTAGTAGTTTTTATTGATGACATTCTGGTCTACTCCAAGACGTCGGAAGAACATAATAAGCATCTGAAGCTTGTTCTGCAAGTCCTAAGGGAAAAACAGTTATATGCTAAGTTTAGCAAATGTGACTTCTGGTTAAATGAGGTGTCTTTTCTGGGTCATGTAATCTCAGCAGAAGGTATTAAAGTGGATCCTTCAAAGATTGATGCGATTATCCAATGGAAACCACCCAAGAATGTTACAGAAGTAAGGAGTTTTCTGGGTTTAGCCGGGTATTATAGGAGATTCATTAAAGGTTTTTCTACTATTGCAATACCTTTAACCCGGTTACTACAGAAGAATGTTAGATTTGTGTGGACTGATGCTTGTCAGCAATGTTTTGAAAGACTTAAAAGCATGTTGACTGAAGCTCCAATTCTTACTCAACCTGAATCGGGTAAGGATTTTGTGGTTTATAGCGATGCATCCAGGAATGGATTAGGGTGTGTTTTGATGCAAGAAGGCAGGGTGATTGCATATGCCTCCCGACAGTTGAAAACACATGAGAAGAACTACCCTACCCATGATCTGGAGTTAGCAGCCATTGTTCTTGCGCTGAAAATTTGGAGACATTATTTATATGGCGAGAGATGCTACATCTACTCAGATCATAAGAGTTTAAAATACCTTCTCACTCAGAAAGAACTTAACCTTCGACAAAGGCGATGGTTGGAATTGATTAAGGATTATGATTGCTACATTGATTACCACCCAGGAAAAGCTAATGTAGTAGCTGATGCACTTAGCAGGAAATTTATGTCAGGTGATGTGAATACCCCTAAATAATTAGTCAAGTGATTGTTTTACTTTAGTAATTGATTGTTTTATTTGCAGCTCTCCGAGCTATGAATGTCTATTTGAGTTTAGCTTCAGATGGAGCCCTGGTAGCTGAATTACAAGTAAAGCCTGACTTTGTGCATCAAGTTAAGACTGCTCAGAAAGAAGATGATCGGTTGATGAGCATTAAGAATAGACTTCAGAATGGCAGTGTAGAGAATTACTCCTTGAGTGATGATGGGAGCCTTTATTTTAAGCAAAGGCTTTGTGTTCCAAACCAGGAAGAGTTGAAGAAAAGTATTCTAACTTAAGCACATCATAGCAGTTATGCAATGCATCCTGGAGGCAATAAAATGTATCAAGATTTGAAAGCTTTCTATTGGTGGCCAGGTATGAAACGTGATGTGACAGAATTTGTAAGTAAATGTCTGATCTGTCAGCAAGTAAAAGCTGAGCACCAAGTTCCTTCAGGATTGTTGCATCCTTTATTAGTACCAGAGTGGAAATGGGACCGAGTGACCATGGATTTTGTGACAGGCTTGCCACTGACTCAGAAGAAGCATGATGCCATCTGGGTGATTATAGATCGACTCACTAAGTCAGCTCACTTTCTGCCCGTACGGACGGACTATCCTTTGTCTAAACTGGCAGAATTGTACATTAGTGAGATAGTAAGATTGCATGGAGTGCCATCTTCCATTGTATCTGACAGGGATCCGAGGTTTACTTCTCGATTCTGGCACAGTTTTCAAGATGCTTTGGGTACGAGGCTTCACTTTAGTACAGCCTTTCACCTTCAGACAGATGGCCAGTCCGAGAGAGTGATCCAGGTTTTGGAGGATATGCTCAGATGTTGCATTTTAGAGTTCGAATCCAGTTGGGAAAAGCATTTACCTTTGGCAGAGTTTGCATACAATAACAGTCACCACTCCAGCTTGAAAATGGCTCCTTTTGAAGCACTGTATGGAAGAAAGTGCAGAACTCCTCTATGTTGGACTGAATTAAGTGAAAGGAAGTTAGTAGGTTCTGATTTGATCCGTGATTTTGAAGAGAAAGTTCGAGTCATTAAAGGTAGATTGAAAGAAGCTGCGGATCGTCAGAAGTCCTATGCTGATTTGAAAAGGAAAGACATAGAGTTTCAGGTGGGAGATCGAGTTTTCCTGAAAGTATCTCCATGGAGGAAGATCTTAAGATTTGGAAAGAAGGGCAAGTTAAGTCCTAGATTTATTGGCCCTTATGAGATACTTCAGCGAGTGGGTCCCGTAGCGTATCGATTAAAGTTGCCTTCTGAACTAGAAAAGATACATGACGTGTTTCACGTGTCTATGCTCCGTAGATACAGATCGGATCCTAGTCACGTGATTACACAGGAAGAGATTCAAGTGGCTGATGACATGACTTATGAAGAAGAACCAGTGAAAATCTTAGCAAAAGAAGTCCGTCAACTCAGGAACAAGCAGGTTCCATTAGTGAAGGTACTGTGGCACCATCACAATGTTGAAGAAGCTACATGGGAACCAGAAGCCACTATGAGATATCAGTATCCCCATCTTTTCAATACAGGTAAATTTCGAGGACGAAATTTCTTTTAGTAGGAGAGAATTGTAATGGCCTCAACACCGGTCTGGCCGTGAACAGTAAATTTCGATGGTGAATAGTGTACTCTGGCCGTAAACCGGACCCGAAAGTGAAAAATATTTTATTTGACCATCGGGAAATATTGGTCATGGTGAGTCCGGGGTTGAAATTTGAAGTGAAATCGAGGTCAAATAGACCTCCGAAAGTCAAAAATACGAAAAAGGTAGCGAGTCAATTTCCCTAGTAGGGAAGGAGACTTGATTTTGAATAAATTTTTAAAAATAGTAAATGAACTCCAAAAATTATCATATTTTGCAGATCTTCATGAAATTTCATGTAGAATATTTTGGTATAAAGAAATGAATTTTTCGGCGATGTCGATAGTTGTCGAATCGAACCAGTTCGGTTGAATCGGACCAGTAACGGACTCCGATTGAGCCAAAATTTGGTGTACTACCTAATTTTGATGTGATAAGAATTATGGAATTGAAATTGGAGTGATTTGGAGTGAGGAAATGGGAGAAATAATTTTGGGCTTTAAATTAGGTATTAATGGGCTTTAGTTAATTAACTAAGCCCATTAACCCAATCCAAGCCCACAAAGCCCAAAACTCAGCCTATTTAAAGGGAGAATTTTCTGGAATGGGACAGCAACTCATCTTCTTCCTCTCCTCTCTCCCTTGGCCGAACCATACTCCACCATTGTTGTGTGAGTTTTCTTCATTTCTCTCTCCATTTCACACCAAATCAAGCCACCCAATAGAAAGTTCAGCCTCTCTAGTTAAGTATTGTGACCTCCTCTCTTCAAATCAAGGAAGGAAATCAAGAAAAATTAGGAGAGAGAGTTTAGGGTTTCATTTGAGGTAAGTGAAACCAATGGGTTAAAATTATTTCTAAGATGCCTACTTATATTTTTGGGTGCCTAAAATTCATTTATGATGTTATTTTTAGCATTTGAGGTTGAAAAACTAGAGTTCTAATGGCTTGAAAATTCGGTTCACTTAGGGAATCAAGGAGACTTGCAAGCTTCCAAGGCTAAAGGCAAGGAAAAGGAAGCTTAGGCACACTAGAACAAGAAAGAAAGGTTAGTGGCTAATGAATCTTAGTATTTCCTTTGATTTTAGTCATTAAACCTTTATGTAACTTAATGAAAATATGATATAATTGATGTTAAATTTAAAGTAATGATAGAATAATGTTAAGAGGCCTTAAATGAGTGTGTTTAAATGCCTAAATGAATTATTGAACAATTATATAGCATGCTTACCTTGATGGCCGAATTTCATCCTAAAGAAAACCTAAGTGTATTTTGTGAAATTTGATGAATTTAAGCTTTTAAATGACACTAGAAATGAAATAATATGCTTAGGAATTTTTGTGGAATTTATTGAAATTAAATGAATATTTTGGAGAATATTTTCAATTATGTAAGTATTGAAAATATGGCATTTATATGAAATAAAATGCAATTTGATGAGAAAGTGAATGATTTTAGTGAATTATGGTAAAATAATTCACAATCTATGTGAAAGAATGAAAAGAAATGACTACGAGTAATTTCAAATGAAAAGAAATTATTACAAGCATTTTCGAGTAATGAAATAGTGAAAAATGTAAAGTTTAATTGAAATTTTGATGAAATTGCGCCCTTAGAAATAGTCTGGCAGTAAAAGCCTAGCTCAGGATATAATTGGCTAGCCATAGGGACATCTGTACCGTGGTGCAAGTCATGGCGACTTGCTTAGTTATGATAGGATCACTGATCACCATAGCTTCTGTTGTACCTGGTATCAGCTACGTAAAAAAATGATCGTTGAGATCATTTTTCAGTCTATATGTGGCCCATGGGGGTCCACGTCCCGAGTATCCAGTCTGAGAATTTCTGTCGGCACTGTACTAGGGGCATGAAATGAAATAAAAGTGAAAATAAGTTAAAAGAAATGAAAAGAATGATAAAAATGAAGTTTAAAGTGGAAAAAGGACTTAAATGAAAGAAAATGAAAGTTTAGGAGCAAAATGGTAATTTTGCCAAATTGGGTAATTAATAAGTAAAAATAAATGAGAAATGATTAACAAGGGCAAAATAGTAATTTTGGAGACCTAACAGTGCCAAAAAGATGAAATTTTATAGTATAGGGACTAAACCGTAATTTTACCCAAACGTAGTGAAATAATAAATAAATGATGAATAATGATGAAACTAATGTAAAGAAAATGAAAGTAAATGACTATAATGGCAAAATCGTAAATATTAGACAAAAAGGACATTTTTGGAATTTAGCAAAAGTTTAAGGACTAAAAAGGGAATTAGTCAACCGTCATGAAATAAACGAGAAAGAGTGTAAATAATGTGAAAGACAATTGTTTCCAATTGAACTTAATGAAAATTGCATAATTGTACTTATTTAGAAATTAATTGATGGAATAAAGTATATTAAAGAAATAAATATTGCAAAGAAAGTATTAGGATTGTTAGACACCACTGGGCATAGTTTATGCTCAGCATGTAGTTTTTACTGCATGCAGGTACAGCGCGGGAGGAGCAGTGATGCACAGAATAAAGGACAAGAAATTTTGTTATTATGTAAATTATGTAGACTTTGGCATGTATATAAATGACAAATATGTATAAATATTTGGATATGTAAAGTTATGTAAACATATACGTATGTTTGTGATGATGAGATGTTTTGAATTATTGGATGTTTTGATGGAGACTTTGGAGTAAGGGAATGATTGTTATAGAAGTGTTGTGCCTCTGAGAGGCTGTGTGTTGTCTGATTTTTCAGGAGGCTAGGCAATTACAGCCGTTATAATGACGAAATTTTATTAAGTGAATAGTAACCCGGAACAGTTATAGGTCAATGAATACCCAAAGAATTGGTAATATCGAATTTTGGTATTAAGTAAATGTTAATTAAAAGAAAAAAATTTTTACGATATACATGTACTGTTTCGTATAATCGGAGTGATAAGGGTGTTACAAGCCACCAATCTCCAGCCGTTCGAATTTATCTTATTTGGGGCTAACCCATAAGCTCTTAGAATTGTTGTTTCAAAGGCACCAAAAAGGAGTCTCATCCTTGCTTTCAAACTTAAAAGGGGACAAATGAACCACTCATTATTATTGCGATCGAAAGGTCCCTCCGTAATTACCATTGAGGCCGGACAAGCCATTATAGATACCCCCAATGGGAGGCCAAATCGAGCAGAAATCTCGGCCACTTCTTCCTTTGTTAGTTTTGAAGGATGAGTGAGAGGTTCGCTACTCTTGTACTCATCGATGAAGCTCATGTCTATTGACTCATTGCTGCTGGAAGCCATTCTCAGTAGAGGCATTGTCTTTAACAAGGCTAAAATTACTAGGAATGGTTGAGTTGATATTTTGAAAAAGAGAGTATGAATGCGGAAGATGACGACCAAGTACAAAATCGAAGAAGAATTACTTTCTTGGAAAATCTTGCAGGAATCCTTGGAAGATTAAAAGAGCAAGGGCTTGTAAAGTCGTTAGAGTTTAAAGAAGCAAGAGGCTGCAAAGAAATTTTGGCAGAATTTTGATAAAGATCGATAAAAAGTGAAGAAAAATTGCCCTAAACTTACCTATTTATAGGCAAAATGCTTTTAGAATACTCCAGATGTCTCTCTATGGAATGAACGTCATGTGTCTTCAATTCATTATTATGATTATGAAGAACGAAGCGCCATCCCTCGCATGCACGCAACATTAAATGAAAAAACAGTTGGCAAAACTGAACAGACGTGTCTCTTCAAATAAGGGCCTCCTGAAAATTCAAAAATTCCGCCAAAAAATAAAATTCGCCTGATCGGACCATTTGGAGGGGGGACAAGTGATAACTATGACAAAAATATTTTTCAAGGCCCAAACACTCGGCCCAATAGCATTTGGCATGGCCCAAAGCCCACCAGCAATGAGAGCATCGCGTAAGCTGGAAGACAATATATGGGATAAGTAACGTCCGATCGGACTGATGGGATAACACGTCCTGTCAGTCCACTGGTACAAGTTATCGCTCATACCTTCTAACTGCTTTTCGTCACATCACCGCTCACCTGCTCCAACTGACAGTTATCACATCCCAAATACTCAAATGTCCATCCTTTATCACATATAAATAGCTCAACAAACAGTGAATTCAGATATTGAATATTTGAGACTCTCTCTAAATATTATCTCTCTAGAAAGTTACTAACTTAAGTTTTGGAGTGCTTACGCCTAGTCCGACCAGGTACAATTTCTTGTAAGATCTAGTCACCCGATTTGAAATGACAACTGATAGCTCTCATTTTTTAGATAAATATATTTTACGCTTTATTAATAAATAAATATATTAATTTCTATTAAATGATATTTTAATTTAAAAATTTTGCAGTGCGATTAGTTTATAATTTTTTTTAATTAATAAAAAATTTCACATGTAAACCTAACAAAATTATATAAAGTACAAGATCGACCTTAATTGCTAGCAGTATTTCAAAATAAAGTATAAACCCAACATAAACATGATGATCGTGATAAAAATAAAACATAAAAAAAAATTGATAATGTTCGCATCGTATGGCAATGATCGAATATGCTCAGTATGAAATTACCAATAATATTAATATACCGATTATACACATAGCAATTGATAGATAATCAAAATAAAAAGACAATTCAAATATATATTTAATAAAAACCTGAATTATACTATTTTAAATGTATTTAAACAATATATATAGTTTAAATATATTTTAAATTTTTATATAAATGTTAGAGAGAACAATGGAAAGGGAAAAACTCTTAAAATATAAAATTAAAATATAATAAAAAATATAAACCAATTAATTAGTATTTAAAAATCAAAATCGAAAACTATATATGTCAAAAATAAAAAAAATTAAATTGAAACTAATTAATTGATATCAGTGTATATATGTATTCCTTAGATAGTTTAGCTGATTTCCTTGTATAGTTGATTTCTAGGCTAAAATTTAGGCTAATATTTGTTAGTTTCCTTTGTTGATCTTTCCTTTTTTGGTTTCCAAACTCTTGTATATATTCTGAGATTTTATTGAATAAGGGGAGCTTTTCCATCGTAAACTTTGTCATGGTATCAGAGCTAGGGTTTATTTGAATCTGAATTTTGGAAATTCTTTGGGTCGTCATTCACGGTGCACATCGGGATCTCACCGCCCATCAGAGGAGGAGCGCAGGGCTATTTCCGGTCTGTTCTCCAAATCCGGTCACCGGGTGTTGAGCGAGTGGAGTACACGCGCCGTCGCAAATTTTTGTGCACTGTTCCACGCTCCGGCGCGTGGTGGCGCGTGGTTGTACGTCCGGCGACGGTTTCTTCTCGAATTTCTCCTCCGCCGTCGCAATCTTGTTTACGGCAGTTCTACGGTGTCTATTTGCTCATCGGACTTGGTTTGGAGGGTGATTAGTTGATTTTTTTTGGATCGGCTTCTGGTCTTGTTGGTCTTGCTTCTGCCGGCTTCTGGTCTTGTTGGTCTCACTTCTGCTTCTGGATTTCGGTTTCTAGTCTTGGTGTTGATCTCACTTCTGCTTCTGGATTTGAGTTTCTGCCTTTGTTTGTGGGTCAGTTTTCCTCTTGGCTCTTGAAACATGTCTTCTTCAGAGATTTTGGGTATCAGATTTACTGGCAAAAACTATGCAGCATGGGAATTTCAGTTCAGGATGTTTTTGAAGGGAAAGGAGCTTTGGGGACACATTGACGGGTCTTCACCTGCTCCAGCAGATGGGACAGAACGAAATGATTGGGAGACAAAAGATGCCAGGGTTGCTTCTTGGATCATTGGTTCTATTGAAGCTCATATGGTGAATAATTTGCGTTCCTTTACTACTGCCAAAGAGATGTGGGATTATCTTAGGAGAATATACCATCAAGATAATACAGCTCATCGATTTCAATTGGAACTTGAGCTTAGCAACTTTAGTCAAGGTAATCTTTCTATTGAGCAGTATTATTCTGGATTTTTGAATTTATGGAGCGAGTATTCTGGTATTATTTATGCAAAGGTTCCAAGAGAGGTTTTAACCAGTCTTCAAGCAATTCATGAAGAAAGTCGGCGTGATCAGTTCTTGATGAAATTAAGGCCAGAATTTGAAGTTACTCGAGCTGGATTGCTGAATAGAAATCCGGTTCCATCATTGGATGTGTGTTTTGGTGAATTATTGCGTGAGGAGCAGAGGTTGGCTACACAGGCTGTTATTGGTGCATCTAGGGAGTCATCTGAAATTATCAATGTTGCTTATACTGCTCAAGGACAGAACCGTGGAAAGGGACAAGTGCAGTGCTTTAGTTGCAAGGAGTATGGGCATATTGCTCGTAATTGCAGGAAGAAATTCTGCAATTATTGTAAGCAGACTGGACACATTATAAAGGATTGTCCTACTCGTCCAGAAAATCGAAGAATTCGAGGCTTACAAGCTGCTGTTCCAGCCAGTAGCTGTGATTTTTCACCACCTACACCGTCTCCCAATGCTGTACCTACCATTAATCAGTCTAGTGTTACTCCAGAAATGGTACAACAGATGATTTTATCAGCATTCTCTGCTTTTAATCTTCAGGGGCAAGGTAAAAATGTTTTTTCTCCTTGGCTTGTTGATTCTGGTGCATCTAATCATATGACTGGGTCTTCTCATTTGCTACAAAATCTTCAAAAATATACTGGCACACAAAATATTCAGATTGCTAATGGAAATGACCTTCCTATTACTGCCATTGGTGATATTGGACCTTCTTTTCGTAATGTGTTTGTTTCTCCTGAATTGTCTACTAATTTGGTTTCGGTTGGTCAAATGGTGGAAAATAACTGTAATGTAAACTTCTCTCGTGGTGGTTGTCTTGTGCAGGATCAGGTGTCGGGGAAGGTGATCGCGAGGGGGCCTAAAGTGGGCAGATTGTTTCCATTACAGTTTACTGTTCCTAGTACTTTGTCTTTAGTTTCTAATATTGTTGACAATAAGGCTGAAGTTTGGCATAAACGGTTAGGCCATCCGAATAATGTTATTTTGAATAAGTTAATGGAACGTGGTTTTCTTGGGAATAAAGTTCAGTCTTCTGGTCATATATTATCTCTTGATTGTTCTACTTGTAAATTGGGAAAAAGTAAGACATTGCCTTTTCCAGCTTGTGGAAGTCATGCTGATGCTTGTTTTGCAGTTATACATAGTGATGTTTGGGGTATGACTCCTGTAATTTCACATGGACAGCATAAATATTTTGTTACATTCATTGATGACTACAGCCGTTTCACTTGGATATATTTTTTGCATTCCAAAGCTGAGGTGCTAAATGCATTTCGCGCTTTTGTGGCTTATGTTGAGACACAATTTTCTACCTGCGTAAGAGTTTTACGATCAGACAATGGTGGGGAATATATGTCACATGATTTTCAGGGTTTCTTGCAACAAAAAGGTATTATATCTCAGCGATCATGTCCTTACACTCCTCAACAGAATGGGTTGGCTGAGCGGAAGAACCGTCACTTGTTAGATATGGTTCGCACATTGCTTCTGCAGTCTTCAGTTCCATCTAAATTTTAGGTGGAAGCTTTGGCTACTGCAGTCTATTTAATCAATCGTCTTCCTTCTCAGCAGTTGAATTTTGATTCCCCTTATTATCGTCTATTTCGCAGGCACCCTGATTGTCATACATTGCGCACATTTGGTTGTGTTTGTTTTGTTCACTTGCCTCCTCATGAGCGTCACAAGCTAATAGCTCAATCTGTTCGCTGTGCTTTTATGGGTTATAGTACTACTCACAAGGGATTTCTATGCTATGATGCTGTTGCTAATCGCATGCGTGTTTCTAAAAATGTGATTTTCTTTGAACATGAGTACTACTTTCAACAACATGTTTCTCCTTCGGAATGTGTTCTTCTACCTCACTTTGATGGCCCATCTCGTCCAATTGAACGTTTTCGACCGGGAATGGTCTATCAGCGACGACAGCCCCCTCCCTCATCACATGTTCTTCCCGACCCTGATCCATTGCCATCTTCAGTGACCACTAGAAGAAGCACTCGTGTTCGTCGGCCTCCAGATAGGTATGGTTTCTCTGCCACATTATCTCATGCTATAGCTCCTACTTCTTATTCTCAGGCAGCTAAACAAGCATGTTGGGTCAAAGCCATGCAAGAAGAACTCCAGGCTCTTCAGGAGAATCATACATGGGATCTTATTCCTTGTCCTGCTGGAATTAAGCCTATTGGTTGTAAATGGGTATACTCCATTAAGCTCAGATCTGATGGCTCACTTGACCGCTATAAAGCAAGGTTGGTCGCTCTCGGTAATAGGCAAGAGTATGGACTAGACTATGAGGAGACGTTTGCTCCTGTTGCCAAGATGACGACTGTGCGACTCATTCTTGCTATTTCTGCTTCAAAGGGGTGGCCCTTACGACAGATGGATGTGAAAAATGCCTTTTTGCATGGAGATCTTCAGGAAGATGTATACATGACGCCACCATCTGGATTATTTTCTACTCCCTCTTCAGATGTCTGTAAGTTAAAGCGGTCACTATATGGTTTGAAACAGGCTCCTCGGGCATGGTTTAATAAATTTCGTGCTGCTCTTCTTAGTTTCTCTTTTGTTCAGAGTCAGTATGATTCTTCCCTGTTCCTGTGCAAATCTTCTAAGGGAATTGTCTTGCTTTTGGTATATGTCGATGACATTGTTATTACTGGGGATGATTCTGACTTGATTTCTCAGCTTCAGGAGCGTCTTCAAGGTGCCTTTCATATGAAAGATTTGGGTCCTTTACACTATTTTGGGCCTTGAAGTGTGTTCTACCAAGGTTGGTATTTTTTTGCATCAACATAAGTATACTCAAGAGCTGATTTCTTTGGCTGGTCTTCAGGATGGTCGTCCTGTTCATACTCCTTTGGAAGTGAATGTTAAATATTGTCGTGATGAGGGTGATTTTATTTCTGATCCTTCTTTGTATAGACGCCTCGTCGGCAGCCTAAACTATCTGACTATTACTCGTCCAGACATTTCTTTTGCTGTTCAACAGGTTAGTCAATTTATGCAAGCACCCAGGCATCTTCATCTAGCTGCTGTCCGTCGCATCATCCGTTATTTGCATGGTACTTCTACACGAGGTTTGTTTTTTCCAGTTGACTCTCCAATCCGTCTTGTTGCTTATAGTGATGCTGATTGGGCTGGGTGCTCGGATACTCGACGATCCATTACTGGTTGGTGCATGTTTCTTGGTACATCACTGATTTCTTGGAAAAGCAAGAAGCAAGATCGTGTATCTAAGTCCTCCACTGAGTCTGAATATCGAGCTATGTCCTCTGCTTGTTCAGAAATCCTTTGGCTTCGAGGACTTTTGGCTGAGCTTGGCTTTTGTCAAGCTAATCCTACACCTCTCCATGCTGATAATACTAGTGCTATTCAGATTACAGCTAATCCAGTTTTTCATGAGCGTACAAAGCATATTGAAGTGGATTGTCACTCTATTCGTGAGGCATATGATTCCCATGTCATTTCTCTACCACATATCACTACGGAGCATCAGACTGCAGATGTGTTTACTAAGGCTCTTTCTAGCGGTCGACATCAGTTTCTTATTAACAAATTGATGCTTCTGGATCGCCCAGCATCAATTTGAGGGGGGATATCAGTGTATATATGTATTCCTTAGATAGTTTAGCTGATTTCCTTGTATAGTTGATTTCTAGGCTGAAATTTAGGCTAATATTTGTTAGTTTCCTTTGTTGATCTTTCCTTTTTTGGTTTCCAAACTCTTGTATATATTCTGAGATTTTATTGAATAAGGGGAGCTTTTCCATCGTAAACTTTGTCAATTGATTAACTAAAGAATATCAATTAGATTTTTTGGATAAGTTTTGTATTTCTTTTTTCATTACCCTTATATGAAACAACCATAAATATTAGTCTTTTACTTAAATTGAATTTACTGCTGAATGAAGAGACAAAGTAACAAATGAAGCTTCCGTGCTTACATAGTCACTATATGGCATAAACATGTTTGCATATCCACCACATAAGCAACAATTAGTTCTATTAATGGGACACATCAGCTGCATTCCTTAAAGTAGATGTTAGTTTAATGGAGGAAAATTTTAGTACCGATTTCATATCTTCAGAGGTATTTTTATTCTAAAAATATTTTAGAAGCATTTTAGCACATTTGAAAAAACATAAATGGTATTTTGATATATTTTTTTTCAAAAATATTTAATGGTAAATTTTTCGCTTATGTAGCATCACGTCAGTACTATTACCTTGAAACAGATAATAGATTAATGAAAGGATATTTTAATAACATTTTTAGAAATTAAAGGTTATTTTTTGTTTTAAATAAACTTCAAGGGCATTTTGGCCCCTATGAGAGAATATGAAGGATATTTTAGTATTTTTATCCTTACAAAATCTGTAATGTCCCAAATTATATCTTGAAAGATTTTGAGAACATAATCGGTATTTATGAATTTATTTCGGGTATTTAGCATATTGTAGAGTTGCGGAATTGGATAAACATTCTCATACGGAGGCATAATTGAAATAGAAATTAGTGTTAAAAGTGAAATTGATAATAAAAAATAACTATCAGTGATTAAAGTGATATTATACTAAGGTCTTGTTTGGTTCATGGTATGGTATGATTCATTAATATATTATTATTTTAATTACAATATTTGAAATCATAATTCTTTTTATATTATTGTACTTCATATTTTTAATCTATGATTTTTAAATCATGATTTTATCTAATTATGAAAATCATCACTTTTTCATGATTTTTATTATTTATTTTTATTATTTTAACCTTATTACTTTTATTATTAATTATAATTAATTTTATAACTATTTATCTACCTATAATAAAACTCCATTACTCTATTATGTCATTACTTCTATTAATGTTTAAATATTATGGACCTAATATTTATTGTAATATTTAAACTTATTTATATTATAATGTGCTTAAATTATTTATTAAATTTTTAAATTAATATTTATTAAATAAATATTAAATTCATTATTTTAGAAATATTAATATTATTTTTGATAATATTAAAATTATTATTTTAAAATATTAATAATTATAAAAATATTTATATTTTTAAGAATTAAAAATAATTACCTTCTTTTTATAATAAAATTATATAATATTATACAAATAAAAATATTATAAAATTATATATTATAATATCGTTTTTTTAAATATTATATCGTTAAAATAATATTTTACTGTATGGTACGTTAATAAATAAAAGATTACCATAAGCTAAACAGTACATAAGATTTTTAAAAGACACCAATAAGAAATGACATTAAGCTCCGGGAATCCATAAAGTGGCTAGGAGGGAAGCTTGCAGTTTTAGAGGAGGCCGGTCATTTGATGGGGAGAAACTCCCTATTCTCGCTGCCGATTCTTTCGTTTTTGCTTTCTTGTGTGTGATTCTTGAATTTCAGCTGGAAATTTCTAAGAATAAAGGAAGAAAATGGTAATTAAGAAATTATGTGGGTGAAGTTGAAAGTAGGATAGAATTTATGTTACTTACCTTTCATTTTGGAAGTTTATCACTAAGTTTTTTGAAGTGGGATCATAGAATGTAAAATAATTTGAATTGTTGTGTTCTTTAGCCGAAGAGCAAGGAAGAACTAAAGGAAAGGGAAAAAGAGTAGGAGTTTAAAGCTGCTCCTTTTTAAGTAGGTAAGTGAATGATTCATTTTGTGTTTATCTCAAGTTTAAGCTGCTGGATTTTTATTGTTAATGGGGTTTGGTGACTGAGAATGAACTGGAAATTAAGTAGGTGCAAACAAGAATTTATATTAAATATATTTCTACTGCAAGTTCTCTAAGGATTACATAGCTAGGTTAACGTTAAGTAATCCTGTAGATTGCTTTTTTTACGTTGAGAATTAGAAATAATGTAGGAAAAATATAGTTGTTGAAATCTTTCTAGCAGGAAAATTAGTGAGGAATTGAGAAATAATTCCTAAGCTTATGATGGAGATGGATGTTTAGTCATTTACTGGTTTTTGAATATCTTTGGGGTAGAATTTAATTTGGAAGTAAATGAATTAAATGTGGATGAATTTATGCTTCCAAAATCTGAACCATGTTAGGACTTGTATGGTTGAGCATGAGCACTTGTGATGGTTGTGCCTTGAATGCGTGTTGATTGCTGCAAATTAAGCTGGAAATCATTATGCAGAGTTATGAGTAAATCATTCAACCTGGCGAAGACAACCTTGGCTCAATCGGGTCACTTGTTAAGTTTTAGTCTAATAGCTTTCAACCCGGCCGAGACAGAATTGGTTTAGCCGGGTCACTTGGTTAGCTTCGATCCAGAAGCGTTTGACCTCGCACAAACACTATCCCAGCCCGGTCCCTTCTGTTTTGTTCAGGCATTTTGTAATTCTTGTTTCTATTCTCTGAAACTATTTTGATGCTAATGAAGCTATGTAAATTCAATAGTGAATTATTTATATGATTAGTAAGGACATTATTTCTTCTGAAGCTTCAGCTTGGGATTTAACAGAAGGTACTGTGAAAGTTTAATTGAATACTCTCTGCTCTATCGAATTTGTAACTTGTATATATATACTCTTTTTGTCTGAATTTTGATAATTTAAGAGTCAGACACTAGAGTGGTCAGGTCTGGAAGTCCTTTTGCTAAATTTAATTAGCCTTAAAATAACTAGTGATATGTTAAAGCCTTAAGATTGCAAGTTAAGAACCATCTGGAGTCTTTGCTCAGTAAGGCCTTAATGTTAGTGGAAGGTAATCTCACTTCAATGGATGTTGTCTTTTGTAATAGAAGCAGGGCTTAATGAACTCATCTCATGATAAATCATTGAAATAAATGAATTTAGGTATAAGAAACTCAGGTTTGATAGAATGATGAATTTGAAAAGACATTAGGGGAACTATGCTTTGGATTGTGGGTATGAGATGTTTGGCATGCAGGTTCGGTCAAGAGATATGTCTGCCAAAAATGGAATTTCCTACTTTTGATTTTTGAATCTTTTTTTTTTGTTGATGTCTCTAAAGTTATATAAATGCATTGGTAATTCCATGATTTTGTAATTTGCAAATATTTAGTTGATAGATGGTTTGAGAATGATTTTTGTAGTATATATAATCTGTAAATAGTTTATAAAGCTGAGTTTCTCGCTTCCAACAAACGTGAACTCTGCATATGTTGTATAATAAATTATAATCTAGTGGACAGAGGAATTGACATGTGTTGAAAGCTGAGCTTCTAGCTCCTAAGGATCTCAAACTCCGTATAATTTTTAAGTTGTGGTTGTTAGTTAATTACTGGTATTGACGGATATTTGGAGTGTAGGTTCAGCTTGAAGTAAATTAATTAAAAATAGGTAAATTCATAACTCCAGGGTTAAGCCAAGCTAGGAATTAAATTGATAGAATATTATTTATGCTTTTACCAAGAATATGTGTTGTGAGCTACAAGTTAAGCATGGAAACTCTCTTCAGGAAATGGGAATTTCTATTAACCCGGTTGAGATGATCATTGTTCCAGCCGGGTTCCCCTTTCTTTATTTATTTCAAGTTATTTAACTTAAGTTTCAGCTTTTAATTTTCTGATTTAATTACATGCTTTCCATGTTACATAGATGAATTGGTGACTTATTGTTGCCCTGTGAAATATTTATCTATTGGGAGCTTTAGTTTCTAATACTAGCAAGCGTGGGTGTTTAGCTGACTTGAGTCTT
Source organism: Excoecaria agallocha (assembly GCA_037975025.1). Lineage (NCBI taxonomy): Eukaryota > Viridiplantae > Streptophyta > Magnoliopsida > Malpighiales > Euphorbiaceae > Excoecaria > Excoecaria agallocha. The sequence continues at coordinate 51,254,869 of CM075811.1, read as the reverse complement.
TGATGATGCTGGTAATTAGTGTGTGTGTGTGTATATATATATGTACACATTTATATCCTTCGTGACTAGACTTCTGAACTTTTGTAAGTTACTATAGTAGGATCAAGTTTGTAGATCCATTGTCAAACGGTTAGGCATGCCTAGGGAACTCTGCAGATGCTTCTGTGACACAGTAGTGTCTTTTGAAATAGGCGTAATACACCTTCTGAATTCTGAATATGAGGTTAAAACCTCTTCTGATTGACACTCGTCAAGAATGTCTTCTGCTCTGTATCTGTTTCTCAAATACATGAGCAATGGCAGGCTGTATTTATATATGTATATACCTGAGTGTTATTTGCTTATGGCAATGTTGAGTCCGGTGTAAATACTCTTGATTTACTAGCATGTCGTTTCTATCTTAAGGCTTATAATATCTTTTAATTAGGGTCACTTATCTATCATTTTAGAGAATAATGGGGAACTCAATAATGTTATGTTCTCGATCATTTCTATTGCGATCTATTAACACTAAGTTCAGGTTTCATTACTATTCGTAAAATCCGGATAAATACTATATTTTCCATTGGCTGCTGAACTATGCATTTTGATTGTATGACGACTTATTTTTAAGTTATTACCTTTTAAGCTTATTTTTATTATAAGTTCATTGCTATTGAGTGTAGCCTTAACATATATATCAAAGCATCGCTTAGCATCAGCTCTACATCTGTGCAAGTGGTTACTTGGTGGCAGAGATTAGAGTCGGGACAACGGTAGTCGGTTAACTTAGAAGTTAAGGTGAAAAAAAAATGTAATTGCTCCTTGTAGCTATCATGTGAATTTTGCAAAGACTCATTTTATTATTATTATTATCTAAAATCTTGTAGACATTTTGGAACTTACTTGTTTACAGTGGGCTCTTGCACCCTGTACCTTCCTGAGGGGTATTAGGGTGTGACAAAATCTAATGGAGTTAATTGTTAGCAGTAGAATGATGAGAAAAATGTGGGTATTATGGACAAAAAATTCAACCTTATAGAGTTGGCAACACTGGTTTTATGTATTTATAATATTACTTGATTAAATTCTTTATTGAAATTGGAAGCAGTTTGTGCTCTGAAAATAATATTGCAGTCTTCCATATATATTACCTTTATTACTTATAAAAGAAGAAAGGTTGAAAGGGTTTGACAAGTAGAATTATTTACAGGCGGATCAACTCGTGACCTGATTTTTACATGTTGATTCATTTTGATCCGCGGATTCAGTTGTGATTTGATTCGAATTTCTACGGGTTATACAGATCAAGTCATGTTTTAATTATTTAAGAGTCAGATTTAAGTACAGATTGTACGAGTGGAATTCACATATTGAGTCGAATTTTAACAGTTTGCTTCCAATTTGGACAAATGTTGATGAGGGTCATTTGTATATTCCATTAAAATTAATGAAAAAATTAAAAAAAAAACGTGTTTTATTTCGGTAGGATAGAATTGAGAGTAATTGAAAGCAGAGTAAATGAAATTTGTTATAAACTAAGTAAAGGAAAGACAGAAATAGTAAAATAGAGAATTTTCTCTTATTAATTGTGTATATTAAATAATCACAATAGGGTATTTATAAGCACAAAATAGAAGAGGTAGACTTATACTAGAATAGGGAGAATGATAAGTTTGATAGTCATCCAAATATCTTATAATTATCACAACACTTCCCCTTGGATGATCATGCACTATGAATATGCCTCGTTAAAACCTTGCTAAGAAAAACCCAGTGGGATAAAAACTTAGCGAAGGAAAAAGAGTATAATATTCATATGTATTTCTCCTAAAAAATGAATCAAACTAAATCTTTTAATTGGCGCATTTTAATATTGTGTACATGTTTCTTGAAAATTGAACTTGATAGGGCATTTGCGAACAAATCTGCTGGATTATCACTTGAGCGAACTCTGCAAACATCGATTTGTCCTTCTTTCATGAGTATAGAATAATTTTGGTGAGATGTATTTTGTTCTATCTCCTTTGATATAGCCACCTTTGAGTTGTGAAATACATGTTGCATTATCTTCATACAATTTTGTTGGCTTTTTCTCCACTACCAACCCACTTGTTCCCTTAATATGTTGAGTCATAGTTCTCAACCACACACATTCACGACTTGCTTCATGGATGGCTAATATTTCTGAATGATTTGAGGAAGTGGCAGTGATTGTTTGCTTAACAAATCGCCAAAAAATAGCAGTGTCACCATATATGAAGACATAACCTATTTGTGATCGAGCTTTATGAGGATCCAATAGATATCCAGCATCAGCATACCCTGTCAATTCTGAATTTACTCCTTTTGAAAAAAATAAACCCATGTCAGAAGTATCACGAAGATAACGTAGAACATGTTTTACACCATTTCAGTGCCTTCGAGTTGGTGCAGAACTAAATCTTGCTAGCAAATTAACTGCAAAAACTATATCTGATCTAGTGCTATTTGCAAGATATAAAAGTGCACCTATTGCACTAAGATATGGTACTTCAGGACCAAGAATCTCTTCGTTATCTTTTTATGGATGAAAAGGATCTTCTTGACATCAAGAGAGCGAACAACCATTGGAATGCTCAATGGATAAGTCTTATCCATATAAAATTGTTTCAAGATTTTCTCTATATAAGATGACTGATGTACAAGAATTTCTTTTTCAAATATTATGCAGTAATAGAGATCTCTTCTGGAGTCCTTACTATGTTTAAGTCATCAACATAAACTGCAACTATAGCAAATCCTAAATTTATCTTCTTGATAAAAACGCATGGACAAATTGAATTATTCTCATACCCATTTTTCACTAGGTAATCACTTAGACGATTGTACCACATGCGTCCAGATTGCTTTAATCCATACAAAGATCTTTGGAGTTTAATCGAGTACATTTGTCGAGGTTTTGAATTATATGCTTCAGGCATCTTAAATCCTTCAGGGATTTTCATATATATGTCATTATCTAACGATCCATATAAATAAGCTTTCACTACATCTATTAGATGTATATCAAGCCCTTCAGAGGCAGTCAAACCAATAAAAAATCTAAACGTGATTCTATCCATGATTGGAGAATACGTTTCTTTATAATCTATACCATGTCTTTGTGAGAAATCTTGTACAACAAGTCGTGCTTTGTATCTCACAATTTCACTTAACTCATTTCTTTTACGGACAAAAATCCATTTATATCCAACAGGTTTGACATCTTCTGGTGTCTGGACTACTGGTCCAAATACTTTACGCTTAGCTAATGAATCTAGCTCAGCTTGAATTGCTTCTTTCCATTTGAGCCAATCACTTCGATGTCGATATTCTTTTACAGTTTGAGGCTCATGCTTACTATCATTAATTATTTCATAAGCAACTGCATATGCAAACACATTATCAATAACCATGTCTTCTCTATCCCACATATTTCCAGATTTTAATGAGATCTCATAATTTTTCGGTACCGGAACCACTTCTGGGGTTGCTTCTTTGGAAATATGAAGTTGTTGATATGTGTTATTTTTAACCCCTTCTTGAGCATCATTTTGAATATTTTTCAATTTCCTTTTCTTTCGAGGAATAATATATTTTGCACCAATAGGTCTACCACGCTTCTGGCGTATGTAACATTCATTGGTTATGGTACCTACCGAAAATCCTTCAGGGATAATCAATCTTGCAGGTACATTGACAGTCGAAATATGAGATTTAGTGACCTTTTGGGTGTCTGTAGAGATATCTGGTAATTGATTTGCAGCATTATGCAAATTTATTATTCTTTGAACTTCAAGTTCACATTGGTTTGTGCGTGTATTATAACTGGACAAGGTTGGAGTGTTCTAACTAATTTCTTGTGCTTTTGGTCCTTTACTTTTATCTTCCCCTAACTGAGGGAAAACTGATTCATCAAATTGACAATCTAAAAATCTTGCTCTAAAAAGATCACCAGTTAAAGGTTCTAAATACCTAATGATAGAAGGAGAATCAAAACCTACATAGATATCTAAACATCGTTGAGGGCCCATTTTAGTTCATTGAGGGGGAGCAATGAGAACATATACAGCACAACCAAAATTTCTAAGATGAGATATATTAGGTTGTTGATCAAAAACAAGTTGTAAAGGTGAAAATTTTTTATATGTAGATGGTCTTATACAAACTAAAGATGCGGCATGAACAATTGCATGTCCCCAAGAAGATGCAGGAAGTTGTGACTTCATAAGCATAGGTTTAGCAATAAATTGTAATCGCTTAATAAAAGATTCAACTAAACCATTTTGAGTATGAACATGTGCAACAAAATGCTCGACACTAATCTCAATTGACATGCAAAAGTCATAAAATGCTTTTGAAGAAAACTCACATGCATTATCTAAACAAACTGTCTTGATAGGATGATTAGGAAATCTAGACCTTAACTTTATAATTTGAGCAAGAAGTTTAGCAAAAGCAATATTACGAGTATAAAGTAAACATACATGTGACCATCGAGTTGAGGCATCAATCAAAACCATGAAATATCGAAATGGTTCACAAGAGAGATGAATTAGGCCACACATATCTCCATGTATCCTTTAAAGAAAAACAGGAGACTCCAAATACAATTTGGATGGTGAAGGTCATGCAATTAATTTACCTTATGCACAAAAACTACAAGAAAAATCATTAGATAAAAGAATTTTCTGATCCTTTAATCTATGTCCATTTGTATTTTTGATAATAAGTCACATCATGGTTGAACCGGGATGACCAAGGCAATCATGCCAAAGTATGAACATTTTAGGGTCTGAGCACTTCCGGTGCATATAATTTGATTCAACTATTTTTATTTTCGTGAAATATAATCCTGTTGAGAAACTTGAAAGTTTCTCTAATATGAACTTCTGGTTCAATTTTGTGGATGTAATATATAAATCTTCGACATTTTCATCATTTGTCGTTTCAATATGATATTCATTACGACGTATATTTTTAAAACTTAGTAGATTTCTTCGGGATCTACTTGAATACAACGCATCATCAATATATAATTTTATTCAATTTGGAAGCATAATTTGGACTCTTCTAGAGCCTTCAATTACATTTGCAGAACCAAAAATCGTATTAACATTAATTTCAGCTAATGTTAATTGTATAAAATATTTCTTGAGAATAAATAAATTATGAGAATTCCTTAAGTAGAATTAAAGAAACTTCTGGTTCTCTAATAAACATATGAATTGTCAATAATTTATGTATTATAATCGATATGAAATGATCAAACCGGTCATGCCAAGTAATTAATTGTTAATTAGTAAACTTCAGGCTTACTATTTTTATTATATCAATTTTTATATCAATTGATAAACATCAAGTTTCTTAATATCAATATCAAACAATTAGTAAACGTCAGGTTTACTAATATTTGTGACATACAGTTAATAAACTATATGTTTATTAGTATTTGTATCAATTTTCAAATTTATTATAATCAATAAACTTCGAGTTTACCAATATGAGTATCGATTAATCAACAAACTTCTGGTTTATTGATATTTGAATAATTAGTCAACTTCATGTTACTAATACTTACATAACAATTAGTAAACTTTATGTTTACTAATATTGTAACAAATAATAAAATAAATATTTATTAGTATTTATATCAATTTTTTTAAAGTTTATTATAATCAATAAACTTCAGGTTTACTGATATTAATATTAATTAATCAACAAACTTCATGTTTATTGATATTTATATAATTGGTAAATAATAGGTTATTAATATTTGTTAGTAAACTTCAGGTTACTAAAATTTGTATTTATTAGCAAACTTCGAGTTTACTAATATTTGTATCAAAATCAAATTATCTGAAAAAATATATTACTAATCTTATACAAAGTAGATCTTAAGTATTTATCTCTCAGTCTCAAAATGATATTCATTTCAGCGAATATTTTTTGAAAATATATGTCTGCGGGACATATTTGAGAAATAATATATTTCCTAACAAATTGTATGTAAGTAATTGTATTATAACTCTTCAGGAGCCTTCAAATAATTGTATTACACATAAAAACAATATATATATAGCAAATTGAAAACCAAATATGGCTTTACATAAAATATATTCATTATATATAATATAATGATTAAAATATAATTAAGCAAAGATCAAATTATAATTATGCAAAATAAATCATCATATGTAATATAATGATTAAAATATAATTAAGCAAGAATCAAATTGCAATTATGCAAAACAAATCACTAAAATCATGTTAGTGCCCTTGATAATAGAAAATGTTATTCTCAGTTCTTAATATTTTCGTATATTGAAGTTTTTAAAATTATTTATTATAGGGTAGAATTATCGACCCTTAATCAATCTCATTAACTCATGAGAGTTAAATAATTTAAAATTTATGAATTAAATTTACTTACCGTTTAATCTTGTAAATTATAATTCTTGATTCCTTTAAGCCGGGTTGTCGTAAACCACCGACTTCCAATGATCAATAGAGACTATCGTGCTGATAACGTGTTATAAACTAAGTAAAGGAAAGATATAAATAGTAGAATAGAGAATTTTCTCTTATTAATTGTGTATATTGAATAATCACAATAGGGTATTTATAGGCACAAAATAGAAGAGGTAGACTTCTACTAGAATAGGGAGAATGATGAATTTGATAGTCATCAAAATATCTTATAATTATCACAACAAAATTTAATTTATTTTTTATTTAAACAAAAATATGGGAAAAAGAGTAAAAATGATACGGTAAAATAATGTATTCAATTTTCTTTGGATTTTATTAACCGTAACCAAATAATACAGAGTAAATTAAAGAAGATTGCATTATGGTAAATTTAGTTTTAAGAAATACACATTTTGAATTTTAATGTTTTAATTTTTATATTAGACCTTGAATCACTGTACTTTTTGGAATATTCATTTTAAATTAAATTTAAGTGATATGGATAGAATTAAAATATAACACTATTAATCTGGCATAAAATCAACTTAAATAATTATAGATCTACCAAAATATAAAATAAAAAAAATAACTCTACCATTTTTTTGCGGATATGAAATGATTATACAAACCAATTAATTATTTTATATATATATAAAATGACAATATATTTCTACTATTTTTATATTTTGATAAATTTTATAATAAAATTTAAATTAGTTTCACACGACATTAACAAAATATGACTTTTAATTTTATCAATTTTATTTAAATTGGATATATTGGATATATCTTAATGCGTTTTCTTTATCTTGATTTATTTCCATCAAAACAAAGGCCGAATTGTTCTGGCGAAAGATGGGCGAGTTGGAGGAATACAGGGATGCAAGGGTGAATATTGGTAAATGTGGAGGGGTTTGAGTAATTTGCTCCCGGTTCCCGCCTCCTATTCAACGCTTCCTCACGAAGCAAAAGACCGTTGCTTTAGTCCAAGCGAAAAAGCAACAGCTGCTAAGATTAGCACCACCAACAAAGAAAAGCTTCGATGAACAGTGTTGAAGAGCTACTATATAGTTTTCATCTCCTTTAACGTTAGCCAAAAAGCAAAAGCACTAATTCATTAAAGAAATCCCCAAATCCAAAGCCTAATTCCATTCATTCTTTTCCTGCTATCAGAGCATTCACTTTAATTTGTCCCGCTTCACACCCAAAGCATCTCATCTCTCTTCCTTTCCAAAAAGCTATGGCTTTTCTCTTTTATAATCTCAAATCCTCCATTTCCATTGCTTTACTTTTCAATTTCAGGTTTATCGTCCCAATTCTGGCTGTCACTCATTGTAATTACCAATGGCCAGTTCCAGCGGGACCAAGACTGATGGCCCGCCGCGCTCACTTTCGCGGCGGATGACACGGGCTCATACTATGATGGTTGATCTGCAGGATGAGGATCCTTCAGCTCTTGATAGTGAGCTTGTTCCTTCCTCTATGTCGGTTATTGCTCCCATTCTCCGTGTTGCTAATGAAGTTGAGAAGGAAAATCGCAGAGTTGCTTATCTCTGTAAGTTAATTTTGCCTTTTTTTCTTGCCCACTTTACTGCTTGTTCCTTGACATCCACTTTGTTTTTGTCGCTTACTGTATTATTATTATTATTATTATTATTGTTGTTGTTGTTGTTTTAGTTGACAGAACTGCCTCTACTGTTATATTTTAGTAATTGCTTCGTTGATGCTTAATTCCTCGTATCTTTTCGTAGTATGTTACACGGATGGAAGAATACCAACAAAGGAATACACCTTACTTTTCTGCATCTTTTAATTCATTCCTGAAACTTCAGGAATATGAAAGGAGGGAAAGATGAATCAAATCATAAACTTTATCTTTGAATTTTGATAAAATTCTAGTTAAATAAAAAGCATTGTTCTACGTTGCAAACATTAAAATTATCCTCTCATTTTTTATACAGTTCATGTATTATCAATATAGGGATAAATTAGGTAAAAACATGGTAAGAGCTTGCCTAGGAGATCATTTCATTAATTAGTCTTAATATTGATAAAACTTGCCCTGGGATCATTTTACTTCTTGTACTCTACAACCTTTTACCATCTTTGTGCACACCCTTCCATGGGGGTACATTCTTCTGGGTGGGTTCTCATGAAAATAAAAATGAAGTGGCATAGCTATGAAACATGTGTTGGGCTATTTACTTATTTCTTCTCCTTTGTGTTAGAGATAAGTGGTCTCTAATTTTAATTTCTAAGAAGAAGTTAAGAGAGGGAGGGAACAGTAAACAAGTAGTTGACCTTTTCTTACAACTAGTGCCATACGTTTTTAATTTCAAGCTTTGTCAATGCCGATGCCTGGCTGAAGGAAAAAAACAATCTAATTACACTGAGTGATCTGCTTAATATATATTGAAATTTAATCTTTAATCGGAGACAATTAGACTTTAGTAGTCAGAATGATTTTTGATCAAATTTCAGCAACCAGATTTATATTTTATCCCTGTTTTTCTTTTTCAATTTTTAAAATTTTCATTTATTATTCTTTTGCACTTTCATAGTGCTCTCTTGGTAGGCAATTCAGCTCCAGGTTTGTTTGGATTTTGTGCAATGCAAGGGCTTTGAGTTGATTTCTTTTATCATCACTTCTTAACATTGTTCTAAGAAAGACATTGAATGTGTACCTTTATATATATGACAATAAATGATTGCAAGAAAGTGGTGATAATGTTTATATTGGCAGCCTTTGCACCATAATTGATTATTGCTATACGTTTGAATCCTAGTTAGAAAATTTGTGTGAGTAAATATAAAAGAAATTTCAACAATTATACAGTTTGATAATCTCACCATTATTGCTTTGTTATGAGTTACGGGGAAAGCACTTGTCATGCATTTGGAATTCATACTCTCTCCATTTTCCATGCTATTTCTCTAAGTATGATCTTCTTTTATTGATTTTGTGGCATCGCTGATGACATTTCATGTCCTATGCATGACAGAGAATGCCTGGTGTTTGAGAAAAAAATATAATATTTTCCTCTCTTTCTTTCTAACCTTGCTTTGCAATTTTTCATTAGGCCGTTTTCATGCTCTTGAGAAGGCTCATAGAATGGATCCACACTCGAGTGGACGTGGAGTTCGCCAGTTCAAGACCTATTTGTTGCATAAGCTTGAGAGGGTATAACTGATTGTTTGCAAGCTTTTCTCTATTGAGATATGATCCATTTCCGAGCATTTTGTCAATGATGATCAAATTTATTTGGTGGCTATCTAGGATTTATTTTAGGGATGTCTGTTTGCAGAGTCCTGAATTTTCTTCTTTTAGACTGTGATTGGAACAGCTTGCAAACCAGAGTTTAGTTCTGTTCTTACAAAGGTAGAAAATGGAGGGTTCCCCATGGATAAGTAGGGTTGGTCAGAGGAGGATGGTTAAAATAACAAAAATGAGTGTAGACTGTCTGCAATGCAGATTTGGCACCGTGAAACATTCCTAAGATCAACAAAGTCAAAGAATCTTAGTTTCTTTTCCTTGAGAAAGTATCACAGGGAAGAATTTTAGGCCGTGAATTATAACTGCTTTCAAACATGAAGAAGTAATAGGATGTTTCATTTTAGATTTAAATTCATTGGCTATAACACTCAAGTCTCCATAATTATTACCTATAGGGTCAAATAATAACACAGATAGGCTTTGTTATGTGTGCAATATCAGTGTATATACGTTTAGCTGATTTCTAGGCTAATATTTCTTAGTTTCCTTTCCTTAATCTTTCCTTTTTTGGTCTCTAATCTCTTGTATATATTCTGAGATTTTATTGAATGAAAGAGAGATTTTCCATCGCAAATATTGTTATGGTATCAGAGCTGGTTTTGTTGTTTTGAGCGTTTGTTTTTTGTGAGGCTGTAAATTCTGGATTTTTGATTTTCTTTGGGTCACGGTTCTTTGCGTCTATCGGGATCTCACCGCTCATCAGGAAGGTAGCGCAGGGTGTTTTCCGGCCTGTTCCCAAAGTCCGGTGACCGGGTGTTGAGCGAGTGTACCTCACGTGCCGTCTGAAGCTCTCGGTGTACTGTTCACGCGCAGGCATGTGGTGGCGTGTGGAGGCACGTGCGGCGGCCGTTTCTTCTCCGTTTTCTTCTCCGACGTCGCAATCCTCTTTCCGGTGGTTCTACGGTGTTGATTTGGCTGTCCGACTTGGTTAGGAGGGTGGACCGTGCTTTTACTTCTGGTTTGGTTAGGGTTCTTGTTTCTGATTTTGCTCCTGTAACTTGCAATTGATTTGGTTTCTGCTTCTGGTTTTGGTTTGTCATCTTATACGTATTTTGGTTGCTGTTTTTGGTTTTGGTTAGTTAACCTAGCAATTTTTCTTGGGTCAGTCATTTATTTTGCTTTCACAATATGTCTTCTTCCGAGATTTTGGGTATTAGATTCACAGGAAAGAATTATGCTACATGGGAGTTTCAGTTTAGAATGTTCTTGAAGGGAAAGGAGCTTTGGAGACACATTGACGGGTCTTCAACTGCTCCAGCAGATGGGACAGGACGAAATGATTGGGAGACAAAAGATGCCAGGGTTGCTTCTTGGATCATTGGTTCTATTGAAGCTCATATGGTGAATAATTTGCGTTCCTTTACTACTGCCAAAGAAATGTGGGATTATCTTAGGAGAATATACCATCAAGATAATACAGCTCGTCGGTTTCAATTAGAACTTGAGCTTAGCAACTTTAGTCAAGGTAATCTTTCTATTGAGCAGTATTATTCTGGATTTCTGAATTTATGGAACGAGTATTCTGGTATTATTTATGCAAAGGTTCCTATAGAGGTATTAACCAGTCTTCAAGCGATTCATGAAGACAGTCGGCGTGATCAGTTCTTGATGAAATTAAGGCCAGAATTTGAAGTTACTCGAGCTGGATTGCTGAATAGAAATCCGGTTCCATCATTGGATGTGTGCTTTGGTGAATTATTGCGTGAGGAGCAGAGGTTGGCTACACAATCTGTTATTGGTGCATCTAGGGAGTCATCTGAAATTGTCAATGTTGCTTATATTGCTCAAGGAAAGAACCGTGGAAAGGGACAGGTGCAATGTTTTAGTTGCAAGGAGTATGGACATATTGCTCGTAATTGCAGTAAGAAATTCTGCAATTATTGTAAGCAGACTGGATACATTATAAAGGATTGTCCTACTCGTCCAGAAAATCGTAGAGTTCGAGGCTTACAAGCTGCAGTTTCAGCCAGTAGCTGTGATTTTCCACCACCTACACCATCTCTCAATGCTATACCTACCATTAATCAGTCTACTGTTACACCAGAAATGGTACAACAGATGATTTTATCAGCATTCTCTGCTTTTAATCTTCAGGGGCAAGGTAAAAATGTTTCTTCTCCTTGGCTTGTTGATTCAAGTGCATCTAATCATATGACTGGGTCTTCTCATTTGTTATACAATCTTCGAAAATATACTGGCACACAAAATATTCAGATTGCTAATGGAAATGACCTTTCCATTACTGCCATTGGTGATATTGGACCTTCTTTTCGTAATGTGTTTGTTTCTCCTGAATTGTCTACTAATTTGATTTCGGTTGGTCAAATGGTGGAAAATAACTGTAATGTAAACTTCTCTCGTGGTGGTTGTCTTGTGCAGGATCAGGTGTCGGGGAAGGTGATCGCGAGGGGGCCTAAAGTGGGCAGATTGTTTCCATTACAGTTTACTGTTCCTAGTACTTTGTCTTTAGTTTCTAATGTTGTTGACAATAAGGCTGAAGTTTGGCATAAACGGTTAGGCCATCCGAACAATGTTATTTTGAGTAAGTTAATGGAACGTGGTTTTCTTGGGAATAAAGTTCAGTCTTCTGGTCATATATTATCTCTTGATTGTTCTACTTGTAAATTGGGAAAAAGTAAGACATTGCTTTTTCCAGCTTGTGGTAGTCGTGCTGATACTTGTTTTGCAGTTATACATAGTGATGTTTGGGGTATTACTTCTGTAATTTCACATGGACAACATAAATATTTTGTTACGTTTATTGATGACTACAGCCGTTTCACTTGAATATATTTTTTGCATTCCAAAGCTGAGGTGCTAACTGCATTTCGCGCTTTTGTGACTTATGTTGAGACACAATTTTCTACCTGCATAAGAGTTTTACGATCAGACAATGGTGGGGAATATATGTCACATGAATTTCAAGGTTTCTTGCAACAAAAAGGTATTATATCTCAGCGATCATGTCCTTATACTCCTCAACAGAATGGGTTGGCTGAGCGAAAGAACCGTCACTTGTTAGATATGGTTCGCACATTGCTTCTGCAGTCTTCAGTTCTATCTAAATTTTGGGTGGAAGCTTTGGCTACTGCAGTCTATTTAAACAATCGTCTTCCTTCTCAGCAGTTGAATTTTGATTCCCCTTATTATCGTCTATTTCGTATGTACCCTGATTATCATACATTACGCACATTTGGTTGTGTTTGTTTTGTTCACTTGCCTCCTCATGAGCGTCACAAGCTTGTAGCTCAATCAGTTCGGTGTGCTTTTATGGGATATAGTACTGCTCACAAGGGATTTCTATGCTATGATGCTGTTGCTAATCGCATGCGTGTTTCTAAAAATGTGATTTTCTTTGAACATGAGTACTATTTTCAACATGTTTCTCCTTCGGAATGTGTTCTTCTACCTCACTTTGATGGCACGTCTCGCCCAATTGAACGTTTTCAGCCAGGAATGGTCTATCAGCGACGTCAGCCCCCTCCATCATCACATGATCTTTCCGACCCTGATCCGTTGCCATCTTCAATGACCCCTAGAAGAAGCACTCGTATTCGTCGGCCTCCAGATAGGTATGGTTTCTCTGCCACGTTATCTCACGCTGTAGTTCCTACTTCTTATTCTCAGGCAGCTAAACAAGCATGTTGGGTCAAAGCCATGCAAGAAGAACTCCAGGCTCTTCAGGAGAATCATACATGGGATCTTATTCCTTGTCCTGCTGGAATTAAGCCCATTGGTTGTAAATGGGTATACTCAATTAAGCTAAGATCTGATGGCTCACTTGACCGATATAAAGCAAGGTTGGTCGCTCTCGGTAATAGGCAAGAGTATGGACTAGACTATGAGGAGACATTTGCTCCTGTTGCCAAGATAACAACTGTGCGACTCATTCTTGCTATTTCTGCTTCAAAGGGGTGGCCCTTACGACAGATAGATGTGAAAAATGCCTTTTTGCATGGAGATCTTCAGGAAGATGTATACATGACGCCACCATCTGGATTATTTTCTACTCCTTCTTCAGATGTCTGTAAGTTAAAGAGATCACTCTATGGTTTGAAACAGGCTCCTCGGGCCTGGTTTAATAAATTTCGTGCTGCACTTCTTAGTTTCTCTTTTATTCAGAGTCAATATGATTCTTCCTTGTTTTTGTGCAAAACTTCTAAGAGAATTATCTTGCTTTTAGTATATGTCGATGACATTGTTATTACTGGGGATGATTCTGACTTGATTTCTCAGCTTCAGGAGCGCCTTCAAGGTGCCTTTCATATGAAAGATTTGGGTCTTTTACACTATTTTTTGGGTCTTGAAGTGTGTTCTACCACGACTGGTATTTTTTTTGCATCAACATAAGTATATTCAAGAGCTGATTTCTTTGGCTGGTCTTCAGGATGGTCGTCCTATTCATACTCCTTTGGAAGTGAATGTTAAATGTTGTCGTGATGAGGGTGATTTTCTTTCTGATCCTTCTTTGTATAGACGCCTCGTCGGCAGCCTAAACTATCTGATTATTACTCGTCCAGACATTTCTTTTGCTGTTCAACAGGTCAGTCAATTTATGCAAGCACCCAGGCATCTTCATCTAGCTGTTGTCCGTCGCATCATCCGTTATTTGCATGGTACTTCTACACGAGGTTTGTTTTTCCCAGTTGACTCTCCAATCCATCTTGTTGCTTATAGTGATGCTGATTGGGCTGGGTGCTCGGATACTCGACGATCCATTACTGGTTGGTGCATGTTTCTCGGTTCATCACTGATTTCTTGGAAAAGTAAGAAGCAAGATCGTGTATCTAAGTCCTCCACTGAGTCTGAATATCGAGCTATGTCCTCTGCTTGTTCAGAAATCCTTTGGCTTCGAGGACTTTTGGCTGAGCTCGGCTTCTGCCAAGCTAATCCTACACCTCTCCATGTTGATAATACTAGTGCTATTCAGATTACAGCTAATCCAGTATTTCATGAACGTACAAAGTATATTGAAGTGGATTGTCACTCTATTCGTGAGGCATATGATTCCTATGTCATTTCTCTACCACATATCACTACAGAGCATCAGACTGCAGATGTGTTTACTAAGGCTCTTTATAGTGGTCGATATCAGTTTCTTATTAACAAATTGATGCTTCTGGATTGCCCAGCATCAATTTGAGGGGGGATATCAGTGTATATACGTTTAGCTGATTTCTAGGCTAATATTTCTTAGTTTGCTTTCCTTAATCTTTCCTTTTTTGGTCTCTAATCTCTTGTATATATTATGAGATTTTATTGAATGAAAGAGAGCTTTTCCATCGCAAATATTGTTATGCAAGAATTCAAAGCTTATTTTCATCTTATAATTGTATGTCATTGTTCTGCTTGGATGAATTCTTTGTTTCTGGGTAAACATAGATGGCGTCCTTTTCTTACTATCAACTTGAAATCCCCTCTGTACATAGAACCTAAAAAACTAACTTATTTTAGTAAACCATGCTTCATGGTGATTTAGTGTTTCTCCTCTTTTGCTGCCAAAATAAAATTTTATTCTTAAAAAATTGTCTAAGTAGAAAAAAATACTGAAGTGTATTATAAATTACATTATCACTTCTATTTGTTTAAAATGCTACTATCTTAATCTTGAACAATTTAATAATTTTAATTTAAACCTAGGTTATGTCTAAATATTTTCAGATTCGCAAGGTTGGGTTAGGGATTTATTTAATTATGCGATGAGGTTTGACATTTGGCATACATTAAATGATTTTTCATTTAAGAAATTTATGAGACTCTTCCAATTTAAGGGTGAATTCTTTTAATTGCAATTCATTTTTCTTGCTAACACAAAATTGAAAGCAGATGCTTATGCTTCAGTTTTCTTTAATCCTAGTTTATAAGTTTTGTGGGAAAAAATAGTGTGAATTCATGGAAAGAATTTACTTATTTATTTTTATCACATTTTGAGTTGGAATATTTAAATAGTTGAGGATTCAAAGTATAGTTATGTAGAGAATGGAGGTCAAATGGTAATTGGATGACAAAATCTAGAACAATAACCAAAATTGCTTGCCAAAATTAATTCCTTAAGATAATTCACAGTACATATACAGAACCTCATATCTAAACTAGGAAACTATTTTAACCGTTAGCCCAAGAAACAACTAAAGTATACAAGGAAAGTCAACTGAACAAAATCTATAACCTATATACACTGATATTGGAATGTTTGGCATTCAACCAAATTACATTTTATTTTATTATATATTTTTTTTTGTGTTTTACCTTTACAAATTTCTCCATTTATTATGTGTTCACTTGTAGTTGATTAGTTTGCTGAATGTGCTTCTATTGGTATCTTGTTAATGGTTTTTAATATTTTGAGAGAAGAGAATCAGCTTTCTGGCCCCACCTACGTCTAGGGTTTTGAATTATTCAGTTTTAGCCATTTATAGAGTTAGGTCAAGTGGCATCACAAAGAAAAACTAAATATTGTTTGATGATCCATAACACTAGAAAACACCGATTCAGTTATTGTTTATGATTGCTAGCCTTAGCAGAACACAACTTTCTGCTATTGAGCTGCATTTGTGCCTCTTCCTCTATTTTCGACTACACTTTTAGGTGCCAATTAAATAAACTACTATTCTCCATCTAAATACATGCCTATGTTTTACCTCTATATTTGATTGTGGATACTGTGAGCTAGAATCTGAAGGTAGATAAATAATTCAAATTTACCATTGTTTGTTTTTGCACAATCATCAGACCAACTGTGGTGTTCCTTTCCCGCTTGCTTTTGTTAGTTCCTTAAATTAAGCTTCATACTTTGATTAGTTTCCTTGTCCATGGTAGTAACATGTTGAATCCCCATTGAGTTCATGTCTTCGATGATCCTTTTTTTAAACATGCTCATTTTATGATGGGCATATCATCATAATAGCTTTTTCGAGGCACAAAGGAAGGGGAATATGGCAGTTTGTATGTAAACTACATTGATTGAAGGTTAGACAAATAGTGCAATAGGAAACATGCCATACCATCTTGAAATTTTGTCAATTGCAGCCTATAGCATCTAGATACTTAATGAACTATATTTGTCTTTTTTTTTTTTAAATTTTATTTTTCTTTTCATTTGATGTCTTCAGTTGCTATTGGACATTTTGGTGGAGAATCTTCATGGATTTTGTATTTCATGATATTCCATGCCATAAATTAGATAGTACCTAGTTAAATGCAGCTTTTTAATTTTGTCGTTCAGTATTCTGTCTTGGCATCAAATAGGAAGTGCCTCTGCGCACAGGCTCTTTTAATTAGAAAAGATATATGTTGGTGATTTTTGTTTTCTATAGATCTTGAGAGTGGGCCCTTAACTTGGATTAAAATTTCAGAATCCAGAGTCAACTTTGGTTCTTTATGAATGAAAAATATCAACGTTTAGTTTGAATATGGGAGACCGGAACCTAAATATTTTGGGGGGATATTCTAGACTCAGCATGCCTCCCAAATTAAATATCTCATGTTAATAGACCCGTTTACATTCAGTGAATATTTTCCTTCAGTCTTTCGTTATTCCTTACTGAATTTTTAAGTTCTAATATCTTGAGGAACACCCAAATTATTGTTAGAGTAGCCAAGTAGAAATGATTTAAGTTGTTGGATTTTTCTTTGTTGTAGGAAGAAGTTGAAACTCAACGTCAACTTGCAGGAACTGATCCAAGAGAAATCCAGTTATATTATCAGAAATTCTACATCGATAACATAAAAGAAGGCCAATATGTGAAAACACCGTGAGTTTTGATTTGTATTAGGTTATTTCCCTTTCATACAACTCTTGAATTGTCTGCCTCTTATCAAGCACCAACAGCCTCTTGTTTTTGGTTCTTGCTGACTCTTGAAGGGAGGAGATGGCTAAGATTCTTCAGATTGCAGCGGTATTGTATGATGTGCTGAAGACAGTGGTACCTCAATCAAAAATTGAAACTGAGGTTTGTGCTGTTATTATCTTGAACAACAAGCACTTTTTTTTTTTTTCATGTGGATAATTAGAAGTGATATTAAATTTCCCTTTTTCATCACAGACAAAAAAGTATGCCCATGATGTGGACAGGTTAAGGGAGCAATATGAGCACTATAATATTCTTCCACTATATGCTGCAGGGATAAAACCTGCTATTATGGAACTTCCTGAGGTTGGACACGTGATGTGCATCTAATTTGGTTTTCCTTTTGCTAGATGCACGGTTCATTTATTGCCTGAATCTTTGTTGTCGCTTTTATCTGGTAAATTGTAGATAAAAGCTGCACTTAATGCTCTGCGGAATGTGGAAAGCCTTCCAATGCCTAGATATAACCCTACACGTGATGCCTCTCATGATTTTCCCAAGGAAAGGGTTAAATCGGTCATTGATATCCTTGATTGGCTTTCTTCTGTTTTTGGCTTTCAGGTAACTTGCACATTGAATTTATTCTTTAAATTTCTTTTCATCTTTCCAAAGCCAAGGTATCTATGGTGTCATAGACAATGGGTCTTTTACTGGTGTCAGCTACACCCCAAGCAAGTCTGCATGTATAGGCATTCAGGAAATCTCACTGTTACTTTAAGAAAATGTCAATTTTCACCTTTCTTTCTTTCTTTCTTTCTTTCCTTTTTTTTTTTTCTTTTTAAACATAATTATGGGGGGTAAAGCGAGGAAAAGGTAGTATCTATTTGAAGAATGGTTAATTTTAACGGACAAAGGCAAATTCAAAAGTACTGTGAAGATCATTATCTCACTCTCTCATGACAATAGAAATATACTAGCACAAGATTTCTAGAAAAGATGGATTTCTATGAAAAGCATTTACTACTCAAGGTCCTGAACATATGACTAGAACAATTTGCAAATAGTTGTTTTCTGCAGATTAGACCATTGTTTAGTGGTTCTCACTCATTGGAGTTTTTGTTATAGTGAACAAAAGGAGCATTGGAGTTTCTCGTCTCGAGGACATTAGGCTTATCTTTGCATAATCAATATTTGAACAGTTCTCAAATTTAAAATAAAATTGATGCCCTGTGAATTTGCATGCATTGCTGGGTATCTATCTGGAGGAGAATGTAATGATCTTGAGTAGCCATAAGCATAATCTTGACAATTTCTTATTGTTAATATCAACTTATGCACCACGACAAATAATTTTATTAAATATAATTCCTTCCTTTTTTTATTTTCATATGACATGATGATGTGGGTATTACTTTATCTAACTAAATGATACTGTCCTATTTGCTTTGGGGATCAAAGAGAGGAAATGTGGCAAATCAGAGGGAACATCTGATATTGCTATTAGCCAATATTGATGCGAGGAAGAGGAGCCTTGAAAATTATTTTGCGGTAAATTCTAAATGAAAATTGCTACTCCATTACTTGTTTTTATTTTCTGCACTTGAATTCTTCTATGTTCTGTGTAGAAACTTCTTTTCCCTTTTTCTGGTTATCTTTGTGAAGTTTTATTTTGAATCTTATTTCAGATTGATAGTGGCACCATAGAGCAATTGATGGATAAAATATTAAAAAATTATGGTTCGTGGTGTAACTATGTGCGCTGTAAATCAAATCTCAGGCAAGTTATCTTTTGATTGTCAACTTGTATATTTAGTTAATATAGGTATGATATTCTAATGCATTTGGCTTTACTTTTGACTTTGCAGGTTTCCCCAGGGTTGTGACAAACAACATTTAGAGCTTATCTACATTGCACTCTATCTTCTCATATGGGGTGAAGCTTCAAATATAAGATTCATGCCAGAATGCATTTGCTACATCTTCCACAATGTAGGTGTATTTCTTTTCTTATATTACGTTCCTCAATGAGCAAGATCTTTTTAATCTATATCAGTAAAGCTATAGTTTTTGCTTTAGTTTCTTAATCCATATATTTCCAACATAGTGAATTTCCACTAATTTAGCATATAGATTGCTCATTGGCTGGTGAGTGCATTTTGTGGTGCATCACTATTGTTGCTTTTGGCTTTCAATTATGAGTCCTCTAAGCAAGTTACTTGTTCTAGGCAATTCACAAATTCTACTAATTTAGCTTCTATTTCTTGTTTGTTTCTTTTCATCTGTATTTTTCTTTAAAAAGAATTGATTTGAATGTTAAATCTATGAAGAGAAGTAGGGAAGTTAATACTCCATCCATTCCAACAATTTGTTATTTTTTACACATCACTAATATTAATGTAATAATTTAGTTTTACTTAATTTTATAAAAGGTTATATTGAAGAGACTAAAATATCCTTATCTTATATTAAGATGTCTACTTTTCAATGTTTTTATTATCCAATAGTGTTTAAAAAGGATAAAAATAGTAAAGGGAAGTGTGAAAAAAGAAAATTATCAATGAAGTTATTAAATATTTTATATTGATATCATAACAAGCACAAAATTGGAATGCATGCGATAAATTTTATTTTGAATTTTATAAAGTGACAATTTGGTGGGACAATTTTTTATTTTTATTTATTTATTTTTTCAAAAGTGACAAGTTAGTGGGATGGAGGGGGTATATATTTTTGCCTAACTCCCTAGAGGTTCCATATGCTTCTAGGAAGAATCTTTAGAAGATTTTGCTAGTTTAAATGAGAGATGATTTGGTAGCAATAAAGATAGCAACAATTATTTTGGACTTTATTGATAATTTTCTGGAGTCTTTTGATGAAGAAACATTCGTTAATTATGGTTGTTTGTTGAGCTTAGAAGGAATACTTATTGTCTGTGGCATGTCTTCTGAATCTCCATTTCTTTTTCAATAAAATTTATTTTCTCACTAATTGATGTATTTTTTCCCCCATCTTTAAAAATTTTCATAGTAGCACCTATCTATACTTTTACACATCAGGTGCAACTCACTAAGATCATGATTCCATGGTTGATGCCAGCACACTGAATATTTCTTAAAATCTTAACAGTCTCCAAAATCGTTGATATGTTTGCTTGTTTGTTCTTTTGTAGTTTGTTAGACATGTAGTTAGGTTAAGTATGGTGGCCTGGACATGGTTGCTGAATGACTATAAAATTAGTTATTCACAATGTGTATGCCATGTTGTAAATTGGAAATTTTTTGGGTAAACACTTTTTTGTCACCGGAATTGATGCGTGGCTTTAGACTTGTAACTCCTATTTCTTAGTGAACAATGTCTCATTGAAGGGATTTGTTAAGGTTCCTTGTTTCACATCAACTTGTTTGAAAGTAATACTTTCTTTCCTCTTAACGATAAAGATGGCAAACGTGGTGTATGGAATATTATATAGCAATGTGCATCCTGTCACTGGAGAGTCATATGAAACAACGGCTCCTGATGATGAAGCCTTTCTGAGGACTGTTATAACTCCAATTTACCAGGTTGTGCGAAAGGTAAATTTCAATGTAATCTACTGCTGGTGATATTTCTGCATGTTATTTACATATTTATGTGTGAAAAATTGCTTTATTTCACATGAAAAAGGAAGCTAAAAGAAACAAAGGAGGCACAGCAAGCCATTCAAGATGGAGAAATTATGATGATTTGAACGAGTACTTTTGGTAAGAACATTTACTGTAGTTTTTAATTCATATACTTTATTCAGCCTAATAACTGGACTCTTCCCATCTTTGTAGGTCTGACAATTGTTTTAGGCTGGGGTGGCCAATGGACCTTAATGCAGATTTTTTTGTTCATTCAGATGAGATTCCACTTACAAATGAGGTATCTCCTCCTTTCTGTCTGGTTATATTACTAATGAAAAGGCCAGTGGTCATGTTTCTAGTTTCTTGGTGCTTAGGTGTTTATGCTTTAGGGACCAAAACATTTTTTATATTTAATATGATTGACTTCTCAGTTAGTTGATTTTATTTTTGTACAGCTGTCAGTTAATAATGTTATTTTATTTTATTTTTCCATTAGTTGTTCTCATTCAATATATATATATATATAAAATTAAAAGATGGAAACAAAAACGGTTGAATTTGAAAACTGAAACTGTCAGTGGTGTATTGGGGGATGTTAATGCATAGTGCCATGAGACAATTAATGGGAGTAAACAGGTTAATGGATTAAATCAAATAAGGTCATACTATGTTAGGTATACCAGGAGGGTAAAGTTGTAAAATTGAAAAGAAGTTAGTTAAGTTAGTTTTTTGTTACTAGAGAAAGAATTTTTAGAATTGGTTAGATTTCTTTTTGTAGTGTTGCACATGCCATTTTGTCTGTTTGCACACATCATCAGAATCAGTTATGCTCACCATACATGTAATAGTCCTTTTTGGAGACCACATTCATTACATAATCTTACAATTATTCTCTCCTGGTCTTTCTCTATCTGACTTTTTTTTTCTCTCTTCTCTCTCTTTTCTGCTCTTACTCCGTTCCATTCTTCTTCTTCTTCCCTTGAACTCTAATCTGAACTCTTTAATTCCTCATTTTGGAAATCAAATCAGAATGTTCCAATCAATTTCTTATGTTAGGATTTAATCCAAACAAATTGGTATCAGAGTTGCAACTTTCTCTGGGTAAGATGGCCAAGAATACAGCAGCTAAGAAGAACAAGGAGACTGAGGAATCTGTGGTTCTCATGGGAAAGCTGGAAGAGCAGCTACTCTCCTTGCATTCCAGATTTGAGGAACAGCTGGAAACCAGATTGGAACCCTATAATCTAAGCTGCAGGAGCCTTTACTGGACCAAACCAGTATGAGAACAAAAAAAGCCAAAACCAATATGAAGAACTCAAAGTGGAGTACCGAAGATCAGTGGCCTATTTGGCTCAACTGATTCAAAGCCAATCATCAAACCCAGGATCTTTTGCCCCAACATCCAGTAGCAGCACTCCTCTTCCTTGAAGATTTTGAGAACTCAAGATTTTCTATTATCTCGAAATTACCCTAAAATAATGATACAAGAGTATATTTATAGGTATACAAGTAGTAAAAGAAAAATTACTATTCTACCCTTAATTACAACCTATTATCTAACAAAATACATTAACCAACACTCCCCCTCAAGTTGGTGCAAAGATATTACACATGCCCAACTTGCAAACTATGGCGTGGAAAGCTCGACTATAGAGTCCTTTTGTAAAAACATCAGCTAATTGTTTGTCCGACGTTACATGAAATAAGCTTAAAACACCATCAGATAATTTTTCTTTGATGAAGTGTCGATAAATTTCAATATGTTTTGTCCTGTCATGTTGAACTGGATTATGAGCAATACTGATTGCAGTTTTGTTGTCACAATACAAAAATAGTCGGTCCCTTTTAGTCAAATTCAACTCTGCTACTAACTTCTGCAACCATAACAACTCACAAACACCTTGAGCCATAGCTCTATATTCTACTTCTGCACTTGATCTTGCAACTACACTCTGTTTCTTGCTTCTCCAAGTGACTAAGTTACCTCCCACAAATGTACAATAACCAGAGGTTGATCTTCTATCATCTAAAGATCCAGCCCAATCTGCATCTGTGAAAGCTTCAATTCTTAGATGACCATTTTTTGAAAAAAGAATACCTTTTCCTGGAGCTGATTTTAAATACCTCAAAATGCGAAAAACAGCCTGTTGATGAGATTCTCTTGGATCATGCATGAACTGACTCACCAAGCTAACTGCATAAGCAATATCTGGTTTAGTGTGGGATAGATAGATAAGTCTACCAACCAATCTTTGATATCCGCCCTTATCAACTGCACCTTCAGTCCCTGTTTGTAACTTATGGTTACTTTCAATGGGTGTATCTGCTGGTTTGCATCTCAACATACCAGTTTCATCGCAAAGATCCAGAACATATTTTCTTTGAGAAATGAAGATCCCTTTGGTTGATCTGACAACTTCAATTTCCAAGAAATATTGTAGCTTTCCAAGATCCTTGATTTCAAACTTCTGAGTTAAGAGCTTCTTCAGTCGAACCATTTCTTTTTTATCATCCCCTGTCATCACTATGTCATCAACATAAACAATGAGAAGAGTGATATTACCCTTGGAGTGCCTCATAAAGAGGGTATGATCAGCATTACTTTGTTGATAACCAAAGGATATCATAGCTTTGCTGAATCTGTCAAACCAAGCTCTCGGAGATTGTTTCAACCCATACAAGGCTTTCTTCAGTCTGCACACCTTTCCTTGTGTTCTCTCATCATCAAAACCAGGAGGAATCTCCATATAAACCTCTTCTTCCAGGTCCCCATGAAGAAATGCATTCTTCACATCAAATTGCAGCAAATCTCAATCCAAGTTAGATGCACAAGATAGCAAGATTCTAATGGTATTCATTTTAGCAACTGGTGCAAATGTCTCCTGATAGTCAACTCCATAAGTCTGAGTGAATCCCTTTGCCACTAATCTAGCTTTAAATCTTTCAATTGAACCATTAGCTTTGTGTTTTATTGTGAACACCCACTTACAACCAACTAACTTTTTGTCTGAAGATGCAACTAGTTCCCAGGTTTCATTTTTAGAGAGGGCTTTCATTTCTTCAACCATAGCTTCTCTCCACTTTGGATCCTTGATAGCTTTTCTCAAATCCTGTGGAATAGACATAGAGGAAAGAGACAAGGCAAAGGCTCTATAGGAAGGAGACAAAGAATCATAAGAAACAAAATTAGAGATTGAATGTTTTGTACACGACCTGACTCATTTCCTTTGAGCAATGGGCAAATTTAAATCAGAATCAAGAGATAAATCAGAATCAAGAAGTGACTCACCCGAGGATTCTGGCAGTGTAGAATGCATGATGGCTTCTTCAGACCTATTCTTCCTCGAGTATCTCAAAAAGTCAGGTCTATCTAAACGACCACCAACACCAACAACATTCTCCTCCCCCTGAACATCAACATTCTGCTCCTGAATAACAATCCCTTCGTTTTTCCTTTGAACTAGATCCTGAGGTAACACAGGTACATTCATCACCACTTCTTCACTATTCTCCCCCTGAAGAGGTGATTGGATACTGCCAAAATAAGGTTCAGACTCCCGAAAGGTAACATCCATACTCACATAGAATTTCCTAGATGGAGGATGATAACACTTATATCCCTTTTGAGTTGGAGAATATCCAACGAACACACATCTCAGTGCTCTCAGATCTAATTTCCCAACATTCCTAGTATGAACAAAGCAAACACATCCAAAAATCTTTGGTGGAACAGTATAGCCAGTTTTTCCGGTTAAGACTTCTACAGGAGTTCTAAAGTTAAGAGCTTTGAGAGGCATTCGATTAATAAGATAGGCAGCCGCTAATACAGCATCCCCCCAATATGACTTTGGAACATGCATGGTAAACATAAGAGATCTAACAACTTCTAACAAATGCCTATTTTCTCTTTCAGCTACACCATTTTGAGCACTAGTATAAGGACAACTAGTTTGGTGAATAATCCCATGAGACTCCAAATAAGTACTCAACCTACTATCCATATATTCTGTTCCATTATCAGACCGCAAAACTTTTATTTTAGCATCAAATTGAGTGGCAATCATTTTAAGGAAAAATTGAAAACAGGAGAAAACATCACTTTTTGCTTTAATCAAATACACCCAAGTCATTCTAGTGCAACAATCAATGAAAGTAACAAACCATCGATTTCCAGAAAAAGAGAGTTTGTGTAGGTCCTCAAACATCAGAATGAACAATCATAAATGGCTCACTGGCTTTATTATCACTCAAAGGATACGAGTTTTTAGTATGTTTAGCATACTCACAAGCATCACAAGATAAACAATCAAACCGAGTTCTAGCAAATAAACTAGGATATAGTTTTTCTAAAACAAAAAATGACGGGTGTCCTAATCGCCTAGTCCTAATCTCCTGGTTGACGTCCTGATACCCCCCAAAAAGAGCCAACTCTTGACTGTCTTCCAGCATATATAAGCCATCATGCTCTCTACCACTGCCAATCCTCTTCCCTGTTTGAAGATCCTGAAGAATACAAAAATCAGGAAAAAATTCAACTTTACAGTTAAGAGTTTTAGTGATAGCACTGACAGATAAAAGATTGACAGGAAATTGAGGAACATGAAGAACAGAAGACAATTTAATATTAGGAGTACAAACAACAGAACCTGTCCCAGAAATAGGGGTTAATGACCCATCAGCCACCCTGACACTATCCTTTTTTAAACAAGGAGAGTAGTTAAGAAAGCCTTTTGAAGTGCCTGTCATATGTCTATTCGCACCAGAATCAATAATCCATGAGTTATGATGAGAGAAAGTGGTACCTGACTTGACCAAATTAGAGGTAGCACTGGAGGAAGGAGTAAGCTGAGACAGGAGACGCCTGAAATGCAAAATCTCATCAGAGGAGAGACTCTCAACTGAAGCCGACTCCTTAGATGATTCCACTGTTTCTAACACATGTGCTTGAGCCCTTGTTGGATTAACTCGTTTTCCCCCACGGCCCCTACTAGGTCTCCCATGCAACTTCCAGCAAGTCTCTTTAGTGTGCCTTGGCTTACCACAGTAATCACAGAGCAAATGATCTTTATCAAAAAGAATCCCTTTTGGTTGCTCAAGAAAGGTATGGGCAGTCAAACCCGACTTGTCAATAGGTGCAGTATAAAGCATAGCCCCTCTCCTGGTCTCTTCCTGCTGAATTAAAGAATGTGCCTCCTCAAGTGAAGGAAAAGGAATTCTGCCAATAACTTGAACTCGCACTTGATCAAATTCAGGATTTAAACCAGCCAGAAAATCATAAACCCTCTCCTTTTCAATCATCTTTTGAATCAGCACCGCATCATCAACACATTTTGCTTGAAAGTCCTGATAATAATCCAGTTCCTGCCATAAACTACCCAATTCAGAGAAATAATCTGAAACAGTAAGCTCACCTTGTTTTGTACCATGAACTTTGTTCCTGAGTTTAAAGATACGAGCATCATTTCCCATTCGAGAGTAGGTGGTTTTTGCAGCTTTCCATATCTTCTCTGCAGTGTCAATCAATAAATACTGTCTAGAGATCTTAGGATGCATCGAATTTAGGAGCCAAGACATAACCAGTGAATTATCTGAGTCCCATTGATTAAAATTAGGATCGGTGACAGATGGTGGTTTTTTACTTCCATCGATATAAGCCTGCAACCTTCTAGCCTTGATCGACAATAAACACGATCTAGACCAAGCTAAATAAGTACTGCTCCCCTCAAGTTTAACTGGGCTAATTTGAGAATAAGGACTGTCATTCATGGAATGATGTCTCTCAAACTCCTTATGATCATCCTTAATATTTGACATAACGAAAAAGCCAAAAAAAGGATCAAAAAACAGCAGGAAAAGTTAACCCAGGAAAACAGAACCTGTTCACGCGTGACCCAGAAATCGAGGTGGTCGGAAGTCACCGGAGATCAGTGGGTTGGAGGCGGAAAAGGGTGGCGAGATGGTCGGCAGAAAAAACGGCAGCAAAAGGTGGCCGGAGGTGTTGTCACGCGCCACACGCGCCGGCGCGTGGGGAGGGGGCCGAATCCTTTGATCGGCGCGTGAGCTCACGCGCGGCGTCTGACGGTGCCGGAGACTGGGACACCAGCCGATCTTCACCCGATCTACCTTCCTATGGGGCGGTGTCGAAATAGGAGTCTGGAACACGACCTTCTAGACTTGCCGGAAAAATAGGGGTTACCGAAAACGAACCGACTGCGGAAGGGAGTTAACTCGACCTTCGAAACGGCAGTGGCTCTGATACCATGAAGATTTTGAGAACTCAAGATTTTCTATTATCTCGAAATTACCCTAAAATAATGATACAAGGGTATATTTATAGGTATACAAGTAGTAAAAGAAAAATTACTA
Organism: Excoecaria agallocha; assembly: GCA_037975025.1. NCBI lineage: Eukaryota > Viridiplantae > Streptophyta > Magnoliopsida > Malpighiales > Euphorbiaceae > Excoecaria > Excoecaria agallocha. The sequence continues at coordinate 51,227,363 of CM075811.1, read as the reverse complement.
TTCTACCCTTAATTACAACCTATTATCTAACAAAATACATTAACCAACATTCCTGCTGCATCTAGAGGTAAAGACACTATTCCCCTTACTTTAGACTTTAGGAATGAGAGGGGGTTATTGCTTACTCCCTATCGAAGGGAAGGAGTGGAGGGAATAAGCCATGGGAAAACTTATTACAATAAGTTGTTACCCAAATTAGATCTGAGTAGCTTTGAGGGGACTGATGTCCAGGCTTGGATTTCTAAGTGCAAGAAGTACTTCTTGGTGTATGTGGTTATGCCTGAGAGACAAGTTGAGTTGGCTAGCTTGTATTTGCAAGGCAAGGTAGAGGCATGGTACCAAAACTGGAGTAGAAATAAGGGAGCAGTAGACTGGGAGGATTTTGCTGAAGCCATTGCTAGAAGATTCAAAGAAATTGGAGAAGATAATGTAGTGGAGGAGATGCAAAGGCTAAGACAAACCACCTCTGTGGATGAGTATTTGGAAAGGTTTGAGCTCTTTAAGCTTAAAATGGAGAGATAATACCCCAACCAACCTGAAACCTACTATATTTACAGTTTTATTGGATGGTTTAAGGATGAGATCAGGGGTTAAGATGTTCAAACCACCTAACCTCTATATTGCCATTGAGCAAGTCAAGCTGCAAGAGTTTCATTTGGAGGCCCTTAAACCTAGACACTCCACCAAATTTTCTACCCAAATCTGGAATCCCAACAACCAGACTTCTCATAACAGAACTTTTCCTCCTAATATGGCCACATCTAGACCACAAAACCAGTCCCAATCATACACTAACCCAAGGGCCACCTAGGAGCAAAAGCCAACTACCGCTATCACTACTTACACTCAGCCTAAAAGGGTAGTACATGTAACTGAAGGTGATGATTCCATAGATGAGGATTGGTAGGAAGTGGAGGACGAAGAATTACATGTGTTAGAAGAGCAATCTAATGAGCACATAGCACTATCCTTGAATGCTCTTGAAGGGGTACTCAGTGATCACACAATTAATGTTAGAGGGAAAATCAATGGAAGGCTTGTGATGATCTTAATTGATAGTGGGAGTACCCATTGTTTTGTGGACTCCAAGGTAGCAAAAAGTCTCAAATTATCCTTCACAACAATACCTCCTGCTACTGTAGCAGTGGCAGATGGAAGGTTACAGTAGCAGTCAAATGCAAGGGTGTGAGCTTGTTGATGCAAGGTAGCAAGTTCGAGTTTGATATGAGACCTTTGGAGCTAGGAGATTATGACATAATACTGGGGTCAGATTGGATGAGGTGTCACTCTCCAGAAACTCTTGACTTTGATGCCAATAAGTTGACCATTAAGAATGAAGGCAAATCCTTCAGGATTAAGTGGATAGGAGAGCAATTATCTCTCAAAGTAATGACAACTAAAGCCCTCACCTAGGTAGTTCAACAAGGCTGGAAGGGTCTCACTACCAAACTGTTCCTTATCAGTTTGAAGCTAAAAAAAGATGGATGACCTAACCGTGTATGCCACTGTATTATTTTCTGGTTGACATTCTTATATCCTCCAAAAAGGGCTATGCCTTGATTATCTTCTATCATGCATAAGTCATCATGTTTTTCACCACTGTCAATCCTCTTTCCTGTTTAAAGATTCTGAAAGATACAAAAATCAGAAAAAAAACTCAAGATAGATAAAAGATTGACAAGAAAATGAGAAACATGAAGAACATAGGACAATTTAATATTTGGAGTACAAATAATATAATCTGTTTCAGAAATAGAAGTTAAAGATCCATCAGTTACCCCGATACTATCCCTTTTTAGACAATGAGAGTAGTTAAGAAAACCTTTAAGAGTGTCTGTCATATGTCTATTCACACTATAATCAATAATGCATGAGTCAAGATGAGCAAAAGAGTTACCTAACTTGATAGAATTGGAGGTAGCACTAGAGAAATGATTGAGCCTAGATAAAAGATGCCTGAAATGCTGAATTTCATTAGAAGAGAGACTTTCAATTGAAATTGTCTCCTTGGATGATTCTACTACTATCTCTAACATATTTGCTTGAGCCTTTATTGGGTCGGCTCGTTTTCCTCCTTCACCCTTAGTAGATCTCCCGTGCAACTTCTAGCAAGTCTTCTTTGTATGCCTTGGCTTTCCACAATAATCACAGTGCAAATGGTCTTTATCAGAAGTAACACTTTTCAGCTGCTCATGAATAATATGGGCAGTTAAGCCTGACTTCTCAACTGTTGCAGTGTAAAGTATGACACCTCTTCTAGTCTCTTACTGTTGGATATAAGAATGTGCTTCCTCAAGAGAGGGAAAAGGGGATTTGATAATAACTTGAACTCTTAATTGGTCAAATTTAGTGTTCAAACTAGGTGAAAAATCATAGACCCGTTCATTTTCAATCATGTTTTGAATCAGTATTGCATCAGCAGCACACTAGGCCTAAAAATTTTGATAATAATCCAGTTCCTGCCACAAATTGCTCAGCTCAGAAAAATAATTTGAACCAATAAGCTCACCTTGTTTTGTGCCATGGATTTTGTTGCAAAGTTAAAAAATCCAAGCATCATTTTCCATCCGAGAATATGTGCTTTTTACGGCTTTTCATATTTTCTCCACTGTGTCAAGCAGTAAGTACTGTCGGGAGATCTTAGAGTGCATATAATCAATGAACCACGACATGATTGAGGCTAAGATTGTGTGTTTGTTATATCTATTAATATTAGTTGTAATATTGTAAGTATTGGGGAGTGATGAACATGAACCAAGGTATGGTTGGATATATGGGGCAAAAATATGCTTTTTGAACTTTTGCAGTGAATTTCATGTACATCATGTAGATGATTTATAAACTTAAAGATGTTAGAGCTCTCTTACACTGCGCTGACCCTAACCTTCTTGCAATTGCATATTAGGGTGGTTGTATATTAGAAAAATTTTAACATGGTAGGTTCAATATTTCTTCTTTGATTAATCCTAAATTTGATTTGAGTAATTTATTGTATCTTTGGCATCCTCTTATGAAGGTTTTCACTAGGTTTTTTAGGGTTTAGTATTCCTCTGATAGTGTTTCCAAATTTGTTCATGTTGCAGAGATCTAACCCAGCTAGTACTGGAAAGAGAAAACCTAAAACAAATTTTGTTGAAGTCCGCACCTTTTGGCACCTCTACCGAAGTTTTGATCGAATGTGGATGTTCTTTATATTGGCCTTTCAGGTGAACTAAATGCTACTTAAATTTGGTTTGTATTTGATGCTCTTGGAGGAATCAATCATATTTTACTTGGTTTTCAGGCCATGGTAATTGTTGCATGGAATGCATCTGGATCTGTTACTGATTTTTTTGATGATGAAGTCTTTAGAAGTGTTTTGAGCATTTTTGTTACTGCAGCTTTCCTCAATTTTCTCCAAGGTAAAAAAACCCTTTTAGAGTCCTACAAATTCCTTTAGTTGTGTGTGTGTGTCTGTAATTTTGTACTCACATGAGTTACACAGGGGTATTTTATTTTTATACTCCCGATTTACATGTCTGTCTGTGCATGTGTTCATGCTCGTGCACATGTTGGTGTGCAATCATGCCTGCTAACTTGATTCATCCTTGGGATTCATGGTGTATCCTGTCCTTCTAAAATGAAACAAGTTATCAGATTGGTTATTATATATGTTTAACTAGACTGCTTATTTAAAGGTTTTAAGTAACTATAGCACATCTGTTGGATAAGATTGAGCATTATTTGATTATATAACTAAATAAAGGCATTAAATTCGTATAAATCAATGTAGTTATTATTCTTTCTAAGTCAGATATGGTTATCGATTTGGTTATTTTAATTTAAATGAGATAATTGAACTATTTATTAAATGATTAATAATAAATCTATATATTCTCTCAAGGAAAAAGCAGTTTGAATTAAGCACTAATTTTTGACTTCATGATTCCTTCCCTTAGTCTTTTCCCTTCTTTCTTTGATTATTGGCGCTGTCAATAGTTTCTTGTTGTACTCAGTATTAATAGGAACTAATTGTTTCTTATGGCCATTCTGGTTAGTGATTAGAAATAAAGTATTTTTCTTCCAACTTCATTTATCCAATATTGAACCCAAATCCTGCACAAAATACATATTTGTTTGTGAACAATATAAAAGCTCATCTAAAACTGAAAAACCAAATAAAAAAAATTGTTTGGTTTGGTTACAAAGAAATAAATAGCTGCCAAGATAAGGACAGAAAAAATTTCCTTGAACTTTTGATTTCTTCATATTTAAGAAGCTAAGATCTGTCATATTTGTTTACTCTCGTCAGTTCATTGTTGTAACTGTCATATAGTCCAGTTGTTTGGCTATTCATTTAAGTTAGTGTGGTTATTGCTGATCTACATTATATTTAGTTTGGCTATTAAAACTGAATGTTCACCCCTGAATGGATATGGACTGAATTTGGGCAATTTGTATGTTGTACTCATACAAATGCAACACCCTGGAGCATTATAGCCAGTATATTTTGGTGGAGTTTTGTTGCATCCTTATTTCTCTATTATTATTCTTGCAGCTACTTTGGATATAGTTCTTAGTTTTAATGCCTGGAGGAGCTTAAAAGCCACACAAATACTGAGATACCTTTTGAAGTTTGCAGTAGCAGCTGTGTGGGCTGTCATTATGCCAATTGGTTATTCTAGTTCTGTGCAGAATCCAACTGGCCTTGTAAAATTCTTCAACAATTGGATTAGGAATTGGCAGAATCAGTCGTTTTATAATTATGCTATTGCAATTTATTTGATACCAAATGTGTTTGCTGCTATAATGTTTGTGCTTCCACCTTTGCGGAGAAAATTGGAGTGTTCAGACTGGCGAATTATTACTTTTTTCATGTGGTGGGCTCAGGTAAGTATATTTTGCTAAACTATCCTAGACTAGAAAAACTGTTCTATATTTGGTGATTTTATTTTCTTTTTAATTTAACCTGGTTTCTTCTGTCAGCCGAAATTGTATGTTGGAAGAGGCATGCATGAAGATGTATTGTCACTTTTAAAGTAAGAGTAATGGATATCTTGGTTGCATTTGTGATTTTTCTTTTTATTTTATTGACGGTTGTTAGCGTATTATTATGGTGCATTAATTACGGTTTTTTCCCCCTTTTCTAATTTACTCGTTCCCTTATTTTCAGATACACACTGTTCTGGATCATGCTGCTGATCAGCAAGCTAGCATTTAGCTATTATGTGGAGGTTGTTCTCCCTAAATATCTTTTTTGGATTATTCACTAAATTTCCCTGTGGTTGCTAAACATTAATTATTTGAATTAAAAAAATAACGAACTCTAATTTTTACATCATTAAAGTAACCATTCCCATATTTTGGTAGATTTTCCAACATAAAAATCATGTGAATTTTTCTTTCTGAAATAATTTGCAATATCCAGTAGGTTATATGATCTCGTTATCTAGCTAATACACAAATATATGTTTGTCATATTAAAGTTGAGTGATCATCTGACTGAAATTCAAGTTTAATGAAATTAAAGAAAGTTATTGATATGTTGGTGATCATAATCCAGTTTGAGTGATCTTTGTTTTCTTACTTTCAAATCCTTTAAGACAATACTTCATCACTAATCTAAGTTTAAATGCATGATGCCACTTTTAATTTTGCTTTCACTGAGATTTTGGTTATTTACTTGCAATCCAATGTTTGGATGTCTTTCTTTGTGTTATACACTCATACATGCATGTGTATCCATACATATTATGGAAAATTTCAATTTATGTAAATCTGGAGCAAGTTATAGAAATAGGTGTACTTTCCTCAAGTTCAAGGAAATTTTTGTTTTCTTGTCTTGCCTGTTGCCTGTAGAGGTACTTCACATTTTCAAAAAGTTGACATGAAAAATTATGGGCAATTCGGGGTTATTTCATGCATAAGGAAATGGAGAAATGAGAAGGACTATATTGAAGCATATAATAAGATGAAATCTGATTTACTAAATTTGTGTGAAGTAATTAAGGAGGTAGAAGAGAACCTGACTTGCTGGAACTATATTTATGGTTCAGCAGCTGTAGTTATTATCAATTAGCCATGCTACATATTCTCTTCCTACTTTATTTTACGTAGAATGGTTTTCTCTTGGATTATTTCACATCTTCATTGATTTAAGCTGTATTCAAATATTGTTGAACAGATACTGCCTTTGGTTGGACCAACAAAGATGATCATGGATATGCATATTGATAACTATCAATGGCATGAGTTTTTCCCAAATGGTAGTATTTCTTGTTTTCTGATTCTATTCTTACTTTAATTCTCTTTTGGGGCATAACTTTACTAATCCATTGTTGAAACGGCTGCAGTTACCCATAACATTGGCGTTGTTATTGCTATATGGGCTCCAATTGTCCTGGTAAGAAAACTGCATGATGTTTGGCAACAATCTTTTACAGAAAAAACCATTAACAAGCCTCTGAACTTACTGATTTTGCTTTGAAATTGATCATTCCTACCAAAGCTGCATTCTGTTCAGCCCTTGAACCATTTAATTCTGCAAAATTCAGTTCTAGTTTGATGGGAGAGAATATAATATCAAAAACACTACTAATGCAGCATAAAGAAAATCAAATAATTGGTTTCTGATTGAAAGGAATTAACAAAAAGAAAAGAACGAAAATGAAGAAAATTAAGGAGTTCCAAACGAAATATGGCTAGATGTATGGAGTAAATGGGTAGACCAGATGCATTTGGTGTTTAGGATTTGTTAGGATGTATCAAGTGAAGAGTTTTAATATTAATTCTCCTACCCTATAGCTCCTGATGCTCCACCAGACCCGGGCATCCTAAATGTTCTTCTGCTGCACTGAAATATAAAACTGTTTGCTAACCAGCGGGGACATTTTTCTGATGCAGTTGACTGCACTTCAACAATAAAATAAGAAAAATGCTACCTATAATCATATTCAATTAATTGCTGTCCATGAGAAGACTTCACCCTAAAATTTAAAATAGCTGAAATCAACCATGGATAACAGCAGACCAATGTAAATTAAAAAGAAATCACTTCTGAAAGTGGAGATTATGCATTCTAGTGGGTTGAGATTTCTATGAATTCTCCTTGATTGGGGTTTTGGGAGACGGATGTGATAAGATACCTTTTGAAAAGGTTTATCCTATATATATATATATATATATAGCTTTTTTTTATTAACATTTGTTTCCAGTTTATTAATTTCTACTATTTTGAATGTGTCCAAAGAAAATTTGAACTTAAGCTTCAAGAAAAACTTTTTTTTTTTTTTTTTCACTCCATATATGTTAAATTAAGACTCAACTTCACAAGACGAAGTAATTCACGGGCTCAATAAGCTGCAACTTTGATTTTGTGGTTCAATATTGAAAATCTGCAAAGTTGATTTGTTTGTCAATGGTTTTTGCCTCGTTCTCAATTTTGCTGTCAGTCACTATAAATTTACTAGTGTAATAGGTTTATTTTATGGATGCACAAATATGGTATGCCATATTCTCCACACTCTTTGGTGGTATTCATGGAGCCTTCAGCCATTTGGGTGAGGTAAGTGGCTTTTTGCTCATTCACTTAATATAGAAGGAAATTTTGTTTTCTAGCCATCCTTTGAGTATTATAATTAATTAAAAATTTAATTTGTATTGGCAATGCAAAAAATTTATTTTGGGCATTCATGGTTTTCATACCAAATAACACTGGAAGCCTTTGTCATTTTCCAGATACGAACGCTTGGGATGTTACGATCTAGATTTGAAGCTGTTCCTGAAGCTTTCAGTCACCATCTTGTGCCATCAGCAAATGAAGATTATGCAAGGAAATACTCGGTAGCACTTCTAACCAAGTCAAACATATTGGATCTCTGTTTTCTGGAATTTTTGCTAATGCTTCTTGTTTCAATATGTTTTATCTTTTTAAGAAAACATGTTATTCCTGCAATTAGTTTTGTTTTTTTTTTAATCTATTTTTACATGCCATTCAATTGGAAACTTCTGTGCTTTGTCTTTGTCTGAAGTAGCGTTTCTCCTTGGCAGGATGAGTCAATTGAAAACAAAAATATTGAAAATTTTTCTCGGGTGTGGAATGAGTTCATCAACTCTATGAGAGTGGAAGATTTGATCAACAACCAGTTGAGATTCTTCTGACTTGAAATTTGTCTACGAGAATGTGTATTGTTTTATTTTCCTGAAAATTTTGTTTACTCAACCATGTTCAGCGAAAGAGACTTGCTGCTTGTACCAATACCTAATCTTTCAAGTGATGTAACTGTTGTCCAGTGGCCTCCTTTTTTGCTTGCTAGCAAGGTTTGAAGTCTGATCTGTTGATCTTGTTAATAGTAAGTCCAATTCAATTCTCGTGTCTTATTTGTTTTCTTATGTGCTAGATTCCTATAGCTTTGGACATGGCAAAAGATTTCAGGCAGACAGAAGATGCTGAGTTATACAAGAAGATGGATGAATATATGCTTTCTGCAGTAATTGAGGCCTATCAGACATTGAGGGACATAATACATAGCCTTCTGAATGATGAAGCAGATAAACAGTAAACAGCATTCATCTTATAGGCTTCAATCCTATAGACAATCTTTGACATGACCCTGCTATAAATTATGATTTTTTTTTGATGGGTCAATTACTAAAATCCTCCCAATATATGAGGCCATTTTCATTTTGGCCCTCAACTTATAAAATAGACCAAATTGTTCCCCAACCTTTCATGATAATTTCAATTCAAACCCTCCATTAACTTTTTTGTGCATAACATAATGCTAAGTTGACAACATCATGTGTGGAGGTTGATTTGTTTGATTTTATATGTTGGGAGCTTAATTGAAATTTAGGTGAGAGATTGGGGATATTTGTAATATTCCCTGTGCTTGAATGGACATTTTGTTAGTTATGGACAGTAAATGACCAGAGGGTTTTATTTGAATATATTTGAAACATTAGGGATCAATTTAGTCTGCTTCAAAGTTTGGGGGCCAAAATATAAACTAGGTCATATATATGGGGGATTATAGTAATTAACCTTTTTTTTTCTTTTTTTGTCATAACTTCTTTTTTCTTTCTATTGGAAGCCTCACAAGTTCTTTTTTCTTTTGCCCCTTCTGATAAAAGAATCGTGAGATATATTTGTTATGAAGTGGGCATGAGCATACAACAACAAAGATTTTTGATTGAGTTCCGGATGGGTGGGTTGCCTCTTCTCAGTGAAAAGCTGGAGAAATTTCTAAAAGTCTTGGTACATTGCTTTCATTGTGCTTTTTTTCCTGCTTTATTTCTCTAATTCTTAGCATTTCTCAGAATTGTGTGCTCATGCTAATATGCTGACAGCTGAATGATTATGAAGATGTTGATGCGTACAAATCCCAGATAATCAATATTCTTCAGGATATTATAGAAATTATTACTCAGGATCTTATGATTCATGGCCACGAGTAAGTGCTGGAAAAGTTCAAACAGACTAGAGAAGTGAAAATTGAGTTGAAATTTTCTTTGACAAAATGAACTTCCATAAATAAGTTGTTTCCCTTGGTATTCTTGTTGCCGTAGAATCCTGGAAAGAGCTCATCCTGCTACAGCAGATGATCAAAATAACACGAAAGAGCAGAGATTTGGAAAGATTAATATTGGCCTGACACAAAACAAAGCTTGGAGGGATAAGGTACTCTTCTCAATATTGTCCCTATAATCGCCTTATAATTTTCTATTAAGTTATCTATTTTTTCTAAAATCTGTGGTAATGTCGCCCAAGGTTGTCAGGCTTCATTTACTTTTGACCACAAAGGAATCTGCCATAAATGTCCCTTCAAACTTGGACGCTCGCCGCCGTATAACTTTCTTTGCAAATTCTCTATTCATGAACCTGCCACCTGCTCCAAAAGTCAGAGACATGCTATCCTTCAGGTCAGTAATCACAAGAGCCATTTTTTGAACAGATGGTGCTCTGTATTGCAAAATAACAGGAAGACTTGTTACTTCTGCGTTCATAATCTGATATAATTTTCTCTGCATAACTCATGACTTTCTAGTGCAATTATTTCAAAAGCAAAGAATTGATTTGCATTTGTAGCCTACACATTTCCATTTATAAGCAAATTAATGGCTGCTGATTTTTAATTTTTGTTGCTCTGATAATAAAATCTGTCTGATATTATCAGTGTTTTGACTCCATATTACAAAGAAGATGTTCTTTATTCCCATGAAGATCTTCAAAAAGAAAATGAAGATGGTATATCAACTTTGTTCTACCTCCAGACAATATATCGCGGTGAGTTTCAGTCTGTTGCAGCAGCATTTGTCTTATGGCTGAGTGTAAACTGACCAAACAGCAAAATCACATTCAGATGAGTGGAAGAATTTTGAGGAACGGATATCTGATACTAAACTCAATTCCAATACCAAAGAAAGAGCAGATGCACTTCGTCACTGGGTATCATACAGAGGGCAGACGCTTGCCAGAACAGGTTTAATAGTAGTGATTTGCAAGATATCTTGTTCCAGTTTCATTTCTGTTCTGCATCTCACTTATGCTATATCATTAATTTAATATTTCTACCAGTGAGGGGGATGATGTACTACAGGAGGGCTTTAGAACTTCAGTGCGACCTGGAATTCACTGGAGACAATGGTTTGATATTTTCTGCTACTTTGAATTTTAGAAAATTTCTTGTGTTTACATTTTGAGTTGCATTCTCTCTTTACTAAACTATTTGCTGTTTTCCTTCCAGCTAGCCACATGAATGAATTCAATGAGCAGGATCAGATTAATCAGAAAGATTTTATTGATCGTGCGCAGGCTTTAGCTGATTTGAAGTTCATCTACGTTGTTTCTTGTCAAGTTTATGGGAGTCAGAAAAAATCTACTGATGCTAAAGAACGCAGTTGTTACAGTAACATATTAAATCTCATGTTAGCGTAAGTTAAAACCACAATTCTGTTGTATTATAAGCTTTCACTGTTCAAATCTGAAACCATTAATGGCACCTTTATATCACGGTAAATTACTACAGGTATCCATCACTACGTGTTGCTTACATTGATGAAAGAGAGGAGACTGTGAGTGGAAAATCTCAAAAAGTTTATTACTCTGTTTTGGTCAAAGGAGGTGATAAGTTGGATGAGGTATGGAAATTAATTCCTCTTTTGAGTGAAATATGTTTACTGCAAGTGTGTGGTTAGATATTTCTATCACTTTAAATTTTACTCCTGCAAAATATTTATTGATTATTTTTCAATAAGATTTTCAGTATTTTTATTAAGTTAGGGCTATTTGGCACAGTGATGTTACCTCTTTTTATTTTGTTGGAATTGTTAAGCTAACAATCATTGCCATCATTACTGTTACAGAATGTATATTCTTAATTAGGAATGTACTATACAATTACTATCTGGCATGTGTCAGTGATAATCCTTGTTGAAAATGGGAGTTTTCCATTGTTTATTATTGTAATTTATTCAGACGGGAAAATATTGGTGGTTTCTACCAACTTGTAGAAAGCTGAGTTTAAATAATTCATCCAGGCAGAAGCTATAGTGGATTATTGAATATGTAGGTGGGGCCTCTCTTATTATTTTTGACCGTCATCATGGTTGTTGTTGACCTTAAGTTTGTGTGATTTATATTGTTGTCTATTTCAAATCAACATCAACTTCTTACATTGGCTGGTCATATTGGTTGAATTCATTATTTTGGGACTATTATACACTTCTCCATATTTTGAGTAAATGGAAGGAACGTTCAGAGAAACTATCTGAATATGTCATAGGAGTTTAATTTGGTTGTCATCTAGAGAATTGGAGACATTGTTTGTTCTTAGCAATTGAAATTTTATTGATAGACCTCCCTTCTCGCATTTTTCAAGTAAACAGTCAATAGGGTTCTTGCACATGTCACTTGTTCGCTTCAGTTCATATTGATTTTGTATGCTCGTGTAGACATATGGTTAAACTCAAATAGTCCTTCTGTCCAATGAAGACGGCCAAACTTCTATTTTCAAAGAGAATAAAAAAATTTAGTCGATATTATTGGAAATATTAAGTTTGCTTGCATTTTTCTCAATATACCACTATATTTACTAGGGACATATTTGAAAAGTGTTGTTATTTCATATTTGTAAAAAATCATCAGTTGGGCTATATTAAAGAATTAAAACAAACTAATTATATGTTCAAAAGGGAAAGTGCTCTATGATTTAGGACAAATGAAAAAGGAAAATGTGTCAATTTTTGTTGGACTGAGGGAGAAATATTCGGTAACCCCAATGTAGTATATTACTAAACAGATCCATAGAGAGATCCATTCTGATAAGTTAGATTTTTAGTCTCTCTAAATGATAGTGATCGCTAATTGTGCTGGATCCACAATTATACTTGGGCTAGCAAGTTTCTACATTCTTTTGTGCTCTAAAAATTGTGGGTAATTAAATTTTAATTGTTTGGTTTCTGATAGTGAATTTTCATCTTAATGGTAAACTCTGCAGCAAGATTTCAATTGCAATTTCAGCTTTGGGTGGTGGATAGTACAGGTGGTTGGCCAATATGTCATGGCAGCATGCTTGAACTGCCTTTCCTTCTTGTTAAATCTCTATAGTGTCTTTATTTAATTTAATTTAATTTAATTTAATTTTATAATCCAAAAGTAGCATCTAAAGACAATAACAGCGGTTTCAATATGAGGAGAGTGGAAGATTTTATTTATTATCGGTGTCTTCTAATCTTAAATGATTGTCTTTCGAGCTAAAAAATGGTTTAGACATTACAGTAGGGATAAATTGTGGGTGATTGAAGTAACTTAGCAACTTATGGTCATTATAAATAGATGTGGTTAGAAATAGATAAATCTTGTGAATAGATGTGTACAAAATTACCTTTTGGAGGGAAACGTGCATCATATATCTAAGACTCATGGTAAAATACCTGTTTTAGATCAGTGTCAAGAAGTTGAGTTTTCTCCTCGTTACATCAAAGCCTAATTTTTTTAGGGTGGTTTGAAAACCTTAAAACACCAAAATTGGGGCTTTCCTATTTTGAGGAGGTGATGACACCACTCCCAAAGAGTGTGCCATCTGTATATCGGCCTACCCACCAAATTCGGTCATTGGAGGAACCGGTTGGAGTCTGCTTAGTACTATTCACATGTCGGAAAGTAAAGGACGTATAGTTTACTTTGGCCACGATTCGTTGCTAGTTCTTCTTCGACCACTTCGCCTGCTGTTTCCAATGCAAACCAGCTGGGTCTTGATACAAGACTTTTCTGGTGCTGAGCAGATAATTGCAGGAGCCTTACAAAACTTCAAGAACGACCGCCATTTAGTTTTATTCCACGAGGATCTCATGAGAAATTCTAAGTTTTTATCTGATTACAACAATTAGCAAGAGATAAAACATTTTCCCATTTCTCGTTCTCTAACAAAAAGAGACAACCTCTACTAAACCTTTTTTTTCTAGATGAAATGAAATATCTCAGGCGTTTTCTGTCTAAACTTGCCTCTTCCTCCAATGCCACTAGCAATTTTGTGAAGTCAGAACTTGCAAATAGGGAAGACGATTGGCAATAACAGAGTGCGAGGTGCAATATCATCTAATAAGCTGTCATTTGCAAGTTGGGTTTGTGTGATATCCATGCACCAACTTGAGGGGAAGTGTTGGATTTCTTAATTTGATTTTCTTGATTAAAATTTACATTTCCTAGTTAGACTAGAATTATATTCCTAATTAGAGTATATTTTCTAGTTACCTTTTATCTTTCCTTATTAGAATAGATTTAGGACTCTTTTTGTTTTCATTATAGCCTGTACCTTTGAGGTTTTTTAAGATGTTTGTTTTCTTTATAGCTTGTGCCTTTTAGGTTTTTTAAGATGAGAGAATTAATAAATTTTTATTCTCAAAAATCTTCACATAATACTCTTACTTTCCTTTCGTTGAAGATAGGAATATGCTTCTTTAAGAGAGGGAAAAGGAGTTTTACCAAGTACTTAAACCCTATCAGATTCATTATTCAATCCAGCCAGAAAATCATAGATCTACTTTTTTTCAACTAATTTCTGAAAATTTAATTTCATATCCAATACGATCTACCTTAAAGTCTTGATAATAATTCAGTTTCTGCCTTAAGCCACTCAGTTCAAAATGGTACTCAGAAATGGTTATCTCATCTTGCTTTATGCCATGGACTTTGTTTCGGATTTTCAAGATCAGAGCATCGTGAGTAGGTGATTTTGGTTGCGTTCTATATTTTCTTTACAGTGTGAAGCAGTTAATATTGTCTTAAAATCTGAGGTTGCTTAGAGGTGATGAGCCATGATATAACAGGTGAGTTTTTTGAGTCCCACTAGCTATAGTGACAAAATATAGACAGATAACCAAAATAGTTTGCCAAAAATCGATATTTTCTCCATAGATCATCTCTGAATATATACAAAACATTTAATCTAAATAAGGAACTAAATCTCTATCCATTAGCCTAAGATAAAGCTAATTATACAAGGAAAGTCAACTGTACAAAATATGAAACCTGTCAAACCTATATACACTGATATCCCCCCTCAAATTGATGCTGGGCGATCCAAAAGCATCAATTTGTTAACAAGTAGCTGATGACGACCACTAGAAAGTGCCTTAGTGAATATATCGGCAGTCTGATGCTCAGTAGTGATATGTGGTAGAGAGATGATATGAGAATCATATGCCTCGCGAATAGAGTGACAATCCACTTCAATATGCTTTGTGTGCTCATGAAAAACTGGATTGGCTGTAATCTGAATAGCACTAGTATTATCAACATGAAGAGGGGTAGGATTGATTTGACAGAAACCAAGCTCAGCCAAAAATCCTCGAAGCCAAAGAATTTCTGAACAAGCAGATGACAGCGCTGTACTCAGACTCAGTGGAGGATTTAGAGACGCGATCTTGCTTTTTGCTTTTCCAAGAAATCAGTGACGAACCAAGAAACATGCACCAACCAGTAATGGACTGTCGAGTATCAGGACATCCAGCCCAATCTGCATCACTATAAGCAACAAGATGGAGATAAGAGTTTTTTTGGAAAGAACAAACCTCGCGAAGAGGTACCACACAAATAACGAATGATGCGACGGATAGCGGCTAGATGAAGATGCCTGGGTTCTTGCATAAATTGACTCACTTGTTGAATAGCAAAACAAATATCTGGACGAGTAATAGTCAGATAATTTAAGCTGCCGACAAGACGTCTATACAAAGTAGGATCAGATAAAAAATCACTCTCATCACGACAATATTTAACATTTACTTCCAAGGGAGTAGGAACAGAATGACCATCCTGAAGACCAGATAATGAAATGAGATCTTGAGTATACTTATGTTGATGTAAAAAAATACCGGCTGATGTAGAGCAGACTTAAGACCCAAGAAATAGTGTAGAGGGCCCAAGTCTTTCATATGAAAAACACCTTAAAGGTGCTTTTGAAGCTGAGAAATCAATTCAGAATCAGTCCCAGTAATAACAATGTCATCAACATATACCAGAAGTAAGACAATTCCTTTAGATGTTTTGCGTAGGAACAAAGACAAATCATACTGACTTTGAACAAGAGAGAAGCTAAGAAGAGTATCACGAAATTTACTGAACCATGACCGATGAGCCTGTTTCAATCCATAGAGGGACCTCCTTAACTTACAAACACCTGAAGAAGGAGTAGAAAATAATCCAGATGGTGGGATCATGTATACATCTTCTTTAAGATCACCATGCAAAAAGGCATTTTTTACATCCATTTGTCGTAATGACCACTCCTTGGAAGCAGCAATAGCGAGAATAAGTCACACAGTGGTCATTTTGACAACAGGTGCAAATGTTTCCTCGTAATCCAGACCATATTGTTGCTTATTACCGAGAGCGACAAACCTTGCTTTATATCTATCAAGTGAGCCATCAGATTACAACTTAAGGGAATATACCCATTTACAACCAATGGGCTTAATACCAGCAGGGCAAGGAAGCAAATCCCATGTATGATTCTCCTGAAGGGCCTGAAGTTCTTCTTGCATGGCTTTGACCCAACATGCTTGTTTAGCTGCCTGAGAATAAGAAGGAACTGCAGCATGAGATAGTATGGCAGAGAAACCAAACCTATCTGGGGGACGACGGACACGGGTGCCTCTTCTAGAAGCCACTGAAGGTGGCAGCAGATCAGGATTGAGGGAAACATGTGATAATAGAGGGAGCTGTCGTCGTTGATAGACCATGCCTGGTTTGAAACGCTCAATTGAGCGAGAGCTGTCATCAAAGTGAGGAAGGAAAACAGGATCTGAGGAAGTAACATGTTGCTCAAAGTAGTACTCATGTTCAAAGAAAATCACATTTCTAGAAACACGCATGCGGTTGGCAATAGCATCATAGCATAAAAACCCTTTGTGAGCAGTACTATAACCCATAAAAGCGCACTGAACTGATTGAGCTATAAGCTTGTGACGCTCATGAGGAGGTAAGTGAACAAAACAAATACAGCCAAATGTGCGCAGTGTATGATAATCAGGATGCATGCGAAATAGACGATAAAATGGAGAATCAAAATTCAACTGTTGAGAAGGAAGATAATTGATTAAATAGATTGCAGTAGCCAAAGCTTCCACCCAAAATTTAGATGGGACAGAAAATTGCAAAAGCAAAGTGCGAACCATATCTAACAAGTGATGGTTTTTTCATTCAACTAATCCATTCTGTTGAGGTGTATAAGGACATGATCGCTGAGATACAATACCTTTCTGTTGCAAGAAACCCTGAAAGTCATGTGACATATATTTTCCACCATTATCAGACCGTAAAACTTTTATAAAAGTCGAAAACTGTGTCTCAACATAAGTCACAAAAGCTCGAAATGCAGTTAGCACCTCAGCTTTGGAATGCAGAAAATATATCCAAGTAAAACGGCTATAGTCATCAATGAACGTGACAAAATATTTATACTGCCCATGTGAAATAACTAGAGTAATACCCCAAACATCAGTATGTATTATTGCAAAACAAGTATCAGCACGACTATCACCAGTAGGAAAAGGCAAAATCTTACTTTTTCCCAATTTACAAGTAGAACAATCAAAAGACAAAATATGATCAGAAGACTGAACTTTATTTCCAAGAAACCACGTTTCATCAATTTATTTAAAATAACATTATTCGAATGACCTAACCGTTTATGCCAAACTTCACCCTTATTGTCAACAATATTAGAAACTAAAGACAAATTACGAGGAACAGAAAACTGCAATGGAAACAATCTGCCCACTTTAGGCCCCCTCACGATCACCTTCCCCGACGCTTGATCCTGCACAAGACATCCATCACGAGAGAAGTTTACATTACAGTTATTTTCCACCAGTTGACCAACCGAAATCAAATTAGTAGACAATTCTGAAGAAACAAACACATTACGAAAAGAAGGTCTAATATCACCAATGACAGTAATAGGAAGATCATTTCCATTAGCAATTTGTATGTTTTGAGTGCCAGTATATTGTCGAAGATTTTGTAACAAATGAGATGATCCAGTCATATGATTAGATGCACCAGAATCAACAAGCCAAGGAGAAAGAATTTTTGTACCTTGCCCCTGAAGATTAAAAGCTGAAAAAGCTGATAAAATCATTTGTTGAACCATTTCTGGAGTAACAGTAGGCTGACTAATGGTAGAAGCAACATTGGATAATGGTGCAGATGGTGGGATATCATAAGTAGTAGCTGGAACAGCAGCTTGTAAACCTCGAATACGACGATTTTCTGGACAAGTAGGACAATCCTTGATAATGTGTCCAGTCTGCTTACAATAATTGCAGAATTTCTTACTGCAATTACGAGCAATATGCCCATATTCCTTGCAACTAAAGCATTGTATCTGTCCCTTTCCTCGATCCTTTCTGTGAGCAGTATAAGCAACATTAATAAGTTCAGATGACTCCTTAGATGCACCAATAATAGCTTGTGTAGCCAATCTCTGTTCCTCACGTAATAATTCACCAAAACAAACATCCAATGATGGAACCAGATCTCTATTCAACAATCCAGCTCGAGTAACTTCAAATTCTGATCTTAATTTCATCAAAAACTGATCACGACGACTATCTTCATGAATTGCTTGAATACTGGTTAAAGCATCTTTAGGAACTTTTGCATAAATAATACCAGAATATTTGCTCCACAGGTTAAGAAATCCAGAATAATATTGCTCAATGGAAAGATTACCTTGATTGAAGTTGCTAAGCTCAAGTTCCAATTGAAATCGCCGAGCTGTATTATTTTGATAATATATTCTCTTCAGATAATCCCACATTTGTTTGGCAGTAGTAAAAGAGCGCAAATTGTTCGCCATATGAGCTTCAATAGAGCCTATGATCCAGGAAACAACTCGGGCATCCTTTGTCTCCCATTCATGCCGAGCTGTATCATCTGTGGGAGCAGAAACAGATCCGTCAATGTGACCCCAAAGCTCCTTTCCCTTCAAAAACATCCTGAACTGAAATTCCCATGCTGCATAGTTTTTGCCAGTAAATCTGATACCTAAAATCTCTGAAGAAGACATATTTCAAGAGCCAAGAAGAAAGCTGACCCACAAACAAAAGCACAAAATCAAATCCAGAAGCGAGACCAAGACCACAAGCGGATCCAAAAAAAATCAACTATTCACCCTCCAAACCAAGTCAGATGAGCAAATGGACACCGGAGAACCACCGGAAATCAGATTGCGATGGCAGAGGAGAAATTCAAGAAGAAACCGTCGCCGTACGTACCACCACGCGCCGGAGCGTGGAACAGTACACAGAAAGTTGCGACGGCGCGTGTACTCCACTCTCTCAACACCAAGTGACCGGATTTGGAGAACAGACCGGAAATAGCCCTGCGCTCCTCCTCTGATGGGCGGTGAGATCCCGATGTGCACAGTGAACGACGACCCAAAAAATTTCCAAAATCCAGATTCAAAAAAGCCCTATCTCTGATATCATGACAAAATATAGACAGATAATCAAAATAGTTTGCCAAAAAATCGATCTTTTCTTCATAAATCATCTCTGAATATATACAAAACATCTAATCTAAATAAGGAACTAAATCTCTATCCATTAGCCTAAGATAAAGCTAATTATACAAGGAAAGTCAATTGTACAAAATATGAAACCTATTAAACCTATATACACTGATATATAGGTGGAATAAAAAAATCTGGTTGTCTTTTATTCCCAATAATATAATCTTGTAACCTTCTACCTTTGATAAATAATAAACAAGTTCAAGACCAAACTAGATATATATTGCTACCATCAAGTTTCACATAACTTCTTTGTAAATAGGTGTTATCATTAATTGGGTTACTTTTCTCTACTGCTTCAGTTTTTGTCATAGTAGCAATATAGTGCTAGGACATCAAAAGTTAAAAGAAGAAGAAGAAGAAGAAGAAGAGGAAGAATTGGATATGGGAGCAGAACCTTAAGGATGAAGGCTCAAAACCCAAGAAGTCCAACAATTGCCGGAAAGGGGTTGGTCGAAGTAGGAGAGAGCTTGCGAATTGGTTGGAAGAAAGACAGCAAATGGTGACTGGAGGGCTCTTCACACACTAACACACTCCGGTGCATGAATAGTGCGCAAAAGCTTATGACAGCACATGGTATTCATGCGTGGCAGCGATTGGCCACCAAACTCTAGAGATAGGCTGATCTAGTGATGGGCTTTCTTCCCACAGGGGTAGTGAAAATGAAGAGGGAGGCAGACTCAACTTGTTAAGACTTGTCCAAAAACCGTTTATTGCATTGGAGAGAGGAAATACTATCTCCTAAAAGGGCCCTGACTTTGGTGGTGACAAGAAGCAGGTGGTATTATTTGACCTTTTGACACTTTCCTAAAACAGGTACAGTAATCTAGTGCTCAAAGGGAGAACATTCGACCTCTTTGAAAGGAGAAACTCAACTTTATAGAAAGAGCATGGCTTTGATAACGAGAAGATTTTTGAAAATAAAATTTTTATTAATTCTCTTTTGTGAATAAACTCAGAATGTACAAGTTATTCATATAGGAAAAACAAAGAAAGTCCTAATCATATCCTAACAAAGAAAGATAAATTCTAACTGGAAAATATAAAATATAGTCCTCTTCTAACTAGGAAATCCAACTTACATATGTATAACATATGTCCAACGTGCAAATTAAGGTATGATAAGTCCTGTTGCTAAAGTCTTTAGTAAACACATCAGCTAGCTGTCTAAATGGAACTCCTAGAAATTTTTGTGCATTAGATAAAACATTGGGATTTCTCATGATATCCTCATGGTACAAAACTAAATTGGCTGCAGATCTTGAAGTTTTCTAAAGCTTCTACATCACATGCTCAGCACTAGAAAGCTCTGGTATTAAAGTATTGGTATTGAGCATAGGTTTGAATTGCATAAGTAAATCAGCTTGTAAAGAAGAAGGCTCAAAAAACGGCGAAGTTAACCAAGGATTGATAACCAGCTTGCTGATGTTAGAAAAGGCAGGTGAAGTGACCGGAGAACAATGAGTGATGAATGGCAACCAGAGAGCATCATGCTCTTACATGTGCTGGCACTTGAGCACACAAGCAGTGGAAGACCACGGGGAGACTCCAAGGATAGGTTGAACACACCTTGGGCTTTCTTCCTACGAGTGTTGTGACAATAAGGAGGGAGGTAAACTTGACCTCTTGACACTTGTTCAAAAATATTTACTGTAGACCGGAAAAATCAAAACCGGTGCTGGAGAAAAGAAACTCTATCTCCAAAAAGACACCAGCTCTAGTAGTAACAAGAAGGAGGTGGTATTACTCGACCTGTTAACACTTCCTTAGAACAGATACTGTGACCTTTTCAACCCAAACAGAACATAGTCCTAGGAGGGAGATAATTCAACCTTTTTGAAAGGAGAAAACTCAACTTCTCGAAAAAGCACGGGCTCTGATAAGATGAAGATTTTTGAGAATAAAAATTTTATTAATTCTTGTGTTAATATACTGAGAATGTATAAGCTATCTATAGAGGAAAAATAAAGAAAGTCCTAATCCTAGCCTAACAAGGAAAGGCAAATTCTAAATGGGACATCCAACAGTGATCAACAATCCACTTGCATGCATATACTGGTTGTGTTGAGCATTTAATGCATTTACAGAACCTATTCTCAACAGCCTTATGTGTTTTTCATAAAGTAGCAAAACGAAGATTCATAATGATGCTATTTTTTGCAACCTGCTCTCATATTCGTTTCCAGACCCATTAACATCATCTTATTATGACGTAATTCTTACATTGCTAGGAAATATACCGAATCAAGCTCCCAGGTCCCCCTGCTGAGATTGGTGAAGGTAAACCTGAAAATCAAAATCATGCCATTATTTTTACTCGCGGAGAAGCTCTTCAGACAATAGACATGAACCAGGTGAAAACAAACCTCCTTTTGTTGCACATTTTTCCGTAAATTACATTACAATCCCATTAATTATGATTTACTTTTTTTTTTTCAGGATAATTACTTTGAAGAAGCTTTCAAAATGAGGAACGTGTTGGAGGAATTCATACAACATCGTCGAAAACCTACAATTTTAGGTTTGCGGGAGCACATATTTACTGGAAGGTCCGCCTAACTAATGTTTTTATCAGTTCAAAGTATTTTATTTCTCTACATCGGCATTTACAATTAATAAACGATTTTATATCTGTAGGTGTGGATTTTAGAATGGACCTTTAATAATTTGTCTCAAGCAAGTTACTTTCATTTAGTTAGTTTGATCAAATTCTCACTAAAAAGTTTACCGTAGCCATAATAATTACAACCCTTTTTGAAACCAACCAAAGCATAATGAACAATCTGTAAAATCAAACCAAATTAAGTTATCTTGATTTTGTTACTCAATTATCGGGATTTCAAATAACATTTTCTTTCTTTCCAAAACTTTTCCTTGTATACAGTCTTGATAAAATGAGAAAACCTAATACAATTACTTCATAAATGCAAATGAAATGAGGCCTTGAAAGATAGCAAGATTTTGAAAACTTGACTGGTCCAGTCTGTTTAAATAAAAAAACAAAGGAACCAGCCACTTTTTCTGTTCAGGCAACCTTTAAGACCCAGCATGAAAAGGAAACAATTAGAGTGGTTGGTTGAGCCATGAAAGGGTCAGCCCAAATGCAGTTTGACTCGTTCATATGGATCTAATTTAACTCTTTTTTTTTTCCCTTTTTTCCCCCTTTTTATGTGAGATGGTATTAGTTTTCAAAATGGGATTTGCTTTGAAAGCTTATTTTCTCGTGCAATTTTACATTGTAATCCCTTTATAATGCAGTTTTTTTATTTTGACCCATTATTCTTTTACGATGCATTACACTTTTGATCAATTAAAAACCAATGCTATTATATTTTTGCCCATTGAACTTTATTAAATCTGTTGTTTATATAATTCATACTGTCAAACCTAGTTAAATTATATGATTAAATTCTACTGAGTTGGTGTGATTATTTGTTTACCAAGTAATGCTCATTCCAGGATGTTAACATGCATACTTAATTATTTCTTTTCATTTTACAGTGTTTCATCACTTGCTTGGTTTATGTCCAATCAGGAGACCAGCTTTGTAACAATTGGCCAACGTATATTGGCTAATCCTTTGAGGTAAACTCACTAAATGATGAGTACATGTGGGATGACACTGCATATAAATTTGGGTTCCAACCTTATATTTACTTGGATTCTTTTAAAGATTTGAATGCTGTTTCCTTACTTTTATTCCCCTCCATTATCGTAATTATCGATTGTAGGAACTGTTAGAATATAGATGTAAAGTGATTGGAGTAATTTAGGGAGCAAATTAGGGAGCTAATTAGGGAATTATAATTATTAATTTGGTTGCTTTTCTTTGTATAAATAGGAGTGTAAACTTAGTTTTTAATCAATTGAATATAGAATTTCAATTCCCATTGTGTGTTTTCTCACATGGTATCGGAGCTTTGGGCTCTCTCATGGATTTTCTGCGGCTTCCGGGTTCCTGGGTTTTTCATTTTTGGTTGAAGATTCTGTCCAGTCTTGGGTCACCGGATCTGGTGATCGTTTTGCTTCACCGCCCACATCTGAAGGTGCACAGGCATCATTCCGGCCTCTCCATAAAATCCGGTGACCATCAGGCCGGCGAGTGGCACTCACGCACCACCACAAGAATCTGCTCCGTCTTCACGCACCGGCGCGTGGAAGAGCGTCCAGCGTCCGGTGGTCCTCCGATTTCACCTCCAGCGTCGCCTGGCCATTTCCGGTCATATTCCGGTGGTATTCGCTCTCTGTGGTGGCTGTCCTCTGCTTCTTCAAAGATCTGCTCCCCAGCTTCTTAGGTGTGATTACTAGTTCTTGGTGTTTCTGCTTCGTGGTTTCTGCTTCTGTTCCGGCATGGGTGTAGTGTCAGTTTTGTCCCCTGCCTCTGATGCTTCTAAATGTTTGTGGCTGGTTCTTGGTGTTCCTATTTTGTGATTTCTGCTTCTGTTTTGGAAAGTGTGTTTTACTTATTCTCCATTTTGTTTTGAAGTCTACATGACAGGATATGTGTAGGCTTCGTTTGGAGAGAGTTGCGCTTGATCTTCGTTTCGTGTTGAAGCCTATTCGTGGGTTATTTGTTTAGGCTTCGTTTGAAGAGACTTGCACTTGATCTCCGTTTTGGGTTGAAGCTTACGGCATGAGTTATTAGTAGACTTCGTTTGGAGAGGGTTTCGCATTTATTTTCCATTTTGTTTTGAAGCTCGGATTTATGTTTTGAAGTTTATATAAAGAAATAAATTTGTAACAAGCTGAAGCATAATTAAAATTTATGCTCCAGTTTGAGGGGGAGTGTTAGAATATAGATGTGAAGTGATTGGAGTAATTTAGAGAGCAATTTAGGGAGCTAATTAGGGAATTATAATTATTAATTTGGTTGCTTTTCTTTGTATAAATAGGAGTGTAAACTTAGTTTTTAATCAATTGAATATAGAATTTCAATTCCCATTGTGTGTTTTCTCACATGAACATTTCTTTTTGAAGCCATACAATGAGATGGCATATTACTTGCTGGGGAAAGAAAAACTGAAGATATTTTAGAATAAAAATTTTATTAATTCTCTCATCTTAAGAAACCTAGGAAAATACAAGCTATTTATAAAGAAAACAAAAAGAGTTCTAAATCTATTCTAATAAGGAAAGGTAAAATCTAATTAGGAAATAAACTCTAGTTAGGAATATAAAATAGAATTCTAATCTAACTAAGAAATCCAACAAAAACAAAACATTTACCTTTGTTAAACTGCTATAGAACAGTTAAATTTCATTTTCCCCCTATGTTGATTACCCTTGTTTTCCATCTCCTTGAAATAGATCTCCATGCATTCTCATAAATGTATCTGAACAATGCTATAAATATACTTAAATACCACAAACTCCTAGTACTAAAATAAATTCAAGCAATCCATTGAAATACAAGCTTGAAAGAGAAGGAACTTTTGATAGGCTTGGTCATCATGTCTTGATGCACTGTATTGATGTCTGGAAGAAAACCATTTTCCTCCTAAAATAAAAGTGTTTGCACAAGTTTATCCTACTCATATTTACAAGAATATAGAATAATAGGAGGTACTGGTAGAATTTGCACGACAAATTTCAGAAAAGGAGTCTGGGCTAGCTTGGATTAGTTTGAGTGGAGTTTATTTCATTTCAAAAGCTCAAATGTCCTTGTTGTTTTGTATATAACTTGATTTTTTTTTTTGAGAAATTGAGTAAAATGGCAAAGATGCTATAGTTATTTGGATTTTCATTGCAATCTTCACCGTATTATTTGAAAACATTGTGTAAGGCTTTTCATTGGACATTGATTTATGAGAATATGTTGAAACTGAAGATTTTGTGGAACGAAATTTTCTTTATTATCTCAATTACACACATAATAATACAAAAATAGGGTTTATATATATACAACTAGTGTAAATGGAAAAATACTATTCTACCCTTTAATTACAAAACTAACTAAAGTAATATATTAACCAACGCTCTCCCTCAAGTTGGTGCAAAAATATTATACATATCCAACTTGCAGACTATAGTATGGAAGGCTCGACTATTGAGTCATTTTGTGAAGACATCAGCCAACTGTCTGTCCGAAGTTATATGACGTAAGCTCAAGACACTGTCAGATAATTTCTCTTTGATGCATTGTCAATCAATTTCAATGTGCTTTATCCTGTTATGTTGAACAGGATTATGAGCAATACTGATTGCAGTTTTGTTATCACAATACAAAAATAGCCTATCTCTTTCAGCTAACTTCAACTCTGCTTAAAACTTTTGCAGCCATAACAACTCACAAATACCTTGAGCCATAACTCTGTATTTTGCTTCTGCACTAGTCTTGCAACCATAACAACTCACAAATACCTTGAGCCATAACTCTGTATTTTGCTTCTGCACTAGTCTTGCAACTACACTCTGTTTCTTGTTTCTCCAATAGACTAAGTTACCTCTCATAAATGTACAATAACCAGAGATGGACCTTCTGTCATCTAGAGATCTAGCCTAATCTGCATTTGTGAAGGCTTCAATTCAAAGACGACCATTTTTTTGAAAAAGAAGATATTTTCCTTGGGCTGATTTTAAATACCATAAAATGCGAAGAATAGTTTGTTAATGAGATTCTCTAGGGTCATGCATAAACTGACTTACCAAGCTAAATGCATAAGTAATATCTGGTATAGTGTGAGATAGATAAGTCTACCAACCAATCTTTGATATCTACCTCTATCAACTGATTCTTCAGTTTCTGCTTGCAACCTATGGTTACTTTCAATGGATGTGTCTGCTGGTTTGCATCCTAGTATACTGGTTTCATCCAAAAGATCAAGGATGTATTTTCTTTGAGAAATGAAGATTTCTTTGGTTGATTTGACAACTTCAATTCCTAAGAAATATTGTAACTTCCCAAGGTTGTTGATCTCAAATTCCTGAGCTAAGAGCTTCTTCAGCTGAACCATTTCTTGTTTATTATCCCCTATCATCACAATGTTATCAACATAAACAATGAGAAGAGTGATCTTACTCTTGGAGTGTCTCATAAAGAGGGTATGATCAATATTGCTCTATTGATAACCAAAAGAGATAATGGCTTTGTTGAATCTGTCAAATCAAGCTCTTGGAGATTGTTTCAGCCCATACAAGACTTTCTTCAGTCTGCACACATTCTCTTTAGTTCTTTCATTGTCAAAACTAGGAGAAATCTCCATATAAACCTCTTCTTCCAGGTCCCCGTGGAGAAATGCATTCTTCATATTAAATTGTTGCAAATTCCAATCCAAGTTAGCTGCACAGGATAGCAAGATTCTGATTGGATTCATTTTGGCAACAGGTATATATGTCTCATGATATTCAATTTCATAAGTCTGAGTGAATCCGTTTGCCACTAATCTGGCCTTGAATCTTTCAATCGAACCATTAGCTTTGTGTTTTATTGTGAACACTTACTTAGAACTAACTAACTTCTTGTCTGGAGAGTCAACTAGTTCCCAAGCTTCATTTTTAGAGAGAGCTTTCATTTATTCTATCATAGTTTCTCTCCACTTTGGATCCCTGATAGCTTTCCTCCAATTCTGTGGGATATATATAGAGGAAAGAGACAAGGCAAAGGCTCTATAGGAGGGAGAAAAAGAGTCATAAGAGACAAAGTTAGAAATAGAATGTTTTGTACATGATCTGACTCGTTTTCTTTTAGCAATGGACAAATTTAAATCAGGATTAGGAGAAAACTCAACCAAGATTATGGCAGTATAGAATGCATGATGGCTTCTGTGAAAGTGAGAGATAATTCTTATTCTCCATTGAAAAATATACAGGTATTTATAATGTATACAAGAGTTGAATTAGGAAACAAATCCCTAACAAATCCCTATAATTAAGCTAATAACAAATCCCTATAATTAAGCTAACAGCTGTACATATCATAACACTCCCCCTCAATTTGGAGCATAGATATTGATCATGCCTAGCTTGTTACAAATGCAATCGATCCGATTTCCAGGTAACGCTTTAGTGAATACATCAGCTAATTGGCTTCCTGTTCTGACATGTGAAGTTGAGATTGATCCATCTTCTAGTTTTTCCCGAGTAAAATGACAGTCAACTTCTATATGTTTGGTTCTCTCATGAAACACGGGATTATTTGCAATATAAATAGCTGCTTGATTGTCACACCATAAGTTTATTGGTTTAGACTGAACAAACCCAATCTCTCCAAACAAATGACGTAGCCATATAAGTTCACAGATAGTCTGTGCTATAGTTCTATATTTGGATTCTGCACTTGATTGGGATACCACATTCTGTTTCTTACTCTTCCAAGAAACAAGATTACCCCCAATAAAAACACAATAACCGGTGGTAGAGCGCCTGTCTGAAAGATTTCCTGCATAGTCTGCATCCGTGAAACCTTCTATAGCATGGTGACCATGATTTCGATATAAGATGCCACGTCTTGATGCACCTTTTAAATATCTCAGAATATGTACAACAGCATTCCAGTGTGAGCTTCTAAGGGATGACATGAACTGACTAACAACACTTACTGGAAAAGCAATGTCAGGACGAGTGATAGTAAGGTAGTTCAATTTTCCCACAACCTTCCTATATTTTTCAGGATTCTCAAACAAGTTTCCATCTTCAGCTTTCAGCTTTGCATTTGGTATCATAGGCGCATCACATGCTTTTGCCTCAATAAAACTAGCATCATCTAATAAATCCAGACAATATTTTTTTTGAGATAGATAGATCACTTTCTGACTGCGAGAAACTTCAATTCCTAAGAAATATTTCAATGGTCCTAAATCCTTTGTTTGAAAGTGAGTCCCAAGGAATGCTTTCAACCTCGTAATTTCAGCTTCATCACTTTCAGTTATCACTATATCATCCACATATACAACCAACAAAATGCACCCAAAAATAGATGATGTAAAGAACACTGAGTGATCATATGCACTTCTTTGTAGGCCAAACTCAATCACAACCGTACTGAATCTCCCAAACCAGGCACGAGGGGATTGTTTTAACCCGTACAAAGACTTTCTTAATTTGCACACCTTCCCTGACTCCCCCTGAACAACAAAACCAGGTGGTTGCTCCATGTAAACTTTTTCACTCAAATCCCCATGCAAGAATGCATTCTTCACATCAAGTTGATGAAGTGGCCAATTGTAATTAGCAGCTAAGGAGATAAACAATCAAACAGAAGAAAGTTTTGCAACAGGAGAAAGTCTCCGAATAATTCACTCCATATGTTTGTGCATATCCTTTAGCAACCAAACGAGCTTTCAATCGAGCAACAGAGCCATTAGGATTCATTTTAACAGTAAACACTCACTTACAACCAATAGCCTTTTTTTGGGAGGGCAAAGGTATAAGATCCCAATTATGATTCTGCTCTAGGGCCGTCATCTCTTCTCTCATTGCAGCTCGCCAACCATTATGAGCTAAAGCTTCAGTAAGGGACGTTGGAATAGCAATAGAGTTTTAGGAAGCTACAAAAGACTTGGAGGAAGGTGATAAAGCACGATAAGGCACAAAAGAAAAAATAGGGTAAGTACATGTGCGTTTACCTTTGCGAAGAGCAATAGGAAGGTCAAGACTAGTATCTGGTTGTGGTGGAGGATCTGAAGACGAAGCAGGGGCAGGAAGTGTCTCGATAGAATGGTGTACACATCGAGAATAAACTTGACGAATAACAGGTCGAGAAGGAGGAGATACTACCTGTTCACTAATAGTATAAATAAGAAAATCATCCCCTGAATCACTAGAGGGTGAAGGAGAGGACGTAGAGAAACCAAAGAAAGGTGTATGCTCAAAAAATGTAACATCAGCAGATATCAAATAACGACCCAAAGAAGGTGAGTAACAACGATACCCCTTTTATTCACGCGAGTATCCCAGGAAGACACACTTAAGAGATTTAGGATCAAGTTTTGAAATCTGAGATCGCATGTCTTGAACAAAGCAAGTACATCCAAAAATTCGAGGAGCAAGATGAAATAGGGTAGATGAGGAAAAAAGAAGAGAATACGGAATCTGACCGTTAAGAACAGAAGAGGGCATTTTGTTGCTTAGAAAACAAGCAGTAGAAACAGCATCTACCTAAAATATTTTAGGAACCTGCATATGAAACATTAGTGTCCAAGCAACTTCTAATAAGTGACGGTTCTTCCGCTCAGCTACACCATTTTGCTGAGGGGTAACAATACAAGAAGACTGATGAATAATACCATGCTCAGAGAGATAAGATTTAAAAGAATGAAAAACATATTATTTAACATTATCACTTCTCAAAATACAGATGGATTTATTAAATTGAGTTTTAATTTCAGCATGAAAAGCACAAAATATAGTAAACAACTCTGATCGAGATTTCATAGGATAAAGTCAAGTAATTCGAGAATAATCATCAATAAATGTCACAAAATAACGAAAATCAAGTTTGGATATAATAGGACATGGACCCCATACATCAATATGAACTAAGGAAAAAGAAGACTCAACACATTTATTTAGTCTAGTAAAATAAGATACTCTATGGTGTTTAGCAAATTGACAAGTTTCACACTCTAAAGTAGATTCATTTTTAAGACTAGGATATAACTTTTGTAAAATTGAAAGAGGAGGATGACCAAAACGACAATGAAGTTGCAACAGAGAAGATGAACTTGTGCAAGCAATGGATGGAGGCACTAGTTGAGAAGTTGATTCAAGAGTATACATGCCATTCACCAGACACCCTTTACCAAGAATCTGCTTCGTCCCAAGATCCTGAAAAAAACAATAATTGGGATAGAAAATAACATGACAATTAAGATTTTGGGTAATTTGACTAAAAGATAAGTTAAAAGAAAATGATGGCAAATATAAAATAGATGACAATGGAAGAGATTTTGTTGGGTTTGCTGTCCCACGCCCAATTACAGAAGCAGTAGATCCATTGGCTAAAGTAACACAAGGTAAATTAACAGTAGAGTTGAAAGAAGAGAAAATATCTGTGTTGTCAGTCATATGATCAGTAGCACCTGAGTCAATAACCCAACTGCGAGATGAGGTGGAAAGACATGCAGTAGGGTTACCTGTATTAACCAAAGCTGAAGTCCCAGAAGATAATTGCTGTGAATCATAAGTGGCAGTTAAACGAGCATACTTATCCGCTGAAATGGTGACAGATGGTAAGGATGACTGTGGAAGCGGTAGGATATCATCTTGAGTAGCTAAATTGGCAAACCTTTTATTATTTATCAGATTTCAGGTCTCGGAGGGTTTTCCATGTAATTTCCAACAATTCTTTTTAATGTATCCCTTAGCTCCACAATAATGACATGTACGAGAATTACTACTATTCCCAACAACAGAACTACTATTTTCACCTTTACCTCCGCGATTATTATTCAAAACATTACCAATCAATGCTACTGTATCATTGGGCACCATACCAGAAGGCAAATAACTGTCTTTACAAACTCGAAGTAAACGAGCATAAACTTCAGTAAAAGAAAGGAGTGACTCACCAGTTAACAATTGTGTGCTTGCTACATCATATTCAGAACCCAATCCTGCTAAGAAACACTGTACCACAATCTGCTCCTCTTGTTCTTGCATTTGTTTAATGTCAGCAACAATAGGAAACATAGCTCGCTTTTCTTCAAAGGCTTGTTTCACTTCTGTATAATACTGGAAGTGACCTTTTTGTTCCGCTCGATAAATCTTTAGCAATAAATCATGGACACGAGACATATCTTGTTTGCAGGCATACAAAAATTCTAGATATTCCCATAATTCTTTAACACTATCACAATGATTCACAACATCATCAACAACAGGATCTAAAGTATTCTGAATTTGATTAAACAACTTATAATCCTCCATTAACCATTTCTTTCGACTAACAGAATCATCCTTAGGTGGTGGATTACTAGTTAAATGGTCCTCCAAGTCTATACTCGTCACAAATCTACGAATTGTTCTTTCTCATTGTGCATAATTGTTACTTCCAGTCAGTTTTCTATCCGTAATTTTAGATGAACCAAACATAATTTCAGTAACTATCTTCTTATCACTATTCTCAGTCATTTAAACCCGTCGCAAATAACTTTAGACAATAAAATCAACAATGCAGCAAAGAGATCAGTATACCTCACCAAGAAGCTGCAGCAGCAGGCAGATGTGAGAACAGAACCCACACCGGAGAGAGGCAGAAACGAATCTGAGAGAGAGAGAGCTTGAGAAGAGACCAGATGAGAAAACCGACATTGCGATCTGGTCGGAGACACTCAAGCGACGCCGGATTTGAAATTGAAGGTCCTACGGACAGGCCACACGCTGTCACTCTCAAGTGCGTGAGAACGGTGGTAATCTTCGAGCGACGCGTGAGGCTCACTCGCTGCTCCGATGGTCACTGAAAAAGATGAATTGGCCGGACTGACGGAGACACACCTCCCTGTGGTGGCGGTGAGAAGGAGGAATGGTCACAGATAGGTGACCCAAAAAATAAAAAAAACGGGATCTCAAAAATCAAAAACCTAGAAACAGAAAAGAGGAAGAACTCCAGGAATCGCAATCCTCAGATCAGAAACTCAATCTCGCTTTGATACCATGTGAAAGTGAGATAATTCTTATTCTCCATTGAAAAATATACGGGTATTTATAATGTATACAAGAGTTGAATTAGGAAACAAATCCCTATAATTAAGCTAACAGCTGTACATATCATAACAGCTTCTTTAGACCTATTCATCCTTGAGTAACTCAACAAATTAAGTCTATCTAAACGGCCAACAACATTCTGCTCACCCTGAATATCAACATTTTGCTCCCCCTGAATATCAACATTATGCTGAACAAAATTCTCCTCTTGAACAACAATCTCTTCATTCCCCCCTTGAACAAGATCATTAGGTACCACAGGTACATGCATCACCACTTCTTCACTACTCTCCTCCTGAAGAGGTGATTGTGTAATGCCAAAGTAATGTTCTGTAGCACCCCCTATATAGTTACCCTATTTAACTGATAAATTAAATCATATAAATCATGCTTATACAAAATGTTCGCATAACCATCATATTCCCATTAATCATGTCATACTGTTTCATATACCTATGTGTGTGCTACAAGTCTATTCCTGTTTTTCATTTCATACTTAGTATCATGCATACTGTACTACATAAAACTACTTTATATATCACATGCACACATACTCTTTCTTAACTTTACTACTAGTGAGTTACAATACTTAACATATGTTAGATACATTTTTATAAGATAACTTGTCATAAAACAAAACTTATGATAATAGTATTACAAAAACATCCTACATCAAGATTTAACAGTCGGTAGTTGGCCCTTCTTGATGCAGAGATCGTCGCTCAGCAAAAGTTTTGATAACTGAACTTACACGGATAAATAACCCGTGCTAAGCTATGAAGCTTAGTGGGAAATATCTAAAAATGGATGACCACTCACAGCGGTCATCAAAAATACACATACAATATATATATATACATATAACATATAAAGCATAACATGTCAATAATAACAAATACTTTAAAGCTTTAAGCATATTATCATGTATATAAACATTACACCCAAGAGAGTAACAAATATTTTCTTTTTTCATAATTCATATAGATGGCAATTTCCTATGTGAACATATTCAAATGAAGCACAATGTCTATGAACAGACCAACAATATGATCCACAATAACGATTTTGAGTAAGATAAACTTTAACTGATTAATTATGATCATTACTATAAATAAAGTTTAGCCTGCCTTAGTTCTATCAGTGGATAACGGGAACTATCGATACACTTCGGTATCAAAATGGGGATATCCAAAGATATCGAATCTATAGACCCAAACGGGGCCAAATTATACTTTAGATCGGTCAAGTAGACCCAAACGGGATCGCCTAACAACCCAAACGGGGCTGTTCATGATCCAAACAGAATCAAACATACTTTAGATCCAATTGGGCCAAACTATGGCAGCTGCAATTTTCCCTATAGGCGCCTATCTATCCACATCTGAACTTTATTGTAGGCAATACTATGTTCATGTTCAATTCACACATCAAGACTGTATTCATAGTATAACATTTGCACATGTACATAGTCTTGTAAAACTATAAGTTTTCTAGTGCATAGACTATATGCACATTTCATATAACAAGTTATACATTTAGCTCATACTATCCTTGTGACTATAAAATTTGCACAACGGCATATAGACATGACATGTAATCATCACATCATATACTTGAACATGTTCTCATTAAGCATCTCACATGTTCATAGTCATGCTAAATATTTTCTATCTCATAGGGCAATTACATGCTCATACACTCATATACATAATCATAAATGTACATACCTGTAGGTACATTCGCATATAGTAGGCTTATTCTTATAAGCATGTTTATCAATATGTATACCTTTATCATTATTCAAATCATATGCTATACATATATCGACATGTTTCCATATGGGCATATACATATGAAATGGTCATACTATTATAATTCTCTATTTCATAGCATAGGTACATGTCAAAATATGCACTTTCTCATCATAGAGTTACATATGTATACATAAATTTTGCATATGACAATCATGTACAAATTTAATTACATATATATGTTAGATATTTTCATCACTAATCTTTACCTATGTACACATATGAATGTATATGTATGCATATGATCATTTATTGATAGTCATATTACATGCTCTATCCAATTCATTTTGCAATTTCATAAACGCCCATTTAACTCAATTAATTAAAAGTCATAAGATAAAGTATTGTAAAAATCTGTACAGGGCAGCATTCTGGACTCGACTTGTGAGCCACATTTGAATTTGAAGATATCATTTTTAGGCTAAATGATCTTCTACAGTCTTATTCCCCTATGTGTCTAGTTTTCAGAGCATCAAAATTCGCCTTAATATCTAACCTATAGCTTGAGATATTTGAAAAATACTATAAGCTGTTCATAGAACCAAAACAGTATGTGCTGTCACTTAGAAAAATTCATAACATAAAATTTAGAGGGATTTACACCAACATTTTTTCATCAAAATTATACTTTCATGCCTCTAGTTTAACCAGAATTTTACTTTGTATCATTTTAACATATCTATCAAAAGTTATGCCCAAATTACTAAGGTCTATTCCCTAACAGTACATTCAGTCCCTACGAATTTTCAAGTCAATATTTGACATACTTGCATACATTTTTAGGTCACACTTCCTTCATATCAAATGTGCCCTTAGGAGTCTATTTTGCATAGAAATTAACTTTATATAATTCTGATAATTGTACACAAAGTTATCACCATTTAATCACAAGCTGTTCCAGAGCCTATTTTTACAGTTCACGTGATTTTCATTAAATCATAGAAAATGGTTAGAGGCAGAATCAAGGCCTGGTCCCTTCTACAATTCTGTAGATTTATGTCTCATTTAACCATAGAATTTTGAATTGATTCATTTTGAGATCTCTAACTCAAATTACACTAAAATTCTCATACCTTGGCCGATTATCTCTCCTTGGCCTAGTCCTTTGCCACTTCTTTCCCTTTCTCCTTCCACTTTCCTCTTCTCCTTCACAAGTATCATCATTATCAATTTTAAACTTCTAGCACTCAACAACAACTATCCCAAATGAATGTAAAAGAAGAGAAGAAGAAGATATTTACTAAACCAATTACCTTAATTTTTGATGACCCAACTTTGATTAAATCTCATACATGCAAGATTAGAAAGAGAGAAATGAGAGATGAGAGAAGAAGAAAAATCTGAAAATCCTCCTCCCTATGCCGTCCCACTCACATATCCAACCAACAATTGCATTTCTCTCTCTCACATGCAAGAGATAAGCATTTATAAAGGGGTGAAAAAATTCTCTTTTGGCCCCCCTAAAAATTGCATGTCACATAAAAACCTTGCACCTTTTTGCATGTTACTAATTGACCCCACCTTTCTTCTTTTTCATACATTGACCTATCCATTAAATCTTTCTTTTAAA
Source organism: Excoecaria agallocha (assembly GCA_037975025.1). Lineage (NCBI taxonomy): Eukaryota > Viridiplantae > Streptophyta > Magnoliopsida > Malpighiales > Euphorbiaceae > Excoecaria > Excoecaria agallocha. Next base: position 51,192,285 of record CM075811.1, on the reverse strand, counting down.
TTAACCTCTCAATTTATGCTTTTATCCACATTTGACCCCTAAATTTTTCGAAATTATAAATTTATCCTAAAACAATACTTTTTACTTCAATTACACCCTCAATTAATATTAAACCATACTATTGAATTTTATTTTTATGCAATTAACATATCAACATGATAATTTACCCTCTTAACTCGTGCTTATATGAAATTCTCATATAATTAAATCTTAATCAAATAAAAATCCCATTCAAAAATATGCAAATTAAATTAGGGTCATGTTAGGGGCCTTGCACGTTCAGACTCTCGAAAGGTAATATCCATACTGACATAGAATTTCCTACGTGGAGGGTGATAGCATTTATATCCCTTTTGGGTTAGAGAATACCCAATGAATACACATCTCAATGTCCTCGGATCTAATTTTCCAACATTCCTAGTATGGACAAAGCAAACATCCAAAAATTTTTGATGGAACAGTATAACTATTTTTTTCAGTTAAGACCTCTAAAGGAGTCCTAAAGTTGAGAGCTTTGAGAGGCATTCTATTAATAAGATAAGTAGCCACTAGTATAATATCCTCCCAATATAACTTCGGAACATTTATAATAAACATAAGGGATCTAGCAACTTCCACCAAATGCCTATTTTTCCTTTCAGGTATACCATTTTGAGCAATAGTATAAGGACAACAAGTTTGATGGACAATCTTATGAGATTCCAAATAAGTATCAAGCCTACTATCCATATATTCTGTCCCATTGTCAGTTCGCAAAATTCTTATTTTAGTATCAAACTGAGTGTGAACTATTTTATGAAAAGATTGAAAAAATGAAAAAATATCACTTTTTGCCTTAATCAAATACATCCAAGTCATTCTAGAGCAACAATCAATGAAAGTAACAAACTATTGATTTCCAGATAAAAAGGCAATCTGTATAGGTCCCCAAATATCAGAATGAACAAGCATAAATGGATCACTAGCTTTATTATTACTCAAAGGATAAGAATTTTTAGTATGTTTAGCATACTCACAAGTATCAAAAGATAAAAAATCAAACTGAGTTCTATAAAATAAACTAGGATAGAATTTTTCTAAGATAAAAAATGATGGATGCCTTAATTGCCTATGCCACTAAATTATCTCGTGGTTGACATTCTGATATCCTCCAAAAAGAGCCAAATCTTGACTGCTTTCCATCATATATAAACCATCATTCTCTCTACCATTACCAATCCTTCTCCCTATTTGAAGATCCTGAAAGATACAATAATCAGGAAGAAATTCAGCCTTACAGTTAAAAGTTTTAGTAATAGCACTGATGGATAAAAAATTGACAGGAAATTGAGGAACATGGAAAATAGAAGACAACTTAATATTAACAATAAGAAAATAGAACCTATCCTAGAAATAGGGATTAAAGACCCATCAGCCACCCTAACATTATCCCTTTTAGACAAGGAGAGTAGTTAAGAAAGCAGAGTAGTTAAGAAAACTTTTAGAAGTTTTTGTCATATGTTTATTTGCACCACAATCAATAATCCATAAGTTAAGATGAGAAAAAATATTACCTGACTTGACAAAATTGGAGATAGCACTGGAAAAATAATTAAGTTGAGACAGAAGACGCTTGAAATGCAGAATTTTATCAGAAGAAAGACTTTCAACTGAAGTTGACTCCTTAGATGATTCTATTATTTCTAATACATTTGCTTGAGCCCTTGTTGAATTAACTCGTTTTCCATGCAACTTCCAACAAGTTTCTTTGGTATGCCTTGGCTTACCACAGTAAATACAGTACAAATGGTCTTTATTAGAATTAATATCTTTTGGCTGCTTAAGAGTGATATGGGCAGTTAAGCCCACTTCTCAACAGGTGCAGTATAAAGTATAACACTTCTCCTAGTCTTTTCTTGTTGGATTAAAGAATATGCCTCCTCAAGAGAAGGAAAAGGAGATTTGCCAATAACTTGAACTCTCACTTGATTAAATTCTGAATTTACACCAGCCAAAAAATCATAAACTCACTTCTTTTCATGCATATTTTGAATTAGCACCGCATCATCAATACATTTTGTTTGCAAATCCTGATAATAATTCAGTTCTTGCCATAAACTACCCAGCTTAGAAAAATAATCTGAAACAATAAGCTCATCTTATTTTGTATCATAAATTTTGTTTCTAAGTTCAAAAATCCGAGTATCATTTTCCATTTGGGAATAGGTGGTTTTTGCGATTTTTCATATCTTTTCTGCAGTGTGAAGCAATAAATACTGGGTGGAGATCTTAGGGTGCATGGAATTAAGGAGCCAAGACATAACCAATGAGTTATCAGAGCTCCATTGACTAAAAGTAGGATCAGCGACAGATGGTGTTTTCTTAGTTCCATCAATATAACCCTGCAACCTTCTAGCCTTGATAGACAATAAACACGATCTAGGCCATGCTAAATAGGTATTGCTTACATCTAGTTTAATATGGCTAATTTGAGAATATGGACTATCATTACTAGGATAATGTTTATCTACTTTTTTAGTATCTGGCATAGTGGCAAACTAAAAATTTAAAGGTCAGAAAACACCCAACAATAGTAGAGACAGAACCCCAACAAAAAGAAATAGAACCTGTTCACATGGGCCTACAAAACCAACCAAGTCAAAAGTCAACGAAGATCAGTTGATCGGAGTCGGAGAGGGCTAGCGAGATGGTTGGAGGAAGAATTGGCAGCAAAAGGTGGTTGGAGGTCGTTCCACGTGCCCCACGCACCGGCGAGTGAAGAAGGAACCAAAAAGAACAATTACACGCGCAGTGTTGGACGGAGCCTAAATTCTGGGTACCGGCCGGTCTTCACCTGGGCTTTCCTCCGGTGGGGGCGGTGTCGAAAGAAATAGGCCTGAATTTGATCTTTTAAACTTGCCGAAAAAGGGCTACCAAAAAAAGATCAACTGCGAAAGGTAGAAAATTCGACTTTTAAAATGGCAGTGGCTCTGATACCATGAAGATTGTATGGAACAAGATTTTTTTTATTATCTCAATTACACACATAATAATACAAAAATAGGATATATATAGCTAGTGTAAATGGAAAAATACTATTCTACCATTTAATTACAAAACTAACTAAAGTAATATATTAACCAACAGAAACATAAGTCTTAGTTTAAATCCTTTGCAACTTGACTTGAGTTGTACACATTTTATCCAATTCCCCTAGAATTGTTGCTCATGCATTTTCAAGCAGACAAATTGTATCCTAACAAAGAAAGATATAAAAAAAAAAAAAAAAAACCTAGCTAAAAAATATAAAGAAAAATAAATTCTAATTCGAACAAATAAAGGATTCCTATCCTAACTTGAAAATCCAACACAAATAAAGCTGCAGTGTTTGATTTGTCATTGAGCCCATAAAAAGTTCAAACCATCCCACTCTTATATAGTAGATAAGAATATGTTTTAGTAAAACATGCATATTAGTTTTTTTCCCCTTTTGTAATCCTGTTTGGGACATTACCAAGTGCTCTTTAATATTTACGTATAGGTATTGCAGGCCTGTTTGTTTAAATAAATCAGCTGCTAATTGATACTCTAAGTTAAGGGTTATTATTATTGTTACTATTACTATTTGTTATTAGCATTACTGGGACAGCAGTTCGAATATCTTTAGGAGTCTCTATGTTGAAGCTTTAGTTCAGTCTTTATTGGATTAGGAAGAAATTATTCCTTTTTATCTTGAAGCATCTAAATCTTTTAAAATTAATTAGGCTACAAATATCAATAAATGTTTGTAATGCTTCAAGGGAAGTTTCAGTCAAGTATGCTGCTTTGGACTGTTTGGTGCACTTTTCCAACTTATGGGTAATAATCATGCCTATTGAAATCTTATGCCTAAGCACGATTGCTTGGAATTTTGTCTTTCCTTTATTTTATGTGACCTGCCTCCATAACCTGTTCTCTAATCTTTATTTTCTGCCACAAGACCTTGGTTACTAATTATCTGTATCCACTTGAAAATTTGAAAACCAAAACGGAAAAAATTATGCCACCAAAGAAATTGTTCATGATGAATACAACAACCATGATATGGCATGTTCCTGATTTCATTGACCATATGTCTTTATGCTCTCAGGCGAGTCTAAGAGCCAAATATTTATTTCTTGTTAAATTCCAAACGTCATGTCATATACATTCATACAATTCAACTTGCTTTTTTTATTTTTCCCTGAACAATCTGACGTTATGCATTTCTTGTGTAAGTTTATTAAATGTTCCATGTCACTGTACAGGGTTCGATTCCATTATGGTCATCCTGATATATTTGATAGGATCTTCCACATAACAAGGGGTGGCATTAGCAAAGCTTCAAAAATAATAAACTTGAGTGAGGATGTATTTGCAGGTAAGTTTCAGTTCATCTGCTTACGCTCTTACGGGTACACAGTGAGGGTTTAACAAGACGATTTCTTCAGGGTACAACTCAACTCTGCGTGGCGGATACATAACACATCATGAATATATACAAGTGGGCAAAGGGCGTGATGTGGGAATGAATCAGATATCATCTTTTGAAGCAAAAGTTGCAAATGGAAATGGAGAGCAGACACTTAGCCGTGATGTATATCGTCTTGGACGCCGGTTTGACTTCTACAGGATGCTGTCATTCTATTTTACAACAGTTGGTTTCTACTTTAGTAGTATGGTAAGCGCAACTGTTCTCTTCATGCAAAGCTAATCTCTTGTTACCTAACTAGTTTGTGAGTATTTAACTTTGTGAAAGATGAGATGTTTTGTTATCAATTTTAAAGAATGTGAAAATTGGAATAAAGTTGATGGCTAGTAGTTTGCATTGGAGGAAAGCAATTGATGACAATATTTGGATTAATTTTGACACACCAGTTCAGATCACCCCCACTTACCTCCAAATTGTCATTTTATTTTTCAGCTACATGTTTCTGGCGTTCTTCTTGTACCTTTCAAAAATAAATACTGATTTTGTATTCATTCAAATGAACAAATGACCAAGTTTCCTAAGTGTTAGGTGACTGGGTTATTTAGAAATTAAATTGGATTATTTTATTTGTCAGACATTTTTCCTCAACTACTATCGAGATTGAGTCAGTTTTTCATCAAATATCTAGCTGTTGATGCTGAGGTGGTATTACGGTCTACTTGCAATCGAATGTATCTATCTGATTTGACATTCAGGCCACTGCTCTCCTTTGCACAAACCAATATCACAGATTAGTAACTTCAGGCTTATATGCATTAGTATTCTGGCTATTAAAAACTATCTTCTCGAATTTATTAATTCACGACATCATTTATATATAACACTGGATTTTGGTAATTCACTTTGTCAAAAGGACTTGCAGCTTGTTAGACAAAGCCTTCTCCTTTCTTTGTTGTTGTAGCAAGATTTCACAAAAATGTTTCCCAACAAATCCTGCTTAAACTCCATGAAATGATGACTATGTTTTAACTATATTTTTTACTATCATTTCAGATAACTGTGCTCACTGTGTATGTATTCTTATACGGCCGTCTTTACATGGTAATGAGTGGGCTAGAAAGGGAGATTTTGACTAACCCAAGCATACGTCAGAGCAAGGCGCTTGAAGAGGCCTTGGCTACCCAGTCTGTTTTTCAGCTGGGCTTATTGTTAGTGCTGCCCATGGTTATGGAAATTGGCTTGGAGAAAGGGTTTCGTACTGCTCTTGGTGATTTCATTATTATGCAGTTGCAGTTGGCCTCTGTATTTTTCACATTCCAGCTTGGAACTAAGGCACATTACTTTGGCAGAACAATTTTGCATGGTGGTTCTAAATACCGAGCTACTGGTCGTGGGTTTGTTGTATTCCATATGAAGTTTGCAGAGAACTACCGCACTTACTCACGAAGTCACTTTGTGAAGGGATTGGAGCTCATTATACTATTGGTCTTGTATGAAGTCTATGGGGAATCATATCGCAGTTCAAGTCTTTATTGGTTCATCACATTCTCCATGTGGTTTCTGGTTGGATCCTGGTTGTTTGCTCCTTTTGTGTTTAACCCTTCTGGATTTGACTGGCAAAAAACAGTGGATGATTGGACAGATTGGAAGAAGTGGATGGGTAATCGTGGTGGTATTGGGATTCCCAATGACAAAAGTTGGGAATCTTGGTGGGATGGAGAACAAGAACATCTCAAACATACAAATATTAGGGGACGGATACTTGAGATAATACTCGCATTTCGTTTCTTTATATATCAATATGGCATTGTATATCACCTTGACATAGCCCGCCACAGCAAAAACGTGTTGGTAGGATTTACTTTTTGAATAATATATGTATTACTTAATCTTTGACCAATTTTCAGATTTCTGTGGCCATATTAGAGTTTTATGCTCCTTACCTTAAATTTTTGTTGTAGGTTTATGGACTTTCTTGGATAGTTATGATAACTGTTCTTCTAGTACTAAAGGTATGCCAATGGACCTTGAATATAGAAGTGAAAATATCATATGTTGGAATTCTTCAGCTAATTTGTGCTGATATTATTGTGTTGCCCTTGTGCGTTTAGAGTTCAATTTAAGACTCCTGTATTCCCACAAGTTTTCCAAATGTCCATGTGCCTCCTTAAGGATAATATTTCTACTTGTTTTTTTGTTTTCTGGCTGAGATACATCACTTATTAGTTGCTGCTGATGCTGCTATTAGATGGTGTCAATGGGGAGACGAAGATTTGGTATTGATTTCCAGCTCATGTTCAGGATTCTTAAGGCACTGCTATTCCTTGGCTTCATGTCGGTAATGACAGTCTTGTTTGTTGTTTGTGGACTCACAATGACAGACTTGTTTGCTGCCATCCTTGCCTTCATGCCAACAGGGTGGGCCTTTCTTCTGGTAAGTTCAAACTTATAGTTGTTTTATGAAGCTGCAATATGCTGTGGGGTTATGCTGAAACAAAACTGTTGTGTAACACAATGTTCTACTTTTATCAGATGGTTTCCTAAATTATTCATGAATCTATCCCAAATTTCTTTTGAGGAAAAGGAATCCATAGGAATCTTATGACAGCATACTTTTATGTTATGAAAATCCTTAATTTTGCATTTACATCTATATTTTTTTTGAAATGACTTCCACTTGATTAATTTACCTTACTCAAAGTTACTGTCAACATTTTACTTTTTGTGTATTTATTAACCTTTTACGTAAATAGTTGCTAGAATTTCACTTTTGATTTATAACCTTTTTTTCTTTTTGGTCCATGAAAGATTGGGCAAGCATGCAGGCCTTTGTTCAAGAAGATAGGATTTTGGGATTCAATCAAGGAGCTAGCAAGAGCGTATGAATATATAATGGGAATATTAATTTTCATGCCCATAGCCATTTTGTCTTGGTTTCCTTTTGTCTCTGAATTCCAAACTCGTCTGCTCTTCAATCAAGCATTTAGTAGAGGTCTTCAAATTTCTATGATTCTTGCTGGAAAGAGAGATGGTGGAGGTGAAGTTGGGAAAAAAGATAAATCATGAAACCTTTAATATTCATTTTCTTTTTCATGTATTTGGATTCATTAGTGTAAAAATATGTATTTTTTTTCATCTTACACTAATTTTTTTTTATAAAATCATATTCCAGATTTTTTTAATGGGCCTACTGGTAAGAAGCCAACAAATATTGACCAATTTCTTTCCAGTTGCTTTGATTTCTTCTATTTGAATCTCTTACATTATATTGAGTTTGGCAATTTCACGCCTATATAGAAAAATATTAACATATTTTCATCTTTGAGCAATCATTTCATATTAATATAGATTGTAGGAAATCGTATTTCTCTTCTATCATTTCAACACTGGCCCGTCAATTTCATGTTTGGGCACGAATATCTTTTCTTTAATATGAAGGATAATAGTTTTCCTTTGGTGAAATGCTGTATGGAATCGGTACATTGATAAAGGATCTAAAATAAGATGGATCTGAAATGGATAACTCTCTTTTGTTGCCAATGTAGTTCTCTTGTATAATGGGTATGTAAATTAGAATTTGGTTATGCAAATGGTATAAAAATGGATATTTGGATGCACTTGACAGTGAATGATTTGATGCATGCAAAAACTTGTAATGGGTAAGACTTCTTCTTCTTCTTAGTATTCGAAACTATCTGACCGTTGCATTTGACAACTTACAAAACTAGAAAGCACTATCTGTGGACCAATGCTATTTTTAGCGATATAGAATTTGCACTAGTTTACAAGGAGTCATAGAAAGCTAAAACTTAGAAATTATGAGATTTGGTGCGGCCATAGCAGTTTGTCCGCACGAACATGATTGTTGGTCCTTGCAGATATGTACTAGTTTTCAAATATCAGTTTCAAACTTTATAAACAGGGTGGTCCTCACGGACATCGTGTCTGCTCTGTGGGGACATCTTCCCTTGTCCGTGCAGGCTTGTTTCATAGAATGGGGACTAATTATACGTGTGCCATGCCATGTATGTTATACCATGAATGCCATGTTGCATATACTTTCCATGTATGCAGTAGAATATATTATCAAATAATGTCTTAAAGAGCTTCTCTATGCTATAATATTTACAAAAAACCAAGGAAAAAGAAAGCTCTTTGCTTCACATTTATGGTTCAGCAGTATCCATTACCACATCCTTCTCTTCATACATCATTCCAACCAGAAACTTTATGCATGTCTGCAGTTTACAAAAATAAGCAAATATGTTAGGTCTTATATAAATGAACATCAAATTTATCTTAAGGAATAGAGTATATGAATCTACCTTACCAAGATTAATGGGCGACCCATTTTGCAGCCTCTTTATCTTGTCCATTTCTTCATCTACAACCACTTCATCGTACTTTGTAGCGGTAGAAGATTTTAAGCGTGTGATTTTAGTTAGTGGTAGATAAAATGGAAGTCTCTGTTTGTATGGTTGTGATGAAGATGGAAAGCTTGTTATTGGGACATTGTTTTTAAGGGATATTGAAGATGTTGAAGTGGCAGCCATGGATGATTAACTTTGTGCTTTTGTTTTGTTAAGTTTGAATGTTTTTTCCAAGAGAAGATTTTTAGGGGTAAGATTAAGAAAGCTGGGAACATAAGATATTAATAAATGATAAAGATTTTTACAATTGATTAGTCTGTCAAGTGTTCTTTCTAGTTCCTATTTCCTAGCCAAAAGCCTATCCAGTATGAACTTATTACTAATCCCACATTTTTTTATACTTGAATAAGAGATGAAAGGATATTAAAACTATCACCATTATAGTAATACTCATATATAAGCCCTGAATATCCAGAAAATTGAAAAGATCAATAAAATGGAAGCAGAATACTCACGTTTGAGTAGATAAATAGTTAGAGTAAATTGCATGTATACAACACAACACAGCCTTTGGTTTCATAGCAATTTAGTTATTAAATTAAGCCAAGATTAAAGTACGTACCTTGACTTGCAGGAATAGCATCAGATGAAGAAAAAAAAAAGTTTTTGATCCCAAAAATTGGCCAGGGCAGTAGCAAGTAGTTTGATTAGAAAGGAGGTCGCATCTACAAACCCCGTTAGAAGTTATGCAATCAGCACAAGCTGTGTTATCAGTTTTCCATTTCACTTCAAATCCTTGTTAGCAATAAATTTATATAGAAAATGGAGAATAGCAAATCGCCAGCGATGAAGTTCGTAATCTTAATCAATTATCTAATTGAGAAGGAGAGTGAGAGACAAGGTAGATGGGGCATTTTTGAAAGTTAAATTTAAAAAAAGGTAATTATGATATAAGAAATTTAAAAAATAATATTTAAGATAGATTAAAAATAGGAGAGTGCAAATATGAATTTTTTTTGTTGCATTTGTGAAAAAATCCCAAAAATGAATTGCTATCAAGGACCAACGTTCTCCCCTATATCAATTTTTGAGATGGTTGATTCTTATCCATCATACTTTCTCAATAGGATACGTGCTATTTAAGCATTTCAAAGCCTATTTTCCCACTCTCTACAGTTTGGTTATGCTACTGGAGACCTTTTCCTTTATGAGAATTGAGTCTAAAAATGTCTTTAATCAATATCCCATCGAATCTTTGGTTTTTCTATTTACTTTTTCCTGCTTACATGGATTCATAATTAAGCATTTTGTGTTCCTTCTACATTTTGGTGGTATTCTAAAGTATAAATCCATCTTTCACTCGTTGAAGGTTATTATTAGGAACGATAATTAACACTCTAAGCCTCGTACCTAAGAGTATATAAAATGATGAACCAACCGGTTGTATTCTCATGATGAGATAGACCCATTGTGGAGGGATCATACTTGGACAACAATGAGTCTCAATTTCACCAATACCACAACCCATGTAATAAGCCTAGTCAGTTTTTCTTAAGGAAACACCATAAAAATTCATATCATTATGATACATATTGATACCCATCGTAAAGTGCAATTGAGCACTTTGAAACATAATTCAAAAATGTCTCTTGTTTAACCATGATCAAATGTCCACTTATGTTGGATATCAAGTGATTTGTATGTATCTAAATAGATGTGTTATGCTGCCAAATTTTTGTTGTGCACTTTTCGCATTCTTTTACCCTATGTTGGCACTTGAATAAAGCCCCACTAAGGATAGTTGAGACTTATTGCTTGTGTGGAGGGAATAAGATTAGAAAGATCTTGCCTATGACGGTTGACGTTGCATCCATGCATACATATATATCAGGTACGGGTGAGCAACGATCGGTTCGGTTCAATAACCGAACCGAAATAATCGAAAATCGAAGTTCTCTTATTTTTATCAACCGAACCGAACCGAAATTTTAGAATAATCGAATTTAAACCGAACCGAAATTTTCGGTCGGTTTGGTTCGGTTAATCGAAAAACCAAAATTTAAAATTATTTTTTAAAAAATAAAAAATATTGTGTTTAAAAATTATAAATTATAATATACTAAAGTAAAAACATCTAAATTGTACAAATAAAAGTTCAAATTAAAGAAATAATCTCAAAATATATAATAAATAATACAACAAAACCATTAAAAAATTTTTTTTATTTAATCGATTTTTAATTTAATTATCAAAATTTTAAATTATCACCTAAAAAATAGATATTAATAATTGATAAATGTACTCATATAATTTACAACTAAAAATAAAATAATTTATATGTATAAAATAATTATTTAATAAAAAAACCAAAAAAATATATATAATTATATAAATTTCGGTTCGGTTCGGTTTTTGTGCGGTTTTCTCCTTTAAAAACCGAACCGAACCGAAAAATCAAAATTTCTCAAAATTAAAAACCGAAAACCGAACCGAAAAACCGAACCAAATTAAAAAAATCGATTGATTCGGTTCGGTTTTGTTCGGTTTTTGCTCACTCCTAATATCAGGGAAATTGTGTAAAGGACAGTCATCTGTCATTGATAGACACCCATCTGTGGGGTTATTTCTAGATTTCCTATATTTTTTCCAATTTTATAGCTTTGGATTTGGATCAGATTTCAAGAATCTGATCAATCTCGAATTTTGGGGATTTGATCTCCCTCTTTAAAAGAGTTAGAGTTGGAGTTTATTTCCAACTTATCTCCAAATATTTAAAAGCAAAGAAAATTAGGGTTTTAGGGGGGATTTTTCTAACCTTATCATTTACATCGTATATCTTGTCAATTTCCCCTTCACATGAGACTTATGCACAATGTTTTGATTTGATGGTGTTCATGACAGATGGATAATGTTGATGTATCAAATGGGAATGAAATATTTTAATATTATTATCAAAATTATTATATAAGCAACCTAAAATTATTATTAAAATATATATATATATAATAATAATAATGAATTTAAATAGGTGTTTATTATTATTATTATTATTATTATTATTATCGATGTTGTTGTTATTATTATTATTATATATATATATATTAATAATAATAATATTATTATTAATATTATTGTTATTGTTGTTGTTGTTGTTGTTGTTATTATTATTAATTTTCTTATTGTTATTAAATTTATAATAATAATAATAATAATAATAATAATTATTATTATTATTATTATTATTATTATTATGTAAATTTAATAATATAATTTAATATTTTACACTTGTAGGTAATTGAAAGATGTCGATATATATTAACTTTTATGTGCACACGGGAGGGAAAATAAGTGTTGGAGCGTGTGGTTTTCAATATGACGTATCTAGTTTGAACGCCATTACAAGGAGGATGAGAGTTAAAAATAAACTAACTCTTCGTGAATTGATCCATAAAATTCATGTAAAATTGGATTTAGGTATGAATGACGTGATTGACAGAATTATTTATAAGAGCCCAATGTACAACTGATGATCGTTAAGTTGGACTTCGATCGATTTGATGGATGACGATGACATAGATGCAATTTATGATAATATAAGAAGATATGATGATTACAACTTGATGGAATTAATTGTTGTTCTTGGTGAGAGGGGTGCAGGAGCTAGTCGACCCACATATGAACATGGATATCAATTTACAAGTGAGGAATTCTAAAGAAAAAATATCGAGGCAGGTCATCATCAGCTGCCTAATGAAATTGGGCCTAGTCAGGTTACGCAGTCCACTAGTCGTCAAGATATTGAAATGTTCTCTTAATATAATTTTATCGAAGCTACAATACAAAATTTAGATGAAAGTGAACAAGCAACCGAGGTGATAATATTTCCAGTTAGCCAAGATAGTCTGTAAGTCAATAGGATGGTGATTCAATGGGAACACAGCCTAGTATTAGTTTAAGAGAAGGTTAATTACGGCGATCAGTTAGCCAGGTCCCTACTGCAAGAATGAGTCAACCAAAGCTGTCAATTAGTCGAAGGGTGGATGATTTTTTTAGTAAATCACTTTTTGGAGATAGATTGGAAATTCGATTAACCTAGAGAAATTTTGTTGAGAGTAGTGGCGCAGAGCTAAGTCATGTTACAGAACCCAATAGTCAACGTCGTTCAATTTGCCATGTCCAAGATGATAGTCGAAGGCATTCTATTTTCAATGTTCCTGCTGATAGTCAACATCGTTCTATTTGCCACACCCTACTCGGAACAGTCTTTTTCGATACGAACTTATCCGAAATCGGTAAGTTTTTTTTTTCATCGAACAATTCAAACCACTTGAAAATACTTTTACAATAATTTCAGAATCAAATAATAGTCTTGTAAACAATTTAAAACAAACACTAAACATCATATCAAAACTTATTCTATCCATACATCCAAGACAAATAACATAAATTCAAAATACCATTCAAGCTTTTACCTTAATAGTCTAAGTATATACATGCCAAAAGCTTATATCAACTAATACAAAAATCTTCTCTTTCAATCTGGACCTTCAATGTACTCTGCTCCCGCAACACTCCGGAACCTGCACGCAGTAAACGCTACTTGCTGAGCATTAAATATGCCCAGTGGTGACTACTAATCCAAGAATTTCCCACGAATAAGCATAATTTCGTAATTTATGCTGTTGTTATTCTTATTCTATTAAACATTTTCTTATATTTCAATTATCAGAATTCATGTTACTTATTCTTATTTTGGTAACTATTGTTCTTTGTTTCTAAACTTCAACTTTACTTTGTAGTATTTTTCTTAGGTAGATCGATATCAGATTTACTTTTACCTTAATGTTTACTATAACTTTTTACTCTTTATTAGAACTTTCACTTTATCTTCTAGCCATAACACTTTAATTATCATATTATTTAACGATGTGAATTGGTACTCGTGTCTTTACTAATACCAAAATAAATTATTTTTAATACTTGTTTTATTAGTCAATTATTCAATCTGTATTCTAATTTCACTTTTTACTATTTATTCTATTACTTTACTTTAACTTTAGTCAAATAAATATATTACTGTTAAAAAAGCTTATAAGCTTAATCGCAAAGCGATATAGCTATTTTGAAATACTTTGTAGTCAGAATTTTCTTTCCTTCTTTATACATTTACTTACGTTCAATTATCTATTTAGAACTTATATCTTCTACTTTTTTCTCATTGCATAATTCTATAACTTTATATCGTTTTACTTTTTATTTAACTTATCTTCAGAAAAGCGTTACCTAAACGTTAAATTTCACTTCATTTTAATATCATTACTTTTTAACTTTAAACAGGAACATTAATACTATTTTTCAAACTTGTCATTATTTTTACAGTAGTAATTGGTATAAAAAATACCAATCAATTAAAAATTATCTTTTTTACGTAAAACATGATATATTTTAAATTCTTATAAAAGTTTAATTACACATTGCTTTAATGTTTTATTCTTATAAAACCTTTCTTTTTCTTTTCTTATTTAATTACACTTTTCAGAAATCTTTACAGATTTATAACAATTTTGCATTTTCTTTCAAACGAATTGTCTTTCGATATGACTTTTATATTTCATTCAATTAAACAGTCCTTATTTATTCATTTCAATTTGCCTCTGGTGCCATACAACAGGATTCTCAGATAGGATACGCGGAACGTGGACCCCACGGGGCCACAACAGAGAGAGAAGTGATTCCCCCAAGGAAATCATTTCTCACAGAGCAGATAACAGAGCAGAGAATGCCATGGTGATCAGAGATCCAGTTCATAGCATAGCAAGTCGCCATGACTTACACCGCGGTAAAAGGTGTCCCTATGGCTAGCCATTTATATCTTGAACAAGAATAATAATATATGTCTATCACTAAGGGCAAGCATAATCAATCACATTGCAAAATATTTTTGAACATTTAAAACTGTTTAATTTCTTTCTTTTATTTATTACTATACTTTATTATGATCAAATGCACTCTTTTGTGCCTTTAACTATTCAATAACTTTTTATCCTTTTATTTACTTTCTCTTTTTCAGTCACTTTTGGGAATTATTCTTCGATAATTCACTCAGATACTTAAGCTTTTCAGTTCTTTATACAGATTCTGAATTAAGAATTATGACAGTATAATTCACAATTTCTTTTATTCTTTTTGAATAATTCTTTACGAATTATTTTCAATACTTTTAAACTTGACATTTTTACAATTTTTCCTTTGTCGGTTCAATTTTTCAATTATTCGATATGCCAGCTTTTGTTTCGTCGGCAAATTATTTTTATAATCATTAACTCCTTTAATACTTTTTGTTGACTAATTTATTTTGATAAATTAGTCACATCTTTATTTTTTTTACTTTTTATGCAATTAGAAACTCTATTAATATAATTTATTATTTTATATCTCAAAAATACATAATTTGACTTTTTCTATTGGATTATTCATTTCAAATACATAATTACGATTTTGCCATTATAATCATTTATTTTCATTTTTATCATCTAATTTCTTCCATTATTCATCTTTTATTCTTTATTTTACCATTTTCGGGTAAAATTATATTTTAGTCCCCATACCATGGAAACTTATCTTTTAACACAGTTGAGCCTCCAAAATTACCATTTTACCCTTATTAAGTATTTCTTACTTATTTTTACTCATTAATTGTCTACTTTGGCAAAATTATCATTTTGTCCCAAAACTTTTATTTTCTTTCATTTAAATCATTTTTCATTTAAAACTCATTTTATCTTTCTTTTATTTACGTATTAATTTATTTCCATTATTTTCATTTATTTATGAATTATTTATCAATAATTCATTATTCTTATTATTTTCACGACCCAATACTTATTTCGAAGAATTTGTCGGTTGACTTTTATTTCTTATCATTGACATTAATTTATTTTCATATTTATTCATCATTTTATTCATTTTTATACAATTATGCATTGCTATTTCAATTATTTTCATTGTACATATACACATAAAAATTTCATTAAAATCCTAATAAATTCAATAAATTCCAATAATATTTATTTATGCATTATTTATTATTCATTGCTATTTTTCATCAAAATAATCACTTAATTCACTCTAAATTACAATTTTCATTCAATACATACACTATACAAAATCTTAAAAATTCTCAAATTAATTTCAAATATTCTCTAAAAATTTATAGACATCAATTAACATGTCTATTATTATTTTAAGCTAACATACATCAATTTCATGCATTTTTCTCATCATTCTCTTTACTTAAGGAATTCGGCCACCAACATTTCCCACCTTAAAAATTTTCTTTCTTCCATTTAAAGCCTTCATTTCATTTTCTCTCATGCTTAGTTTCATTATCCCTAACATAATTTCATTAATTAACAATTTTACATATTTTTATCTTAGGTACATAATTAAGAAAAATTCATATTAATAGGGAAACTAAAGGATTTTGTAGTCACTTACCTCTCTCCATGCTTTAGCTTCCTAAGGCTTCCTTTTCCATGCTTTAATCCAAAGAAATCCCTCCATCACCATGAAAAAGCCATGGGAGCCGAAAACTTCATCAAAGAAAACATTGTAATATCAACCTTTTTAGCTCAATTTAACCACACAAATGGATTCTAGGCACCTAAAACTACTTAGAGGTACCTTTAAATAAATTAAAAACCTTGAAAATTCCTTACCTCATTTTGACCCCTAAACTTTTTCCTCTTGATTTCTCTTGCTTCCTTCCTTCAAATCAAAGGCTTGAGGCTTGATTAATCATCTAGAGGGATGAAACTTTAATTTTTATGTTGGAAATTATGAGTAATTTGAAGTGGGGAAAGAAAAATTCAAGGAGAGAAGAAGAAGAGGGAATTTCGGCCACCTAAGGAGAGGAAGAGAAGACTAGCTAATTCTGGAGATTTCCACAGATTTTTTCTCTATTTATACCCCTCATGTGGGCTTAATTATGGGCTTCATTAATGAGCTTAGTCCAAATATGAATTGAAGCCCATTTTAGGCCCAAACCAAAATCTCTATCTTTCTCACTTTAAATCTCTTCAATTTTGATTCCATTATTCCTAAAACATCAAAAATAGGTAGTACACAAATTTTTGGCTCAATCGGAGTTCGTTATCGATCCGATTCAAACTTATCGATTCGATTCGACAACTGCTGGTGTCACCGAAAAATTCAATTCTCATCACCAAAATATTCTACATAAAAATTCATGTAGGCTCGTAAAATATGACAATATTCGGAGGTCATTTACTATTTTTAATTATTTATCCAAAATCAAGTAGCCTTTCTTACCAGTGAAATTAATTCGCTATCTTTTTCGTATTTTTGACTTTTAGAGGCCCATTTGACCTCAAATTCACTTCAAATTTCAGCCATAGGCTCACCATGACTATTCCTTTCAAATGGTCCAATAAAATATTTTCGACTTTCGGGTGTCCTTTTTGGGCCTGGGAAACACTATTCACTATCGAAAAGTACTATTCACGGCTAACCCGGTGTTGAGACCATTACAATTCTCTCCTACTCAAAGAAATTTCTTCCTTGAAATTTATTTATAACACAGAGTATAGGATACCATATAGTTGTTTTACCAAGCTTCTTTTACATTCAATAATTCCAAAAGATCTCTACTAAGGGAATCCTTTTATTTTTAAAGCTAACCAATCTTTATCAATTTCCTTTTTCTAAACATATCATTCTAAATGTAGGCTCCTTTCATATCTTGAATCAAATTAAGGCTTGCTGACCCATTTACACTCCATTAAGTTCAATATAAAAGATCCAATATTTTCTTTCTGATATCATCTCTACAAGAATCAGCTCTTACAATAGATAACCATTTTTCACAGTCCCGTGTACTCTACCATATTCCTTCTTTCAATAGCAAAATTAGCCCTTCGAACTCATCATTAGTCAAGGGTGAATCTCTAAGACAACGCTGAGATTATCACCAGTCTTCCTCTTTGACACTTAACAAATCCGATGACAGATTCTTTAATCACCACTACAAAAAAAATACAGAATAGCGACAAAAATTTGCGACAACAATAAAATTCGTTGCTAAATGCATAATATAGCGACAACATTGCGACAAAAAATAGCTTTCGTCGCAAATCTTGAAAGATTTGGTGGGAAAACAAATATTGCGACAAATTAGCGACAAAAATTTTTTATTGTTGCTAATATCAGGCGCCAAAAATTTGGCGCAAACAATTGCGACAACAAAAGCAGATTTGGCGACAACATTGTTGTTGCTAATTAGCGACAACATTGTTGTTGCTAATTAGCGACAACAAATTTGTAGCTAATTGGCGACAACAACGTTGTCGCTAATTTAGAAAAACATACTATTTCGTACATATGGCTCTATTGGCGACAACATTGTTGTAGCAAATTTGGCGACAACTATGTTGTAGCTAATTTGGGGACAACAATTTTGTCGCTAATTTCGCAAAATATAATTATATTCATATACCAATATTGGCGACAACATTGTTGTAGCAAATTTGGCGACAACAATTTTGTCGCTAATTTTGCAAAATATAATTATATTCATACACCAATATTGGCGACAACATTGTTGTAGCAAATTTGGCGACAACAATGTTGTAGCTAATTTGGCGACAACAATGTTGTCGCTAATTTAACAAAATACAATTATATTCATATACTTAATTTGGCGACAACAATTGTTGTAGCTAATTGGCGACAACATTGTTGTAGCAAATTTGGCGACAACTATGTTGTCGCTAATTTGGCAAAATATAATTATATTATATACCAATATTGGTGACAACATTGTTGTAGCTAATTTGGCGACAACAATTTTGTCGCTAATTTCGCAAAATATAATTATATTCATATACCAATATTGGCGACAACATTGTTGTAGCAAATTTGGCGACAACAATGTTGTAGCTAATTTGGCGACAACAATGTTGTCGCTAATTTAGCAAAATACAATTATATTCATATACTTAATTTGGCGACAACAATTGTTGTAGCTAATTGGCGACAACATTGTTGTAGCTAATTTGGCGACAACTATGTTGTAGCTAATTTCGCGACAACAATTTTGTCGCTAATTTCGCAAAATATAATTATATTCATATAGCAATATTGGCGACAACATTGTTGTAGCAAATTTGGCGACAACAATGTTGTAGCTAATTTGGCGACAACAATGTTGTCGCTAATTTGGCAAAATACAATTATATTCATATACTTAATTTGGCGACAACAATTGTTGTAGCTAATTGGCGACAACATTGTTGTAGCAAATTTGGTTGTCGCTAATTTGGCAAAATATAATTATATTATATACCAATATTGGCGACAACATTGTTGTAGCTAATTTGGCGACAACAATGTTGTCGCTAATTTAGCAAAATACAATTATATTCATATACCAATATTGGCGACAACATTGTTGTAGCTAATTTGGCGACAACAATGTTGTCGCTAATTTAGTAAAATAATATTATGTTAATTTGAAATGAATTAAAATTATTATTTTAATTAGTTTACAAAAATGCGTACATCATATTTCATATTTTACGTTTAACTATTTTTATATAATTTTGTTTTTTAATATTTAAATTTCATTTTTATTTAATTAAATTATTTATTTTAATAAATTTAACTAACTAAACAAAATTAATTATTATATTTATATTTAATAATATCAATTATGATCAATTATTATAAGTTATATAATAAAATAATTAAATTGAGTGAATATAATTCTCATAAAATTAGCTTGGAAAAATATTGTCGCCAATTTTGCTTGGAAAAATGCTGTAGCTAATTTTGCAACAAACATGTTGTAGCTAAATCCTGAAATTTTTTAGCGGGATAATAAAAGTGTTGGCGGTTCTTTTTTTTCTAAATCACAAAAGCCTTAACCTTGGGTCTTCTCTTTTGTTTCACTTAGGGTTTTTATAGTATGATAGAGACAGTGAGAGAGAGGGGTTATGCTGCGGTGGCAGTTCGGAGTTAAGAAGTAAAGTTAGCGCCTTTGTGTTCATACCCAGAAAGAGTCTCTGTGTTTGTTGGAAACAGGGCAGAGAAAGTAAAGGAGTAATCTTTTTGAGAGAGAGAGAGAGATGGTGGGACCATCAAGGCCACAGTTTGTGCTCTTTGGATCCTCCATTGTCCAGCTCAGCTTCAGCCATGGCGGTTGGGGTTCTATATATATATAAATTTCTTTATGATTTGATTTAAAGTGGGCTTTTTTATTGCTTCATGTCTGTTTCACATTCTTGTTCAATTTTATTTACTTCATCTTCCTGTTCAATTTTATTTACTTCCATCTTTATTCATGGATTTAATTACTGGGTCTTTATTCGTTTATTAGGGGAATAGAAGGAGGGGTTAATGTTGACAAAATGCTTTCTCTTTTCAGTAGAAACTCATTACCTCACTCTGTTACATTTCACAGTATATTTCTCTTCTAGTGCTATAGGTAGTTTGTGGGACTTGTTATTGAAATTTTGCTTTGGTTGGTATTATGCACAGGCAGATATATTGGTGAGAGGATACTATGGATGGAACTCAAAGCGTGCTGTTGAGGTTTTGGATCAAATTTTCCCTAAGGTATATCAGTTCTGGTGATAAATGCAATTTAAATTAGTTGGTGTTGGTTCTTTTCTTGTGTTCGCGTAAAACCATACTAAACATGAGATAATCATACCAAGTTTAATTTCAGAAAAATTCAAATTTTATTTTGCGATTTTCTCCTGATAAAATAATATTCACAGCAGCATTGGTTTAGCGATGGGATAGTTACAATTGAAGGGGGGAAAAAAACTAGGTAAGTTCATTATTTAGAAGGTAAGTGAAAGTACTGTAACAAGTAAGTGAATACGTTTGTTTAATTATGGAACAATGACTCTCAATAATTGATCACTATATATAGTCGGCTGGCTGATTGTTATCCCCAATCTGCTGACAAGTGGAGCAAACAAATGCTATAAATTATTGAATGTTTACCACTTCAAAACTGAAATTATTAATCAGACGTAAAAATTGAAACTTATTATAATGCATTTAGTGCTAGAAGACGAAAGAAATTGGGCTTAAATCGGTCTATAAAATTAATCAGTTTTATTGTACACGGACGCAAATTTTAATTAAGTATTATAGTTAATGTACTTACAATTAAATTTTATTGTCTAGTTAATTGATCCTTATATATAATTTTTCATATATATATATATATATTGAATCGAGTTACTTTAAGGATTAAATAGGTTAAACCGTTAATAGATCAAGCCAATTTTGAATTGCAATTTTATGAGTGAATTAGATAAGTCCATGAATGGATCAAATTTTGCCACATATATTTTATTTGCATTCATATCGATTGTAGTTTGTGAAATTGAATCTATTGTTGTTATCAAACAAAAGAGCAACTTTTTATGCCTGGTTTAATATATTAGTTTTATGTGTTAGTCTGATTTTAATTGATTTTGTTCTGATCTCTTTTAAGTGTTAGCGAATGGATTTGAGGTGATATTTGCTGTGCGTTTGGTTCCTGTAGTTGATGTGTTGTTGTGGTAACTAATTTGTGCTTTTTTTCCTTACTTTTAATCTCTTTCTGCATACTATTTTTGGCTATAATTTCAAATTCATGGTGACATGGTGCCATTTTGAAATACTTTTTGTGTTTCCTCACACAAACTTGATGAATGCTAAGTGAAAGCTAGTAGAGTTTGTCGTGTGTTGGGTATTGGGTACTGCAGGTGAACTTAATTGAATATTTCTATAAAATTTGATGTTTGTTTGATTACCTTCACTGTGAAGTCAGCTTTGGGATTAAACGATTCCATCTATCTTAGATTCATTACGTCCACTGCAACCATTGCATTAATGGTTATTGTATCTTGACAAGTATGGATTTATACCATAAATTGCTATTCTGGGAGGGGTCCATCGATTCAATTTACTGGGTCAGGATCACTTGAATCTATAATTCATATGAATTAATTTTAACAGAATTGTAAAACAGCTTTTAGCTTCCAGTTCATCATTGATTGAACGTTATGTGGTGATGCACTTGGGAGTTGAAATACCTGCTTGCAAGTATTGTAAACCAACATTGTTCTTATTTTTGCAGGTCACTCAGCTCGGTGCTGCAGCTCAAAAATACCAGGCTGCTACTCAAAATACATCATCTAATTTGTCTGACCCAGAGTTGCAAAGTAATTGTAATATGTAAGTTATTTATTAATACCTTTTTAATCTCAATGGTGACTATTGATTTTGGTTGAAGTTGATAGTTGTGCAGGACATGCATGTTGCATGTGGAACTAACTGAGAATATTGATTTACTTTCCTAGGGGCTTTATGGCTGACCCTGTGTGTTACATTGTTATTTTCGTTTATGTTATTGCCATGTGTCCATAAAAGTGAATATTCCTCTTAATCTTTTACTTATTTATTTATTACCATTAGAAAGCACAAGTGCAGTAGGTTTGAGGTTTTTGGGCAACAGTATATGATGATGGCTGCTTCTATATGGTTATTAATAAATTCTTTAGGTTTGTTGCATCAGCTCGGCAACTGTCAAAAGCTCTGGAAGTGCCATTGGTGAATGATTTAGGATATACAAAAAGAGACACGTGAGATGTCTGCAGGTGATTTCATGAATGCTTTATGATCAATGTGGCAGGCTACATTAATGTTATGGTGCTAATTAAGTAATTTAGTTTACTTTTGCGGGTAATAATTAGGTGCATGATACAATTGTGATAAAATAAAATTTATAGTTGAGAGATGGCCTTTTTTTCTTGTTACCATCGTATGATGACTTTTTGAAAGAAACTTTTTTAACCATATGTGTGTGTGTGTAAATTTAAGAACGGTGAATACAATTAATCGGTTATTATATTAAATTATTAATCTGTGCTAGTGATGCCATTTAATTTTAGTTTATCATACCATATATTTTCCAGGTATGAGTTATCAAATTAATTACACATTAAAATAGAAAATTAGTAACCAATGGTTCTGCAATAATAGTAAAATTTACTTGAAAGCTCGATGAACCGAACTTACACAGGCCCAATCAATATATATATATATATATATATATATATATATAATCATTCTACTTTTCTGTAGTCTTTTTTATTTTTATTTTTTTGTGAATGTACTTTTCAATGTTCTAATCTAATCTTATGTTGCACTAGAATGTCTTAGAAAGTCCATCAAGTTATCATTAATGGAAGCATCTAATTTTAAAAAGTAAACAGGTAATTTCTTCGTAAGAATAATAAAAAATGGACACGATTAGACAATTTGAATAAAAGATGAAGACTTTTATGGTATGCTGTAGTTTAATTATACCCTATCTAATTTATTTTATGCCATGCATCTAGAATTGTCATATAATTGCAACTCAATAATCTACTAAAAGTTAGTTCTTTGTAGGTAGCCAACCTAACAAATTATCTATTTTTTTAATCTTAAAAGTCTTTTGTTATCACGTACATTAAATTGACTATGTTACCCTAAAATTTTAATTCTTATTTTAAATGTTTCACCCTTACTGTCTTTTGAATTATTACATATTCACCAAATGCTTAACTTGTATTTAGACATGAGTTTTATTACTACATAAGCCCTGAAATTTTTGTTTGAAATTTTCATTCTTTTTTATTTCCTTACTAGTTCATCAAGTTACTAATATGTTGCATTATGTTAGGTTTTAGCGTCTATTTGAATATTTGAATATATTTTAGAAATACATTACTTAAACATAAGTGACCATGTTAATGGAATTATTTATATTGGCAATTTAGCGTCTATTTGAATATTTTATGCTGGCATAAACAATGAAAACTTTTTTATTGGGTAATTTATAGAATAAGTCTCTCGATTTTCTGACTTGTAACACTAAATTCACTGAATTTGAACTTGAATTTGTAACACTAAAATCACTTAAATTTAGTTATTGTAACTGAAATTTTTAAATAATTGAATTTTATTGGTTCCTTCCTGTTAATTGACGACAAATATATATATATATATATTATCATAAGGCTATAAATGTTATTTTCAGGGCAATCGGGAGCCAATGGACTGTATCATGGACAGCAGAGACCGTAATTCAGGCAAGCTTTCTTTTCTTGGTTATGATATGATGGTTGATCTAGGAAATAGAAACTATATAACAAGATGGTGGAGAAGTGTAGAAGGTGCTAAACTGTGGGTAGATGGAAAGTTTTGGCTTTTGACTAGTGAAACGGTGAGTGCATTTTGATTTTTGATTCCAAATGAGTCACTGATTTTTGGTTGGTTTGACTTTTATTATGTGACTTTGTGGTTGTAATTTTTATATAAAATTTATTGGTTAGAAAATGAAGAAAGGGTTTGGTTTTAGAAGTAGGGAAAATCAACATTTTACATGGCATTGTTGTCTTCTGCAAAGTTTTAGTTTCATTGAGAAAATCAAGAAAATTGCATGATAATTCCTCACACCATTGTGTTAATTTTATATTTGTTTCTCATAGCTTGTACTTGCAATATTTGTCCACTATGCGGATTGAGTTTTTAGTTGAGATTTATGCTGAGCATGAACAAGAGATGGATCAGCAGGTCAGACAAAACCTAACAATAGATGGAGATGCAACAACTTTTTTTCAGCAATAGATTTAGAAGCAAATGTATCTATTTACATTATAGTTATAAGTATATAGTATGACATTTTGGGCGACATTTGTTATTATTATATATGCGTGTATTATTTTAGATATACAATTAACGATGATATCCATTTGTAAATAACAATGTTTTCATGAATATATATATTTTTGTATTAAATATTAAGTAGTCTATAAATATAAATTTGTCATTTGTAACTTATCATTTAAATGATGAAATTTTCATATTAATTTAAAAATAAAAAATAATTTTAATTTAGCGATGGATTAGCATGTTTGAACAATAGCTATTTAGCATCAACAATGTCGTAGCAATATTGCAACGAAAATGCCGTCGTCGTAAAATTTAGCGTGAACAATGTTATAGCAATATTGCGACGAAAATATTGTCGTCGCAAAATTTTCGCGTGAACAATGTCGTAACAATATTGCGACGAAAATATTGTCGCAAAATTTTGCGTGAACAATGTCGTAGCAATGTTGCGACAAAAATATTATCGTCGCAAAATTTTGCATGAACAATGTTGTAGCAATATTGCGACGAAAATATTGTTGTCGCAAAATTTTGCGTGAACATTATTGTAGCAAAATGGCGACAAATATTTAGCACAACGCTCTTTTGTCGCTAAAATTTGGCGACAACGCTCTGTTGTCGCTAAATTCTGCTACAATGACTTTTGTTTCAAAATGAAAGTCATCGCTAAGTTGTCGCTAAACTGATTTAGCGACGAAAAAATATCAGTTAGCGATCACTTTTGTCGTCGCTAATTTGCATTTTTTTAGTAGTGCACATTATTCCATTTCTAAACAAATACCATTACAAGTCAGAGCAATTCTCAAATGAGTCTAATGCTCTGCGTCCATATATCGACACATTTAACATTTACTTACATCTGTCACTTTACACTTCCAGTTTGGCTTCCTAATCTGGACATACCTGATGTTGTCAGGTATTACCATCTTGGTGGACTTCAGTACGAATCCTTGATTTACTCATAATGACTACTACAGAAACATTCTCTTTCAGAATTATTGTCCTTACCTGCTATACAAAATCAGTTTCATTTATTTTCTAGTTAAACACGCCCCTTCTGGATTCAAACTTAAACTGGCTCTCACAGCTAGGAACCCAAGAATATTATCATTAACCATTTATACTTATCATTTTCATCGATTCATCAATAGGGTCAGTATGCTAATAAATTTATTGACATGACCAATATCTCATAATGGCCACATCAAGATTGGAAAACAATCTTAAGACACTATTTCTTATCTTATTCTTAGGTTGTCCCTATGCTCATCATATCTTCTGTCAGTTTCATCCTATCAAGTGGAGCCTAAACATATGGTATAATGCATATCAGATGCTGTCAAACAATATGAAATGCCATGCAATGAATGTATAATTTCATGTATGCAGATAGAATACTGTCAAGTATCCTCATAAAATGCAGAGATCATAGTCCATCCCAGAACTATGAGAAATACAATCAAATCCCCACTCCTATAAGAAAAATCACTGACAGGTATATATAGAGCATTTTAAACAACCTTAACTTATAACAATTTGCTCACTAACATTCTTAAACAAAGGCAACCCAATCAAAGTATCTCCTTATCCCATATAATTTATCTGTACTCACAATACAATTCCTTTTTATTTCTATCACACTCTTATTTTGTGCTTCTTTTAACTGTTTCTCATCCATATAGATACTTAAACTCTCACATTTTCACTTAATGTCAGTCAACTTTTCTTTTCCCTGCTTTGACTCTCATGAGATCTCAAGCAGCAATACTTTCATTCTCATTTACTACCATTTTTACAGTGCGAAATTAATTCTTTCATACTTGATAATCTCAGTCAAATGTCAACTCTTTCACTTTAATACAAATAGGGGAGAAAGTACCCTTTAGATTATTTAACACTTATCCACTTACAATTAGCATGTATATATAGACAAACCTATCACTTAACCTTATCCCACTCCGATCTTAGAACCGCTTAAACCTTTGCTCTGATACCACAAAATGTCACACCCTACTTGGAACAATCTTTTTCGATGCGAACTTATCCGAAATCGATAAGCTTTTTTTTTTTACACCGAACAATTCAAACCACTTGAAAATACTTTTACAATAATTCTAGAATCAAATAATAGTCTTGTAAATAATTTAAAACAAACACTAAACATCATATCAAAACTTATTCTATCCATACATCCAAGACAAATAACATAAATTCAAAATACCATTCAAGCTTTTACCTTAATAGTCTAAGTATATACATGCCAAAAGCTTATATCAACTAATACAAAAATCTTCTCTTTCAATCTGGACCTTCAATGTACTCTGCTCCCGCAATACTCCGGAACCTGCACGCAGTAAACGCTACGTACTGAGCATTAAATATGCCCAGTGGTGACTACTAATCCAAGAATTTTCCACGAATAAGCATAATTTCGTAATTTATGCTGCTGTTATTCTTATTCTATTAAACATTTTCTTATATTTCAGTTATCAGAATTCATGTTACTTATTCTTATTTTGGTAACTATCGTTCTTTGTTTCTAAACTTCAACTTTACTTTGTAGTATTTTTCTTAGGTAGATCGATATCAGATTTACTTTTACCTTAATATTTACTATAACTTTTTATTCTTTATTAGAACTTTCACTTTATCTTCTAGCCATAACACTTTAATTATCATATCATTTAACGATGTGAATTGGTACTCGTGTCTTTACTAGTACCAAAATAAACTAGTTTTAATACTTGTTTTACTAGTCAATTATTCAATCTATATTCTAATTTTACTTTTTATCATTTATTCTATTACTTTACTTTAATTTTAGTCAAATAAATACATTACTATTAAAAAGGCTTATAAGCTTAATCGCAAAGCGTTATAACTATTTTGGAATACTTTGTAGTCAGAATTTTCTTTCCTTCTTTATACATTTACTTACGTTCAATTATCTGTTTAGAACTTATATCTTCTACTTTTCTCTCATTGCATAATTCTATAACTTTATATCGTTTTACTTTTCATTTAACTTATCTTTAGAAAAGCGTTACCTAAACGTTATATTTCACTTCATTTTAATATCATTACTTTTTAACTTTAAACAGGAACATTAATACTATTTTCCAAACTTGTCATTATTTTTACAGTAGTAACTGGTACAAAAAAATATCAATCAATTAAAAATTATCTTTTTTCACGTAAAACATGATATATTTTAAATTCTTATAAAAGTTTAATTACACATTGCTTTAATGTTTTATTCTTATAAAACCTTTCTTTTTCTTTTCTTATTTAATTACATTTTTTAGAAATCTTTACAGATTTATAACAACTTTGCATTTTCTTTCAAACGAATTGTCTTTCGATATGACTTTTATATTTCATTCAATTAAACAGTCCTTATTTATTCATTTCAATTTGCCCCTGGTGCCATACAACAGGATTCTCAGATAGGATACGCGGGATGTGGATCCCACAGGGCCACAATAGAGAGAGAAGTGATTCCCCCAAGGAAATCATTTCTTACAGAGCAGATAACAGAGCAGAGAATGCCATGGTGATCAGAGATCCAGTCCATAGCATAGCAAGTCGCCATGACTTGCACCGCGATAAAAGGTGTCCCTATGGCTAGCCATTTATATCCTGAACAAGAATAATAATACATGTCTATCGCTAAGGGCAAACATAATCAATCACAATGCAAAACATTTTTGAACATTTAAAACTATTTAATTTCATTCTTTTATTTATTACTATACTTTATTATGATCAAATGCACTCTTTTGTGCCTTTCACTATTCAATAACTTTTTATCCTTTTATTCACTTTCTCTTTTCCAGTCACTTTTGTGAATTATTTTTCGATAATTCACTCAGATACTTAAACTTTTCAGTTCTTTATACAAATTCTGAATTAGGAATTATGACAGTATAATTCACAATTTCTTTTATTCTTTTTGAATAATTCTTTACGAATTATTTTCAATACTTTTAAACTTGACATTTTTACATTTTTTTCTTTTTCGGTTCAATTTTTCAATTATTCGATATGTCTGCTTTTTTTTCGTCGGCGAATTATTTTTATAATCATTAACTCCTTTAATACTTTTTGTTGACGAATTTATTTTGATAAATTAGTCACATCTTTATTTTTCTACTTTTTATGCAATTAGGAACTCTATTAATATAATTTATTATTTTATATCTCAAAAATACATAATTTGACTTTTTCTATTGGATTATTCATTTCAAATACATAATTACAATTTTGTCATTATAATCATTTATTTTCATTTTTATCATCTAATTTCTTCCATTATTCACCTTTTATTATTTATTTTATCATTTTCGGGTAAAATTATATTTTAGTCTCCATACCATGAAAACTTATCTTTTAACACAGTTGAGTCTCCGAAATTATCATTTTACCCTTATTAAGTATTTTTTATTTTTACTCATTAATTATCTACTTTGACAAAATTACCATTTTACCCCAAAACTTTTATTTTCTTTCATTTAAGTCATTTTTCCATTTAAAACTCATTTTATCTTTCTTTTATTTACGTATTAATTTATTTCCATAATTTTCATTTATTTATGAATTATTTACCAATAATTCATTATTCTTATTATTTTCACGACTCAATACTTATTTCGAAGAATTCGTCGGTTGACTTTTATTTCTTATCATTGACATTAATTTATTTTCATATTTATTCATCACTTTAGTCATTTTTATACAATTATGCATTGCTATTTCAATTATTTTCATTGTACATATACACATAAAAATTTCAATAAAATCCTAATAAATTCAATAAATTTCAATAATATTTATTTATGCATTCTTTATTATTAATTGCCATTTTTCATCAAAATAATCACTTAATTCACTTTAAATTACAATTTTCATTCAATACATACACTATACAAAATCTTAAAAATTTCCAAATTAATTTCAAATATTCTCTAAAAATTTATAGACATCAATTATCATGTATATTATTATTTTAAGCTAACATACATCAATTTCATGCATTTTTCTCATCATTTTCTTTACTTAAGGAATTCGGCCACCAACATTTCCCACCTTAAAAATTTTCTTTCTTCCATTTAAGGCCTTCATTTCATTTCCTTTCATGCTTAGTTTCATTATTCATAACATAATTTCATTAATTAACAATTTTATATATTTTTTATCTTAAGTACATAATTAAGAAAAAATCATATTAATAGGAAAACTAAAGGATTTTGTAGTCACTTACCTCTCTCCATGCTTTAGCTTCCTAAGGCTTCATTTTCCATGCTTTAATCCAAAGAAATCCCTCCATCACCATTCTAGAGATCTCCATAGATTTTTCCTCTATTTATACCCCTCATGTGGACTTAATTATAGGCTTCATTAATGGGCTTAGTCCAAATATGAATTGAAGCCCATTTTAGGTCCAAACCAAAATTTCTCTCTTTCTCACTTTAAATCACTCCAGTTTTGATTTCATTATTCCTAAAATATCAAAAATAGATAGTACATAAATTTTTGGCTCAATCGGAGTCCATTATCTGTCTGATTCAAACTTATCGATCCGATTCGACAACTGCCGGTGTCACCAAAAAATTTCATTCTCATCACCAAAATATTTTACATAAAAATTCATGTAGGCACGTAAAATCTGGCAATATTCGGATGTCGTTTACTATTTTTAATTATTTATCCAAAATCAAGTCCTTTTCCTACCAAGAAAATTGACTCGCTACCTTTTTCGTATTTTTGACTTTTGGAGACCCATTTAACCTCAAATTCACTTCAAATTTCAGCCATAGGCTCACCATGACTATTCCTTTCAAATGGTCTAATAAAATATTTTCAACTTTTGGGTGTCTTTTTTTGGCCCGAAAAATACTATTCATTATCGAAAAATACTATT
Organism: Excoecaria agallocha; assembly: GCA_037975025.1. NCBI lineage: Eukaryota > Viridiplantae > Streptophyta > Magnoliopsida > Malpighiales > Euphorbiaceae > Excoecaria > Excoecaria agallocha. The sequence continues at coordinate 51,161,828 of CM075811.1, read as the reverse complement.
CACGGCTAATCCGGTATTGAGGCCATTACACTATTTCTCATGTTCATGATGACAGTCGAAGGTGTTATGTTTCCTATATTCCTGATATTAATCAACAACCTTCTGCTCAAGTGGTTATAGATGCAGCTCCTAGTCAGCAATGACAGTCTTTTAATAGGAGAGATGATTTACTATGTGATAGGATATTTGGCAACACTGAAAATATGGATGCAAATGAGGAGACAAGATATAATCCTACTAATGCAGATTATGGAATTGAATCATCAATTAATTTGGGGGATGATGATGATATTAAAGATGTTCCTATGTACAATGATTATATCTCACCCAATGATGATGTAGAGGCAAAAACTGTTAACATGCAAGCAGACAGTGTTGGTGAGGATTCTGATGATACTGAATTTGCCAGTCCATTAGCATCTATGCATCTAATTGAACAGACAGGCGTGGCTAGCTTTGTGTTCCCATCGGAGAATTACTCGGAAATTAAATTCAATGTAGCCCAAGTTGATATTTCTGAAGATCTTCACTTTAAGATTTGGGATAATGTGTCCGAGTTATCTATCGGAATGATTTTTCATAGTAAGGATGAAGTCAAATTTTGCGTGAAAAAAATATTCAATAATGAGGAATGTGGATTTTAGAGTTGTGGAATCGAAGCCACATTATTGGGTTGTACGGTGCACTTAGGCAGATAACGGCTGCAAATGGAGGTTAAGAGCATCCAGAAAAGAAAATAATCCTTTTTGGACTATCACAAGATTTCATGGACCACATTCATGCCTTGCTCCTAATGTGTCAATGGATCATCAATAACTGGGCTCTCAAATAATTCGCAATTGTATCATGGGTATGGTGAGTAAACAACCAACTCTACTTGTTGATGTTATTATTACGTCTATTAAGCAACAATTTAATTTTGAAGTATCTTACCACAAGGCATGGTAGGTGAAGATGAGAGCAATAGAGTATATATTTGGTAATTATGTTGAGTCATATCAAAAGTTGTCAGGTTTCTTAATTGCTTTACAAACGTATAATCCCGAAACTGCTTTAAAGTTTGTAATGTAACAAATGAATGACCCCACAGTGAAGCAATTATAACAGGTTTTTTGGAATTTTAAACCAACCATAGATTGATTGGTTCATTGTAAGCCAATTATGTTGATTGATGGTACTTTCTTGACTTAAAAATTTCAACATACTCTGCTTATTGCAAGCTCAATTGATGGTGACGGCATGTTGTTTTCAATTGCCTTTGTTATTGTTGAGTCTGAAAATAAATCCAACTGTGCTTGGTTTATGTCCATGCTTAGGAAACATATCACTCAATGGGTCGACATTACAGTTATATATGATCGACATGCTGGTATAATGACAGTATTTAGAGATGAAAGAAGTGGGTGGAAAGAACCTCTATCCTTTTATAGGTTTTGCTTGCGGCACTTCATCAACAACTATAACACACACTTCATGAATGAAACAATAAAAAATCTACTTTACAAGGCTGGTAACAGTTACAAATTTTAATATAACTTATTCAAATCAATTAATTGTATTTAATAATATTCCATATTTTTGTTGGGGCATAATTTCAAAGGCACAAGTTTAAGCAGTTATAGACGATATTAAAGATATCGACAAGGATTCCAATAATTAGGCAATGAGGATATCATTGGACCGTTGGACACTATCTGAAGATTGCGATTATCGATATGGCCACTCGACTACAAATATTTCTGAGAGTGTCAATAGTGCTCTGAAGGGTGTTCGTATGATACCAATTGCTGCGATTGTTGAACATGTCTTTGCTGGTTTAGTAAAATTTTACAATCAGCGAAGAAAAATGTACATCGCTAAATAGGGACAAGGCTTGCGGTTCATGCCTAGATGTTGTGATATAATGGCAAAGCGTGCTAATAAGGCTTGTTCTCACATGGTCATAGATTATGATAACCGGTTCAAATTGTACAAGATAATTTCATATAGATCATCGGGGTTAATTGCTGAGCCCAATACATATATAGTAAATCTCGACAAATGTGAATGCGAGTGCTATAAGTTTCAGGGAACAAAAATGCCATGTTCACATGCAATTATAGCTTGCATGCATAGACATCTTGATATGTTTCAACTTTTAGATAAATGTTATACCATTAATGAGGCACTAAAATGTTATGATGGGCAATCCAATCCTACGGGACACAAAGCATACTGGCCCGAATATAGCGGTCCTAAATTAGTTCCTGATATAGAGTTGCAGAGGAAAAAAGGTCAACCAAAAACTTCTCACATTCAAAATGAAATGGATCAACAAGAAAAGGGATCAGGTAGTCATTGCAGCAAGTGTGGTAATGTGGATCACAATAAAAAACTTGCAGAATGGATGTTGGTTCGTCCAGTCAATATTTCAAAGGCTGACAATTGCATATATAATATAACTTGTTGAGTATTTCAATTCATAAATTTAATTGTTAATGCTCTCGATTTTATAAATAATTGGATTTTTCGATAAATAATATAATAGTCAATACCTCCTACTGTGATTCAAAGTGCTATATCTATCGGTTTGACTACCTGTATCATCAACATTTGGATATTGGGATGTTGGCATGATATCACTATAACCACCACTGTATAGTTGCAAGTCAACTAAGCCCTGAGTACTGACTAGATTTGGGCCACTAAATAGTTCATTGAAAAATTCATCATGCTCCATTAATGGCACTGATTGGGAAAATGGATTAGACCCGTATTGAAATGGTTGGCCCGTTTGGTCATATGGCATGGACTCATATGGTATCGATGGATCCGTCTGTGCAAGCACATCGTGCTATTGATCTGCTGAAGACAAACTGATGTTCAGGTCAACATTTAATCTGGATGGCCCTGCTTCAAAGTCATTACATCTAGGTGGTGTAGATGCAGTATCAAATAACTGATGATGACTATCTGCATAAGTGTAGGACCATACTACATTGCAGGTGGAATAGATTCAACAATTGGATGTCTTTCTCCCATTCCTCTCCTGCTGTGTCCTGACTGGTGAAAATCCTCAAAAGAGCAGGTCATTGGAGGGATATGTGTAGTATCAGGAACACGTTGCCTGGGATAATCTATTAAGCGTCTGTCAAATGCACCAACAGCACCCAATATACTATCCGATGCCATATAGATACCAAACTCTACAGTGGATGATGAACCTATATCGGCGTGCCTGATTCATTCAGCATAATCAGCCTATATGCAAATAAATATATTTGTTACAATTCATTAATATTATTACTTAAACATAAAAATAATTATTTTAAATCATACCAATGCATTGATGGATGCTCCAATCAGTCTTATGTGTGTAGTATACCACTGCATATACTGTGACCTTTGATGTAAGGGTGCACGAAGAGGAGGACTCATAATGCAATGAGTATGCCGAATATTCCATTCGTGAATAAAATTTGAAAATTTCTCAGGCCAATTATGATCAGTATACCCCCTTAAATCGATCAAGTGCACAATATCATTGTATTGGATTGGGAGTGGGATCGGTTGATCAAATCCAAATTGCCTTAGACACCGATCAGGGTGGTGCTACTCGATAATATTGAAACATACAAGTGGCACAACTGATGTCCAAATAACATTTTCATTAGTACAAAATTATGGTAATAACTGCAGCACAAACTTGTACGGCTTCCAATCCATCTATAAAAAAAATTATATCATACGTCATATTGTAACAAAATTTCCTTTTTTTAAATGGGATTAAAAATTTTAATTAAAATTATAAATTATATGTAAACCTGATCGCCACGTTGTAAGTCAAAATCCAGACAATACTCTAAAATATCTTTACTGTTATTTTTTGTCAAATCCAATTGTGATCGCCACCTGATTAAACATAAAGATCAACAATATACTATCAGCCAACAAATTAAATGAACAAAATTTAAATAAATAAATAAATATATTTATTTTTTTCATAATAATGGAATAAATTTTACTTGTACCCATAAGGCATTGACTGATCAATAATATAAGGATAGATAAACGGGGGCCAAATATGAGGTAGCCTTTCCCAGCTCCACATTTGTAACAATTGATGGTATTCTCCAAGTGAATTGGAAGTGGGCTTGGTTGCACGACATAACTCTCTATACAGCCATGCGAGGACTGCAGAACCCCTGCTATACTCACCAACAACTTGTAAATTTTCCAATAATAGGAGCCACTTCAAATGTATACAATTATTTGACTGTTCCAGATATAATAACCCACCGATATAATGAAGAATCTATGATCGAGTAAAATATTATATTTAGTACTTGGTTGCACCGGCCGGCAACAAATTAAAATTTCTGGACAGCCATGTCAAATTAACGGTATTTTCCCTTAAATCATCTTCATCAGGAACTTGGCCCAAAAGACAACCATAAAGAACAGACCAATCATGCTATAAATATACGGTCACAACACGTCCTTTAATGGGCAACCTAGTCAGTACAACAATATCCTAAACAGTTATTATGGCTTTACCCACAAAAAGGTGAAATGTGTGCGTCTCTGGTCGCCACCTCTCAACAAGTACTATTATTAATTCAGCATTAACATGAATGCTCCCAAATTACAAAACTCGGTAAAATCCTGTTAATCGTAGATATTAAATTATTCACTCATCAATATTCCTGTAATGATTGTCCACGCTAGCTCTACGTGTTGGCATCACATCATGTTGAACCTACAAATAATTAAACTATTACTAGTTTATCAATAATTACGTAATTTAATTTATATTATTTAACACTAGAAATATATTTACCGTTCTATTTCAAACAACATCCGCTCGATGTCGCCGTTGTAGCATCGGGATATCATCCTCGATGGGACCAGGATTAATATGTTTTTTATTTTTAAATTGTTTCATTTTTGTGTTAACCTAAATGATAATATACTAATAAAGGTTATAACTGCATTGTCAACATTTTTGTCATAAATAACTTTTCATATCAATGCACATAAAATTCGTTTCGTATCATAATACTATTTATATGATATAAATTTTGATGAAATAATCGAAATACATGGTTTTTATAAATTAATTGATACAAATAAATAACTAATTAAAATGTATGCCTTTATAACTTACTTTCCTTTTTTATCGGATCGCAAAATTACTTAATATAAAACACTAATAAAAAATAACATAACAACATTAATAATATATTTAAATTTTTTACTGCACCTAATTATTAACTATAAGAATTACTTTAATCACTATTAATTCATACTTCATCATAATTCACTAACAATACAATTTAGTAGGGGTGTACAGATTCGAATCGAAATTGAAAACCGAACCAAATCGAATGAAATTTGATTTATTTGGTTCAATTATTTCGATTTTAGGTTCATTTGGTTCTGAATCAAAAAATAAAATCGATTTTATCGGTTCGATTTGATTCCTAAAATTGAAAAATCAAAGGAACCGAACCGATCGAACTTCTTAAAACTCACCGTTTTGCTGTGTGTGTGTATATATATGTATATGTTTAATGGCCATTGTATTTTCCGATTTGCAATCCCTAATGGCTACCTCCTCTTCCTTTCTCTACCTTCTTCGTTTCTATTTTTGGATCTTGGATTCTTCCTGTTAATTCCTTTGATATACTGTTTGGAGATAGATCTATAGAAGTAGCCGATTTTGGTCTATCATCATCATCATCAGAAGAAGAACCATCTCTATCAAAATCCCCATCATCTTCTTCACCATCATCCTCCTTTGTTCTGCCGGCGAATGAAGAGACAGATGCATTTTTCATCGTATTCTCGATCATTTTCCGGTGAATTCTAGAGACTGTGAAGGCACCATCGTCTTCCCCACTCCGAGCAGAACCCAGACATCAGAAACCGATAAACCTGTATGCTACTCTTATTTTTGTTCTCTGTTTGGTTTATAATTTTCTTTTGATTTGTTTATCCTTTAGGAAATTGCGAGATAGGTAATCAGATTTTTAGACTTTGAAATTATTTACATCCATTTGTTGTTTGGCTCGATTATAATCGGGAACGCTTATAATCAACAAAATCGGGAACGCTTCCTAGTTTCATCATTATATCATAGCATATGTGTGCGATTGGGGCTATTGGCAATAATCAACAAAATTGAATGTTGTGTTTTGGCAGGGAAATTAAGTTGAGGAATTTCAACCACTATTTGAAGTACAAAGTGACAAGGCAACTATTGAAATTACAAGTCGTTACAAAGGGAAAGTTGCTCAAATCCTTTATGTTCCCGGAGATATTGTAAAGGTATGAATGTACTTTTGAAACTTATGCAGATTAGGATTCACTTATATTGTTGCCACATATTTTATTTGCAATATTCAAATAAGTGGCAATATATTTTAGGTTGGAGAAACTCTTCTAAAAATGTTTGCTGAGGGATCTCTAGCTCCTTCATCAATGCCTAATGTTACCGATAACACGGAACCACTCAGTTTCAAGCTGCAAAATTGTCAAACTATTGGAGTCCTTTCTACACCAGCTGTGAGGCTTCTCGCCAAACAATATGGTATAAATTTACATAATGTCTTTGGAACTATCAGGGAACCCTGTAATTATAAGCCCATCCTCTCTTCCTTCATATTAAATATGTATTGGTGTTTTTAAACAATTTAGGGGTTTAATTTCTTAGCTTTATGATTTGATATGCGACTTATAATTTCTTAGTTTATTTTCGTTTGTTATTCTCCAAAAAGCTTATTTGTTCTGTATTGAAATTGTACATCATTGGTCTGATTTTTACCTTAATTTTTATGCATCTATTTATAAGTTTCTTATTTTAGGCTAATTAAACGAGAGTTGCAATTTCCTTTCCTGGCCCTGCTTATTTCTGATAAGCAGATTTGCTCTGTCTGTTTATGTTTTCATTCCTTTTCTTTAGTCACTGAAGCATATGCCTGAGGGGACTATTTAAAAAATTATCCCTTTATCAAATGTAGACAGAGTGCTTGAAGTATTCATTTGAAATCAAAGGAGCATGTAAAGTTAATTTTTTAGCTCAATATGTGTGTTCGCAACAAACATTATTGCTCAATAAAAATTAGCAGTTCAAGTTCTTCTAGCTGCATGTGTAATTGTGTTCTTATTATTTTCATTTGCTTTTAATTCTTAGGAGGACACAGTCTGCTTGTTTTGGCTCGTGATCTTGGTCAATATGTACAACTTAGGAGGAGTGATGGGCCAGCAGTTGAGAAGCTTGCTCTAGAGGGTGATGCAGAATCAATCAAGTTTTCAGTCGGTAATTTCGAATGCTTTATTATCATTCTTGTTTATTCATATTTGAGAGAAGCTGTATTCATTTAAGGAATGTATGATTGAGGAATACCTTTCTTTTTTCTTATTCTGTGAAAATTTTGCTGAGTTCTTTTCCTAAACACCAATGAAACAATATAAAGATTGCAATTTCTCATATGCTGGTCTCAAGACTCAAGTGCGGCTTGCAATTGAAGCAAAAAATATGTATGTAAAAAACTTCAAAAATCTTCTTTCTTTCCAAGAAAAATTCCTATGCATATGAGTGGCTAGTGCCAACCAAATGAAAGTTCATATTCTGTTTTCTTTGTTTTGATAATTGATGCATGTTTTTGATATGTTTTTGATACAGCTCATGACAACTTTCGAGAATGCAGTGAATTTATATGAAATCAATTTGCAAGATTGGTCTTAATCGATAGTTTAGTCTTTTAGTTTTACTCATTTCAGATGTACTATAATTGAGGTTTTCCTAGCATTTGTTGTTTGGATTTTTAGTTTGCTTACATATGGCAATTGGCAGCATTAGCTTGAAGGGTTCCTAATTTTGTTTGAGGATTGTACAAGAAACTGAGATTTTTTTTTGGTTAATTGAAAAGTTGCAAAAGTAGATACATTATGTTTGCCCCATTAGTGGCCAAGGATATCTAATTATTTTAGGCAAGTTTTATTAATACAAAATAGACAACATGACCTGATAGAACAAAAATATCAACTTTTTTGCTAATTTCTTAGTTTTCGACTTTAAGTATAAGCAACTTCAAGTATACAAGAAAAGATAAATTTAATACTATTGGCGAAAATGAATCAATGATATCATCTAACCTTATAATATGAAATTTATTCATTTACAAATGGAGTTACTTTTCTATTAAACTATGCTGATGTTTTTTCTAATTTTAATTAAATAAACAAGGCTCAAAATCTTTTCTTGTCTTTGACAAATATACAGGTGTTGGAAACTTTGGCAGCTTTAGATCGAGCAATCCACTCTCCACGTGCCACCACACAGGTAAATATTAGAAATTAATATTGTTTTGGTTAAGATTTGAATTATGCCTTATGGTTTTGTTTTAGTTATATCCACAGTTTTGTTGATATCTTTTGTTCTGTTTTTGCTTATTTAATTAGAGAATTAAATTGGCTTTTGATTGTGTACATACCAAGGTATTTCTTCAAAAGAACTTGAATTAAATTGGCTCTAAATGAAATGGCAGTCATGATTCCAGCATATTTCTAAATGAAATTTTTTAAATAAATAAATTTTTATTTTGTAAATATAATATAAATATGACATCTAGCTGTAGAACTGATTCCACCTCCAGGGTTAGGATAATTATAATTATTACAAATACAAAACTGACAGCAGGGAGAAAGTTAAGCTAATAGATTTAACGGAATAGCAATAAAAGAAAATATATCAAATCAGTATTGGCATCAAATTCAGCAGATCCTGGTGTCCTAGGGAAAGGAATTGCATCTCTTATATTTTCTATTCCAGTTGCAAATTGCACTAGCCTTTCAAATCCTAGTCCAAATGTAGCTTGTGGAACTAAAACACTTGCACAATAAGATATATTAGATGCCAAACTATTGGATATTCCATTCATGATTGGTATTCCTTTTCCCATGTAAATGAACTATTTGTTGATAAGAAATGACTAAAGGAGTTTCAATGGATTTGCTGCTGAGCTCTCTGATTCTAGTGGGAAGGGACTTTATTTTTTCCATTATATTTTTGCTCATCTTGTTGCTTTATTTGGAGTTTGTCTGTTTGAGTTCCTATGTTGTCAGGAAATTTCAATCTTGGTGTGCTTTACAGGTGTTGCAAATACTCCAACACTTCCAGCAATGGCTTTTTCATCTACATTGTCAGAAACATGAGGGTTCACCAACCAAACTTTGCAGTTCTCAGAGTATTCTCCCCAAGTGAAATGGTCCCCAAGTGAAATGGCGAGACTAATTTTCTTGGCAAGGACTGGATACCTAAATCACATGTTTGCTTCGGGAGCAGCTAGATATATGTTATTCATATTCCTCAAGTTGAAGAATGATGCGAATAAGGAATGTCTATTAACCCGGGGGATAAAGGAGCAGCTAGATATATGTTATTCATATTCCTCAAGTTGAAGAATGATGTGAATAAGGAATGTCTATTAACTCGGGGGATAAAACCATTTTCAATGCCTTTTGTTTTTTTTTTTTTATGTTGACTCTATATTTATAATGAATTCATTACAAATTATATATATATATATATATATATGAAAATATAAGATTATTATTTATATTTGTATCTATTATATATAAATTTTATAATATAAGATTATATTGTGTACAGGATGAAAATTAAAAAATACAATAGAAGAAAAAATTAAATTATGCAATAATTTAGCGACGGATTCGCGACAGTAACTGTCATTACTGCGCAAAATTTAGAATTTAAGAAATAATTAGCAACGGAATTAGCGACATAAAATTTAGTCGCTAAATATTATAATTATAATTCAGCGACTAATTAGAAATATAAATTAACGACGGAATAAAATTAGCAACGAATTCGTGACTGGCCATTTAACGACTGTTCGTTGCGGCATCACTAATTTAACTAATTAGCAGTTTTTTTTTGTAGTGACATATAGGATTTCACAGTTGTAGCTGCTTGAGAAAACTCAAGTAGAAGGTCTACCGCTTTTCCTAGATATTCCCTGCCACTTTTGCATTCATAGTTGAGACCATATGGGAAAGTAATCCAGATGATGTTGCACTTTCTAGTCTAGTATTCAAAACACCAGAACCAGAGAGTACACCGAATGTTGTTTGAGATGCAATACCAGATGTTGAAGCAGCTCCTTCATTAGATGCCAACATTCCCACCTTTCTATTTATTGTCTTGTGTGAAACTCTATGGGTAGAGTCTAGATTTCCATTCTCTCTTCCATGCACCATTGCCTCTAAAACATAAACGCAAACACTCAGGAAATGGTGAAATCAGACAATAGCATTCAATTAATTGCAATAAATCATAGTTCAACTAAGAAACACAATATAAAAAAACACTTCAAGCAAAGATAAACTAAAATTCTAAAAGTAAAATGAGCACTCCTTTCTGTTCTTTTCATACAGACATATTAATGCTTCAGGATAAAGCAAGAAATAAGTTAAGAAAATTTTAAAATACAAGTTTGGATCTAGAGGTTTCATTTCTATTCATCAGGATGAAATATTTAAGATGTACTCTTCCTTTTTCAAAATAGTAGCGCTAACTTCACAAGATAGATCATTTGAAAAATTTCAATCATGAGTAGACCAAAAAAAAAAAGAAAAAGAAAAAATACTAGCAAAATCTTCCATCAAAAACTCCAATTCACCATTTGTTTTCTTTTTGCTAGCATGTAATAAAGGCTACCATCACAAATGATTTCTTCAATGCTTACTTCTTCTCTTCATTGCATCTTGTTTTGATTAATTAGCAAATAGGGGTCAGATTAGATAGTTCTAGGGTTTCGATTCAATTTCTGTAGATTTTGTGTGAGCAAGAATAAAGAAAAAAAAAGATAAGATCTAGATAACTGAAGAATCGAACCCGTCTAATACCGTTTTAGCTTAGGTTTCCCTTTTATTTATATAGATGCCCGCTGATGGAATAGAAGAGAAGAGAAAGGGATGGCAGCGAGAGAGAAGAGGGAGAAAAGAAGGGAATGGCAATGAGGGAGAGGGAGACTTCAATACACGAAAAAATTTAAATAACATATAAAATGCAAAACCTATAACACAGTGGTAGATTGGAATGAGATATAATATTTGAGAAAAAATAGCAATTAGAAATGCTGGTTGGCGGAGAATTATTTGGGTTGGTTGCTGATGGGAATAGTGGCCGATGAAAGGGAGACTGGGGTTTTAGGGATGAAATGCGGGCGACAGAGATAAAATTGTAATGGATTAGGGTATGGGCATCGAAGACGTAAAAAATAAGAAACGGGAAACCAGATATTGAAAAATAAAAAATTTCAGTTGTATTTATTCCCAAGACAAATATGAAAATAGCAACAGAATGTGTTATCCATTGCTAAAATAGCAACGAAATTCATTTTTTGTTGCTAAAATAGCCAACCTTAATGCAATTTAGTTTCAAATTAGCAACGAAAATTTTTCCGTTTCTAAAATTATTATGTTGCTATTTTAGCAACATAAATTTAATAGCAATGAAATTTGCCTTCCGTTGCTAATTTTCGTTCCAAAATTTTTTTGCCATCTGCTGGCGCCTTATTTAGCAACGGTATTAACATTCTGTTGCTATATTTTGGTGCTAAAAATTTCCTCTATTTTTAGCGACGGAAGATAACCAACTTTATTTCCGTTGCTAAATCTAAAAACTTTAATAAAAAATAGCAATAAAATTTAATTTTCGTTGCTAAATTAGCAATTAAAATTTTTCTGTTTCTATTTTAATATTTTCTTGTAGTGAATAATCCAAGTTACACATGACATAGTATTATTTTTGCAAGAGATAAAATGAAAGTGGACTGTAGGTGGAGAATTAGTAATGGAGAAAAAGTTAATGTCTTGATTGATCCATGGTTACCAGATAATTCTAATCCGTTTATCACTTCTCAGCTAGACAGTTCTTGGGAGCAGTTGAGAGTCAATGACTTAGGGCCAGTTTGGCAAAACTTATAGAAATAACTTTTTCAATTGGTAAAAGCTATATTCAAAAAAACTATATCCCAAAAAGTAGATAACTGTTTGGTAAATAAAAATCAAAATGACTTATAAATTGAAAAGCAGTTTACCAACTGTTTGGTTAATAATGTGATTAAAAATAACTTTTCAGAATAAAAAGACGAAAAAGGACATATATAATTTTAATATATTATATTCAATATCTCACTAGAAAATAATAATTATTTTCACTTATTTGCATTTTTTACTCCACTAAACTATTAAAAAATATATAGTTAAATAAAAATAAATATAACATAAAAAAATAAAAAATATATATGTTGTTTTCATAATTTGTCACACATTATTTCTTATAATTCTAAATCATTAAACTACATTCTTTTTTCTACTAAACTAAAAGCAATTTGATCACGTATATAATCCATTTCTGTACTTCTATCACTCATATAATTTTCTGAATGTGAATCATGCTCGACATCTTCAAAATGATTAAGCGGCACAAAATTTGGGTCTTCATCAAGTCTCGTAAAAGCTGAATCACTTGAAGAATGGCTTCGGATATAGTTATGCAATGCCATTGTTGCAACCACAATGTTTGTTTGAGTTTTAAATGGAAACGAAGGCATATCACGTAAAATTTTTCACCTTTGTTTCCAAACTCCGAATGTTCGTTCAATACAACTTCTAAGGGATGAATGAGCACTGTTAAAAATTTCTTGATATCCCTTTGCAGGTTCACCACGTTGAAAATCAGGAAGATGATATCTTACCCCTTTGTAAGGTCGTAGATATCCTCTTATTTGTGGATATCCTGCATCAACCAAATAATATTTGCCTATATTTGAAAAACAAAAACAAGAGTATTAGTTATATAGAACAATGAAAACATTTTATGAATTGATATAAAATAAATTAAATTGAATATTACCATGAGGTGGTTTTGGAAAATTTAATTCTTTTTTGTTGATTGCATGAAAAAATATGCGTGTATCATGTGCCGTTCCTTCCCATCCGGCTAATACAAATGTAAACTGCATATCAAAATTGCAAGCAGCCATAATATTTTGTGTTGGTATTCCTTTCCTTCCTATAAATGGTATTTGATTTTCTGAACATATACGCGCCGATACATGTGTACCATCAATAGCTCCTATGCAATCCTAAAATATAGAGATACATACATACATATATATAAATAAATACACAACTTTTTTAAATTTTTATGACATAAAAACATAATATTTAGAAATATTACCTTAAAATAAGGCATGTATCTACTGTCATGTAGAATTTCTGATGGAATTTCTTGAAATTTAGCATCTTTAGGCTTTATTAAGTCTTTTGCTAAAAGACAAAAAACATCCAAGACTTCTCCAAAAACTCTACTAATAGTTTCACCTGAATGCTGAAAACGCTCTTGAGCATGCCTATTAGATGCTCCTTGAGCAAGTATGTAAAGGCAAATGCATACTTTCTCAATTATTGACATATTTTTACTATATTTCAATCCATATTTGAATTGTAAATCAGAAATTAATTGGAATACTACATCTTTTCTCATTCTAAACATATTAATACTACGTTTTTCATGACCTTGCATTATTTCTAATAACCATTTAATTCCCGTTTGATAAGATACCATACAAGGTTCTTTATATATAAATGATGCATAATACTCCCCTATTGCTGTGGTTGCACATGTGACAATTGATAAGAATTCTTCTTCATCACTATCAAAATCATCATTATAATAGTCATCATCCATATCTAGAAAAAATATATATAAAAATATCATTATGCATGACAATCCAAATATATATATATATATATATATATATATATATATATATATATATATATATATATATATATATATATATATATATATATATCAAACGAATATAGAATTGAAATAATTCATAGTAAAGAAATAGTTATTAAAGATAAATATAAAAAGTACATGATTCAACAACAGCTTTTGTTGTCTTTTTCTTCTCTTCTTGAACATAGTGAATTTGTGACATCTACGATAATTATATTTTAATTAAAATTTAGTACATGAATATTAAATACATTCTACCAATATTAAATCTAATAATAATAAATGTAGAAAATATACTTTCTACCAATTTAATTAATGTCAAACTTCATAAAAACTGCAGGATTAGAACAATGAAATATGCATAAAGAATAATAAATGTAGAAAATATAATGAAGCAAATTGAGAGAGAAAAAGTAACATTTTTGCTTTATCTAGCTTGCTTTATGACCAAATAGGAGTGCAATACTCGTATGTATGCTCTCAGCCATTCTAAATTTTACCAAATTATGGAATACACAATTCACCTCAGTACAAATTACATTAATTGATATGTTTAATGCAAGTTGAAACAAAATAGCCACATAATTCGTTCTAGAGACAAGATGACAAAAACCATGCATCTAATATCACCTAAAAGCTATAAGGCTTTCTTCAGGAATTTTATTGAAATGAATGAGTTTGCAAGTATGACATGGTGAGGAATGCAAGTTCTGGGTCCTACTTTGCAGTCTGCAAAATCATTTTGACTCTGACAACTGATTCTTTGGCATTCCTTGACTATTATCATCCAAAAATCATAAGATTTTAAGTAATCAAATTCCTTTGACAGCTAATCAAATTCCTAAGGATGATTACCCTAAATTTGGAGGATAAATCTAAATAGCCAAGCTAAAATTTTTACCATAATTGAATTTACACCGAATGATGATTTTGCCTTCTCTTTTAAGAGTTTTGTACAATAAAGGAATCTTAAATTCAAAATTCTATTATCAATTTTCAATAAATCATCACAATCCCCTCTCTTATCTGATAGGGCCGTGATTTCATATAAAAAGGCTGATATAAGCATTTATGTTAAGAAAAAAATTGATGCAAGCATTTATGTTCAGAAAAAAAATTGATGTAAGCATTTATATTTAATGGCGTTTTTTAGAGTCGGTATCAACCCTTTTAAAAAAATTGATGCAAGTATTTATGTTAAGAAATTAGATAAATAAATATAATTTATTACTAATTCATATGAGAGGCAAGGTAAGAATTATTGATATGTTAAATTAATTTATAGTGCTTAACAGGATAGGCATCAAGTGTAGTTAGATAATTTTTTGTTTTAACCTTTTTGGCACAACAATAGCTCCAAGAGATGTGAACATGACGTGATGATAACCCATAAAAAATCAACCCACTACTATTTTAATCCTCTATTAATATTCTAAAATTAGCTAAGCAGGTAATCAAGATAATTAATAATTTTTTCCAAAAAAATCGATAACTAATAATTAGTTATTACTAGATAGAGGTAATCAAGATAATAACTTTTCCCAACAAAACACCTCTAGAAAGATATCTTTCTCATCTGAAAAACTACAAAACCAGAAACCCAAGAGAAAAGAACCCAAAACCTACACACCAAGAAAGACGACAGCAAGGAACTAAGCAGGGGCAAACCAAACCAGCAACAGAAGAACCAACAGCCCCAGAAGGAACCCACACTAGTAAAAATCACTTCAAATAAATGAAATAAAAAAAAATTGAAGAATAAGCAATAGCAAACCAATTTCTTGAACAACATGCATAATTATTTTCAGTAGAATACAAATAGGATACTATCTAAATTAGGGCTTAATAATCTTATTGCTGTTTACACAAGGCAAAAAAATTTCAATTTGAACTAGAATTATCTTAACAAACCCATCGAAATCACTGAGGCAACCAAATAGAAATCAATATTGCCCGAATTCCCAAATTAACAAACCCATAAATATACTCGACGGTAATTCAACACTACAATTAGAACTTATGATTGCAAGATCAACCAAACAAACAAATAATACCACACAAAAATCACAAATACAAATAAAAATAAATTTTAATAATTACTTTCATTGACAAAAAAAAAAAAGAACAAGAGCATACCTTGAATGCTACCTGGCAAATACAAAGAGCAGATTGATCCTTTTAAATTTCAACGATTTTGAGTGATAAAAGAAAGAGAAGAAAGAAGAAAATGAATGAAATTTTGTTTACGTTAGATTATTTTGTGTGCTAGGGTAAGAGAAAAAGAGTCTTTTATATTAGGTATACTTGTAATTATAAAATAAAATAAATGGTATTTTTGTCTAAAAATAATTTTAAATCAGCTTCCCTGAAAAGTTAAAATTCAGCTTTCCTGAAAAGCTTCAATTTCTAGCTTTTTCTAATAGAAGGTTTTTTCACTTTTCACAAAATTGATTTATTAAAAATTAACATTTACCAAATACAGCTTTTTATTCCATAATCATTTTTTTTTCAAATAATCAGCTTTTTTTCCTTGAAAAGCAATGCCAAACACACCCTTAATGTGTAATAGAGTAGCTGATTGGAACTTTTCTCTAATTTTGAGCCTATTTAATAAGAGAGATCACAACCTTATCCTCATCATTCCCATTAGTTGGCAGGAAAAAAAGGATTTATGGTAGTAGAATTTGGAAAAAGATGGAGTCTGCACTGTGAAGCGTGTGTACAAATTACTTTGTTCAAGTATCTCCCCTTTTCCCAATTATCTTTCATCTATTGATTAGAAAAAGTTATGGAACCTTGTTGTGCCTTCAAAGATCAAACACTTCTTTTGGCGAACTTTGCACTCCTATTTTCCTATATATCTCTAGCATTCTTACTTTAAAAGGAGTTGACACTAATCAATTATGTCCTTTTTGTGGATGTGTGGATGAAACTATATTGCACGTTCTTGTGGATTGTAATTTTGGTAGGGAGGTCTGGTTTAGGTTTTCGGTGGGTTATATTCGAGGTAATATCTCTAATATCAGAGTGGTTCCTCTTTATTGGCTCCTCCTTTTATATAGACAGTTGTAGTGTAGTTATTGTTACTTGCTGGGCTATTTGAAAAGCCATGAATGAGTTAGTTTGGAACAACTTGAGATTATCAGCTTCTGCGATTGTGGCGATAGATTCGAATGTGTTGTTACAGTGGAAGTTGACTAAAAGACGTGATTTAGATCAGCAGGCTAGACCGTTGGTTGCTCCTATGGCGTGGTTCCCTCCTCTCGAGAATTTTTGAAGGTAAACACGGATGCAGCCTTATTCCCTCGAAGCCAACAAATTGGACTCGCCTTTGTAGTTTGTGATCACTAAGGTTCATTTGTTGCAGCAAGTTGTAGATGCCTACCTGGTGTCTTCAACCCATTGGTGGCAGAAACAACGAGAGTTAGAGAGGCTTTTGAGCTGGTTGAAGAATTCTAATTTGTCCTCTGTTATTCTCGAAATGGATTCTCAGTTGGTTTATAAAGCTTTGCTATCTATTTCTAGTTATTGTTCTAAGTTTGGTATTATTATTAATGATTGTAAGGCTCTGTATACCGATTCTTCTCATATCCATTCTGAATTTGTGAAAAGATTTGCAAATTCAGCTGCTTATTATCTTTTGCTAAAACAACTAATTCTATGACAACTCTCGTGCTTTGAGATTTATCTCATCCTAGTTGTATTGCTTCGATTTTGATACCTGATTCTTCTTAACGAAGTTTTGATTTATATATATATATAAAAGATTAACGGATATTTTTATCTTTGTATAAATATATCATCAATAACTCCCTTCAAAAGCTCCAAAACGTTGCTTTTTAAAAAAGTATTGTGAACAGCGATTTTTTAAGTTTAACCAAACATCAAAATGGGGGCTGATAGAATTGAAACTGCCATCAGCTCATCCAAAAAACCAAACCAAATACCTTTTTAGATATTTCTAATTACAACTATATATATATATGTGTGTGTGTGTGGATTATTTGAGTTTTTTTTCTCAAATTTAGATTTGAATTACTATTTCGGATGAGTTCGACGCAAATTTTTAAATCGGATAAAAAGTTGCCTAATCAGATTTTAATTGGGAATTAATTTAAAATTTTAAATGTTATGAGATTTTTTTAGTTATCCCAATCAATTGTTTACTCTAATTTGTCTCCTAATTAATTAGAAGTTACTCTGCTGTTGATTACTCAATTCTTTTCCATGCGAACAAAGGCTGAGATTTGGAGTTCGCCCTGGTGGGTTGGTGAGTGGTGACCTCTCTCTATCTCTCTTCCTTTTTCTTCCTTCTTTTTGCGGTGTTGGGTTATAATCATTTATAATATAATTTTTGCTTTAACTAGTTGTAATAAATGTCAATTCTGTTTCCTTCATTTTTGCTTTACCTTTACTGTTTATTTTTCTGTTTCTGGTTTCCTCCATTGCAAAAAAAGCTTCCTTTCCAGCTTTCTAAGAGGACCCCTCTTTCCTCTCCACATACTTAAAAAAAATAATAATAAAAATAAAAATAAAAAAACACCAACCATTTTCACCTATTTCTGCCTTTTTGTTCCTAGGTCACCCATATTTATATTAAATTTTTTCTCTTTTTCTCTCTCTGTGGACTAGTTTTGCCTTGAAAGATTAGATTTTTGTCTTGGTGCCTTTGCCATTTCTTTATATCATTCACTCGATTCTTTTTTTTTTTGGCCCACTAAACTACTTGTGCGTCCAATCTACTCCTCTCCCTGCAACTCCGCTTTCGTAGGCTTCTGGGTTTTGGCGAGTTTGTGTTATTTGAAGTTTACATTGGCCTATCTATGCTCATTGAGTTTCACTGTCTTCCAAAAAGACAAGCTATTTCTTTGCTCTTGTGGGTTCTTGAGGAAGAAGATCAAGGAGGCTAGTGTTTTACCCTTAGATCGCTGCAAAGGTAAATTCTTTTTCGCCTTTTATTTTTTGAAGGATTGACATTTCTCTTTAACTTTATCTTACTTAGATCACAAGTGATGCCTTTTGAGAAACTTATTCTTCGTCTTACTGTTTAGCTGTATACTGATTTGCGATTTATGTGTCTATTTTCTTCTTTCTCATTGAACTTCGAATTTTATTTCTTCAACTATAGATGAAATTTCACAATGGGTTCTCTCCTATGTCTTTATTTATCTGTTTTACTTTTGTGCCTGATCACATTTAGAGTGGCATAGATTAAGCCGAGAGTCTAATTTGTTGAAGTTCCGAAGTTGTAGGATAGCATTTCATTTGGGGGACATTTGTTTTTTTATCTATAGCTATAGGTCATTCATACAAGTTTCAGCCAATCTTGATGTTTCAATAATTCAAATATGATGGTGAAAAATTTTTGGATGTTTTAAGAATTTTACCAGATGTTTCTGGTACCCAGGTGGGCATGTGTTGATTTCTTGGCACATTAAGCACCACCATCTTGTTTGATTTTGACTGTTGAGGATCAGAGATGTCTTCTGAGAGTTTGAATGCAGAGCTATCAAAGAAGACATCATTTTTGGGTTTGAAGTTATGGGTATTAATCGGAGTATCTGTTGGAGCATTTATATTCTTGATTCTGGGTATCCTATCTGTATGGGCTACGTTTCGGAGGAAAACTAGAAGATCAATGGATAAATTCCCCATTTCTCAAATACCAAACGTGTCTAAGGATATTAAGGTTGACAGTGTTGGGGCGCAGAGTTCAAATAACCATTCTGAAAGTTTATTCCTAACAGTCCATGATAAATCAAGTGATAAGAACTCAGAAAAGATGCTATTTCATTTGGGAATGAGCAAATCTAGTGATCCTGATAACATCAGCCAAAGCAGCTCAATTTATCATCATGAAAGAGGGTTTAGTTCACAGTCAGGGGAAGAAGGAAGCTATGGAACTGTGAGGAAGCTGTCTTCATTATCACATGCAGGGCTTGTGACAGCATCCCCCTTAATTGGCTTGCCAGAAATTTCACATCTTGGATGGGGCCATTGGTTTACTCTGAGGGATCTTGAGTTTGCTACAAACCGCTTTGCAGCAGAGAATGTGCTTGGTGAGGGAGGATATGGGGTTGTTTATAAGGGTACACTGATCAATGGAACTGATGTAGCTGTGAAGAAGCTTCTTAACAATCTGTAAGAATCAACACACCATCTCTTATCTTTTTTTCTTGTTCTTATTGTGTTATAACCTGTAATTAATTTTATATGCGTTGGAATCTCAGTGGACAAGCAGAGAAGGAATTTAGGGTTGAAGTGGAGGCTATTGGTCATGTTCGACATAAGAATCTAGTGAGGCTTCTTGGCTATTGTATTGAAGGAGTTCACAGGTATAATTGACTGTTATTTCAGAGTTAAAAGGTTTTCCTACAATATTTCCTTCCGTGGCCTTGGAATTGTCATTTTTATATACTTTCTCTGGCACAAAATCATGCTTTTCATTGAATAGGATGCTGGTTTATGAATATGTGAATAATGGCAATTTAGAGCAGTGGCTACATGGAGCAATGCATCATCATGGTACCCTTACTTGGGAAGCCCGCATGAAGGTTCTTATGGGCACTGCAAAAGCGTAAGTTGATATACTCTCTAAAATGACCATGATGTTTATATTTGAAACCCATCTGTTAGATGGCTTGAATTGGAGACTTCTTTTGAATATTATTGGTTTTCGAGCCATTTTAAAATTGTGGGCAGTTTGTTTCAAAATTATCATATTTTTTCTTTTTTTCCTTTTTTTTTCTTGTTTTGTTATTATTATTTAAAAAATAAAATAAAATTTAAGTGCTGAATTTTTAATCATGCTTTCTTTAACTAAGTGCAGGCTTGCTTATTTGCATGAAGCAATAGAACCCAAGGTTGTCCATAGAGACATAAAGTCGAGTAATATCTTGATCGATGATGAGTTTAATGCCAAGGTTTCTGATTTTGGATTGGCCAAGCTGCTAGGTTCAGGAGAGAGCCATATCACAACTAGAGTTATGGGTACATTTGGGTATGCATACATTTTTACTTTTAGTTCTCTGTAGCAGAATATGATTTTGTGACTATCTTCTGATGGGAGTTTGCCATTTTGTGAAATCAGTTATGTCGCACCAGAATATGCTAATACTGGCTTGTTAAATGAGACGAGTGACATTTATAGCTTTGGTGTTCTGCTGCTGGAAGCAGTTACTGGAAGGGACCCTGTGGACTATGGCCGGCCTGCTAATGAGGTAACACCTTCTTTTATCAAGTGGCTGTAAAAAAGAGTTATAATTTCCTTGGAAGATTTTTTGTGTTTGCTTATGGACTTGTGAAAAGGAAGTATTCTGTTGCTTTCTATAACAGTTTTCACAGACCTTATTATATGCACACCTAGCAGGTCAATCTTGTTGAGTGGCTAAAGGTGATGGTAGGTACAAGAAGAGCTGAGGAAGTTGTGGACCCAAATCTTGAGGTTAAACCAACAATCCGAGCTTTAAAACATGCTCTTTTGGTTGCACTTAGGTGTGTTGATCCTGATTCACAAAAGAGGCCCAAAATGAGTCATGTTGTACGAATGCTTGAAGCAGATGAATACCCATTTCGTGAGGTATGCATATCTGTGTTCACTCTGCAATATGTTCACTGCACATATATCAAAATATTTTTATTCAAAAAGAGTGTATTTTACTTTACAGTGTGGTGCATTAAATTTTGATCAGAATCCTTACTGTGATTAGCCCTTGTAGTACCATTTTTGTGGTTAATTAGTTTCTCTTAATTCCTTTTCTATTGGATGTATCTTTCCTTTTTAGTACATTTTTATGTCTCTTGCAAGCTTTGGCTTATGGAATTATAACTGTATATTATATACTCCTTTCAATCCATATTAAGTGTCCATTTTGTGTATTTCACTATAATTAAAAAAAATTATTAATTACTCTTACACTTACTGTTTTGTCAATTTGAAAAAGATAGGGGTAATATTTGGAATTGAAGTGCATAAAATTACCTTGTTTTTCTGAAAGGACACTTATTTTAGAATAAAATTTTCTTCCTAAATAGACACTTAATATGGAACGGAGGGACTAGTTACTATTACAGTGTTGTTACTATTATCACTTTGATGGTGCATGATGGATTGACGGTTGAGTATGCATATGACTGAAGAAATTTTCTCATTATGTTAAGATCATTTAGTTTCTCTGAAAACTATCAAGTGTTATTTTGTATATTATAGATCTACACCTATTATTAAGATAAACTAGATCTGAAATATTAATATGCTTCAGGGTCGCTTTCACCATACATTTTACCCTGTATGTTCCTAGTATTAAATGTTTTCATTGAGAAGCTCATGAATTAGACTTGTACAATTCTTGTGTTAGGATCGGAGGAACGGGAAAAGTCGTACAACAAGCATGGAAATTGAATCCATGAAAGAATCTACTGAAATGGAAAACAAGGTGGGAGATTTAGGGGGCAATGCCACTGAGACAAAGTAGGGGCCGCAGCTGGACCGGCTTGGCAGATGAGTGGTGGAGACTGATTGGTGGTGGGGCCCGCAATTCTATTTCCGCAACACTGTGCTGCGGGAATGGGAGAATCTGCCAGTCCCATTTTCGCAACAGCAGGTTGCGAGAATGAGCCAATATGCGGCCTTTTTAGTCACGCATTTAACTCGATAATAATTGAACCTCCTATATATATATATATATATCGAAACTGAATGAAGGGTGGATGGAAAATGAAATTTGAAAGTGAACGAAGTGAGTTTAAAGAGAAAGTGAGTGAAAGTTAAATATTCAATCCAGTGAAGCAAAATGAAATTTCAGAAAGTATCAATGGAAGGGAAGATAGTCGTTTATAATTATTGCCGGTGAATTTCAAAGTTGCGGTAAGTTTTAATTATTTTATAATTTAGAATTAAATAACAATTTTATGTATTATTATTATGTAAATGTTAATTAAATTTTTGCAATTTACAGATATTGAGAAATCAGAGTTTAAGAATTTCAAAGAAATTAAACGCATTTAAATTGGAGATCGTAAAAAGTTTTTATTTTCATTTTAATGTTTTAAATTATTTGTATTTTATTGATACCTATTTAGTATAATTTGACATAAAATAAAGTATTTTGTGATAATATTAGTACATGTAAAATAAATAAAGTATAATAGAATAAATATAATTTTAAGAAGGGAGAATAACTACATTTACATTTTTAGTTATATATAAAATTAATAAAAATGTTATATCATAATTATAATTTGAAAAATAGTATAATTTTTTATAATATAAGTTGTTGCCAAATTAGATGTGAGACTAGTGACACATAATAAGAAGTTAATTAAAATAATATGTATAATTTATAGTGTAAATATTTAGTTAAATTTTTTAATTGTGGCTTAATAATAAAAAATGAACATTTAAATTCAAATTGTAATGTAACCATTTATATTTTAATCATAATTTTGTGACATAAATTGTTGTAATCGGTTTTAAAAGCACATGTATTTTGTGATATCTTTCTAATAATTAATTAATAAATGTTCAATAAAAAGTTTTAAAATATGTTTAATAAAAATTAATTGAATATTATTATGAATTACAGTTAATTTTAAAATGTCATAATATATCGATTTTTATCTGCACACGGGTGGTCAAATAAGTTATGGAGTTGCAGGTTTTCAGTATGATATATCTGTTTCAAATGCGGTTACGAAGAGATTGAGGCTTAGAAATAAGTCAACTCTTCTTGAATTGAAACATAAAATTCATGTTAAGTTGGGTTTAGGTGTGAATCATGTCATTTCAAGAATTATATATAAGAGTTCATTGCATAATCGATGATCATTATGTTGGACGTTAGTGAATTTGTCTGATGACGATGACATAGAGATGATTTATGAAAAATTAACGGAATAAGAAGATTATACCATTGTAGAATTAATTATCGAAGTGATTGAGGAGAACGTAGGAGTCAAAATACCAACGTATGGAGTTGGTGATCATGATAGAAATGATGGATTATATATGGGAAACGTCAAGACTACTCAACAATTAATTGAAAGTAATGTTGGCCCTAGCAATGTTGGGTTATATATGGCCAAAGTAATGTTGGCACCGTACAAGCCATGCACGAACATAACATTGAATTTGATATAATGTTGCATCAGCTGGTAAAGTATCAAAGGTTGCTGACAACCAAATCATTTTAACTGATTTTTCTTTGAAGGCCTCATCAGGTGGGATATGTCCTAAAAAGCTGGTTGCAGAGCACTCTCCAATTATATATAGATCTAGTCACTGGACACCCTTCTATTGGTAGACCAGTCAATATTTGAATATCTTGCAAAATGATGGTCGATTCACCAACTGCGAGGTGAAACGTATACGTCTCTGATTGCCATATTTCCACAAGGGTAGTCATTAAGTTTACATTTACCTGTATTACCTCAATCTGGGACACTAATATGTAGTTAAATATAAGGATGAGCAAAAAAAAATCGAAAATATGGTTAACCGCAAAATCGATCCGAAACCGAATCGATTTTTATGGTTAACGATCCAATGGACTTGGTTACGGTTTTTAATTTTTATATTTTTTGTTAATGGTTACGATTTAGGTTTTTAAGTACTGGTTAACCGTTAGTCCATGGTTAACCGGTTCATATATATATATATATATATATATATATATTATTTTTATATCTTTAAATTTTCTCTATTTCTCTTTAAAATTTACATACAATAATATTTTAAAATATATTTTTATTTTTATACCTTAATTTTTTATATTTTCCTATAAAATTTACATAATACTTTAAATTAAATTTATATTATATCATTCTCTTTAATTATATAACAATATTTATATATAGCATACAATTAACTTTTATATATATTTTTTTATTATATATTGGTGTTCATATTTTACTTAATAGCATTTAATTACATTATTATCCAAAATTTTATTTGACTTAGAATCAAATATAGTAATTTTTAATAAATATCAAATCTATTTTATAATATTAGCTATTAATTTATAAAACATGAATTTTGGCTAGTAAATTATATTTGTTTCGTAATTTTTATATTAAATTACTTTACATATTGAAAATTGAATTAAACTTTATCTAATTTTTTTATATAATTTTATGTTATAAATTTTAATGATTAACCGAAAAATATTGGTTAACCAAATCAAAAAACCAAAATCGATGGACTGGTTAACCGAATATAATGAACTGGTTAATGGTTAGTAATTTTAAAAATTCGATATTAATGGACTAGTTAATTTTATTGCTCATGGGACCGGTTAACCGATCCATGCTCATCCCTAGTTAAATAATTAATAGAAAAGAATTATTACCACATCATTCCAAACTGCATCTGAGCGATATTTTTTTTAATGTTAGTAGATCAGGTATACGAGATCCTAGATTTATAAAATGTCGATTTTGAAACTCGTCCATATTTTATGTACCCTACATTTAATTACGACATCAAATAACATAATTAATACATATCTTCAAATTTAAAAAATTCAAATTAATTATTAACTAATTACAATTCCATTTTACTTTATTAAGTATTAAAATAATTATATAGCATGCACAATTTAGGCCTACTAAGTAACATAATAATTAATTAACAATAAATTATTAATATTTTTTTAAATATTATTTTTAATTATATACAATTACTACTAAATATA
This sequence comes from Excoecaria agallocha, assembly GCA_037975025.1. Lineage (NCBI taxonomy): Eukaryota > Viridiplantae > Streptophyta > Magnoliopsida > Malpighiales > Euphorbiaceae > Excoecaria > Excoecaria agallocha. The sequence goes on along the minus strand of CM075811.1, from coordinate 51,136,319 downwards.
TTCCTAATTATTCAAATAATTATAATATATGCTTAATTCAATTTTCTTACATTAATTATTTTAATAAAAATTCATAGCAAATATTAATTACTATTATTATCTAATTATATTTAAGCCTAATTTAATCATTATAATAAATATACAAAAATTAATTCCACAAAAATTTCATAACCATATTAGAATAATTTTACAACATATTACTTACCTTAATATTCTTCAAGTTACCAAAATTTATAATAAATAAAATCTACAATTCAACAACAACACATTCAAATAATATATCAATAAATTATTTCATTTTAATAATAATTTACAATAAATTTCTTACTAATATTTTTTAAATATTAGTCTAAATATAAATATAAATATAAATATATATGTACAAATAAATTTCACTTACATATATTTGTTATAATAGAATTTTACCTACTTACATTTAAAAAAATTTAACTAACCTTACAAATCTTGCTTAATATAATGCCACCTTTGTAAACTTTGATTGAGTTGCTTGAAACTTGAGTGCTTCACGTTAAGAGAGCTTGGAAGTGAGAGCAAGAAATAAAATTAAGAGGAGCTGATGAAGATGAAGCTGAAGGGAGGAGCAAAATTTTGGATTCATGCATTTAATGGGTTTTTCACTTCACGTGATTGGCCAATGCTGGATGGCAAGAGACCGGTCCATTTCTGCAGTGGACCATTACGGAATCAGGCTCCCAATTTCGTAGCAATCCATTGCAAAAATGGATCGATCTTCTGACCCCTTCGTCCACCATGCCAACCATCGCGGCTGCCTCGACTATCGCACTCCTACTTGATTCGCATATCTGGTTGCGAAAATGGTGTGGCCCGCGCCATTTTCCCAAATTGTTTTAGAACAACCCACATTCCCTAAATAAATATAAAAAGTACACCAAATTTAAAAAAGTCCCAGCTATATACATTATGCAAGCCATTTTTTAGCTCAATGCTGTTAATTTATTATACTCCAATTTTATATTATTTAGGTGGTTTGATTCCAAGAGTTAAAAGGTAACTTTTACTATTAGACTTTTATAACCATTATCTCACTCTATCTCTTTACTTCCATTTTCAGTGTTTTTTGTTTGTCATTTTTTTTATTTAGGAAAGAAAATTGTAGAAACAGAAAATTTTAGAATTAAAAAACTTGATATTAAATTTTTTTCATAAAACTTACACATTTATAGTAAAATTTCCAACAAATATAATCAAAATGATTCTAAAAATATGAATATAAAATAATAAAATTAAATTTAAATTTAAATTAAAAAATTCTAACTCTTTTACTTCAAATTTTAACTTGATCTTTATTGATTTTCGATGGACTCATTTTTAACGCCCATTCTTCAGTCAATTGTTGTAAATGCTAAACTTGAAATGTATATGAATTTTTTTGTTCATGGGTATGAAGCGTAAACATAGCATATGATTTCTTATATTTCATAGTTATGGGGACATGGGCATGGTGTATTTTTGTCGGTGTAGGGCATAGGCATTTGGTATATATATGTTTATTTATTTCATAGGCCTTTTTTTCTTTAAAAAAATTAATTTTTCTCCTGATTTTCATTCACTGCAACTTTGGTTTCATTTCTTGTTTATTTTTGCATATTTTCTCTTTATGACCCATTTGGCCATATTTGTTGCATTTGATATCTGGTTTTCACCAACACTTCTATTGTAAACGATTTGTCTTTATGTAGTGAGGATAAGGTGAATTGTTTTCCTAATTATTTATTTTCTTAATTGTCATTGCTTAAAAAACTCCTTCCATAAAACCTTTTTCTCTAATATATTTTTGTATTCATATGCCTGCAAAGAATTTAAAAGTTCTACCAAAATAATACTTGATAGATCTTTAGCATGTTTCAAAGTAGAAATTGTAATTTCATATTTTTCAGAAAATGTAACAAATATTGTTTTAACTATCATTTCTTTAGAAAATACCTTATTAAGGAATCTCATCTTGTTGACTTTTTCAAGGAGTTTGTCTATGACGCCCTAAGAATTACCCTGGAAGGATTAGAACATATGTATATATGTGTTGTAGTTCATAAGGATATATAAGAGTGTTAATTATGTAATAGGGACATGATCGGTATTTATATAATTATTAAGAGTATGTAAGTAATTGTATAATTAGTGATCATGCAATTAAAGAAGGGCTCAATTGAAAGAGGACATGATGATTTAAAATAATTGGCAAATAAAAAGTTAGAGAAGGATTTAAAGTAAATTGGGCAAGGGACCAAAATAGTTACACCAATGAGAAGCCAACATCTAGTTCTTCTAGAATGAGTCATGTATTGATTGAGGTAGATTTTTCTTCCTTTGGATAAAGATGGCCGGCCATTCCTGGCAAAAATGGCCAAATATTTTACTCTTTCATCCTTTTCCTTCTTCTTCCTCTCACAAACTTTACAAAATTTTGCTCTTTGATGGTAGAGAGAGAGAAAGACTCTTCAACACATTGGTGCTAAAGTTAAGGTGAGTAAAAATAGGTTTAATTCTTCTAATTTCTTTCTCTATGTATATTAGATTGAGAAATCAATATATGTATGACAATAAAATGGTACTTTTATGAGATTAACTAGAGAAGATTTAGACAAAGGCCAAGGTAGAGATAAGGAAAAAGAGAAGAAAGAAAGAAGCTTCAAATGAGGTATATGATTCACTTAATTGATTTTAGAGATATTTGATGTGTTGATATGGTATATTCGTGGTTATGAATGTGTAATTGATGATCGAGTGTTGAATTGGTGGTAATTTGCATGTGTGAATTGAATTGTACCTAAAATCATATTTGGTGAAATTTTTATCATAGGATTTTTATGACCCAAGTTTAGTAATTTGATCATATCTTGAGTTGTAGAGCTCTAATTGAGATGATTAAAATTGGAGAGTAAACTATACTCATATACCTAAAATTCATATGAAGAGACTAAAATTTGATTCTGCATTTAATAGTGTTGAAAGTTTGTTCAAAGTAGAGTGATAGTTGCTGCCCTATCATTCAGAGTAGGCTATAGTATTTTAGACATATCTCTTGACATAAAAATCTAAATGGCCTAATTTTTAATGATATGGAAACAAGAGATATAGTGGCACAAAATTCTAGAGACCATTTTACCTAAATTTTGCTGAAACTATATCAAAAATGCAAAACAAAGTGAACTAGGGTACCCTATCCTATCACAAGTTGGCATCACTTGTGATAAGTCAGCACACTCAGTCTTTGTCACAAGTTGGCACCACCAGAGCCAAGTTGACACAGGCCTAACTCGAACAAAAAAAATTCTCAAATGTTCATAAAACCTTACTAACATATGTGTAGGGTCAATATATGATAAAATGGATTTGAAATGAATGGTTTAAATTAAAGAATGATTTTTAACTGATGGCATGCAAAGTAAATTATGATATACATATATGGTTTTTGTTATATTTTGTTAATTGTAACCTTATTGCATATATGATTGAATTTTTTCTTGAAATATTGACACTAATACATGCATACAAAGTGAATAAGAATTAGGGTTAATTACAAAAAAGGGCATCAACTATAGGATACTTTATAATTTTTAATCTCATCTAAAAATCTTACAAAAAGTATCTCAACTATAGGTTATCTTTCAATTTTGGTACTACATCATTGTTCCATCACTATTCCATCGCCATTAAAAGGGGAATGATCAAATAGCAGTGGAATAGTGATGTAGTACCAAAATTGTAAGGTACCCTATAGCTGAGGCCCTTTTTTGTAAAATTTTTAAATGAGGCCCAAAATTGTAAGATACCCTATAGTTGAGGCCCTTTTTTGTAATAAACCCTAAAAATTAAGTGTTCATGAGTGTGTTTATTGATATATGATTGTAATGAAGTGTAGTTGATATGACTGATTATATGAGTGAAAATTATAGTATATATATAAAGGATTGTATGATGAAGTAATTTAGTGAGAGAAACTTTCATTTAGAACCTGAATTAGATATAGATGTGGACATATATGGGATAGTGATTTGATACCTTTAGGTATCCTAGTGTTTGTACCTTTACGGTATCTAGTGATTCGATACCTTCAAATATCTAGTACTCCCGATTGTCCATACCTATATCGAGTGATCAATTCTAGAAAGTGTACTAGATCGGCTAGTAATACAAGGAAATATAAATTAAGACCCTAAATATCGTATCCAATGGAATATGGATTGTTAAGCCAAATATCGTTAAGTGAGTTAAATTAATCTGAGATTATTCCCCAAATTTTTTATTTTAAAGATAAGAATTAAAATAAATTAACAATAAAATAAAACAAAAATAAAAATTTGACTAACATGAATTAAACACAGAGCAATAACTAAAATACTTCTGCCAAAGGACTTTCCACCGCAATTTCTAATACATATAACTTAGTTAAAGATAATGCAATTGATTATGGAAAACTAGTAATAAATTCAGATAACTTCTCATAATATCTTTTTAAGCATCAAATTCTCTTACTCAGAACAATTCAATACTCAGTATAAAAATCTAGTTTATGAACTTTTAAATATCTGTCATACCCTTTCTCAAGAAATCTCACTTCAATTCGTTCTTAATTCACCTCTTCATAGCTTTAATTCACCTAAAGTTAATACATAGTTATCCCGTTTTTCAGAAAATAACCATGCATCAAATTAAACAAGTTAAACTATGAACATACATACATACCTTAAGCCAATATTATAGTTGATTATTAACCATTTCTCAATAAATCAACAATCAACATAAATATAACTCAAGACAAGGATTTTTGCTCAGAAATTAAGAAATAATCAAACTGCATTTAATTAAAGAACAAACTAAGTCACTACATAAAGAAATATGAGGGTTCAAGTTCACTCAGCAAAAGCAAAAGAATTACTTATCGAACATGAATGAAATAAAAGAAAAATAAAAATAAAGAGTTACAATACTCATGAAGCTTCAAACTTGCTCTTGATGACTTCTCAGCACACCAGAAAAAAAGCTTAAATCTTTAAGAGAATTGAAAACTAAACTAAGGAAAATTAAACCTAAACTCCTCTAAACTACGTTACAGAAATTAAGAAAAATAATAAAAACCCTAAAACTAACTAAAGAAAATCCCTACATAATTACTCGACTTAATTTTATCCCTCTTCTCTTTTCCTCAATTTTGGTATTTAGGTGTGCTTTTATAGCTTGAAAAGAAGGAACTTTGGTGGCTTCAGACTTCCTATTCTACACGACTTTTAACTATGGTAAAAGACTTCCTGTTCAGTAAAGAAGAGAATCCAATTACAAATAGAATTAATAGAATCGGTAGAGTGAAATTCAAAACGACCGATTAAGCTTAGTTGAATTATCCCTGCTCGATAGAGTGATTTTTCACTTTACCATGTACTTTGCATCAAAAGCCACTCCACAGAGTGCAAAGTCACTCAACAGAGTGACTACCTTCTATACTCATCGATCAAAAACTCTTCTCTTATAAAACCATCCCACAGCCAAAGTTTCACTTAAATCCTTTAAGTTTTCTTCTTTTTATTCAATTAGGTCCCTAAAAACACAAAAATACAAAATTAAACAATTAAAATCTCAATTAAATAAATTAACTAATAAAGTAACTAAATTAACATAAAACTAACATAAAAACATATTAAATAACACATTAATAACATAGTTAAGTTTGCACTTATCATCGAGTTCAAGCTATAAAGGTGATTATGATGTAATTAAAATAGTATTAGAGATGAGATTGATTTAGAAGATCATCAAGTTATTGAAATGATTATTAGTGTTAAAATTGATGATTGTATATAGTTAGCATATATGTAACGTAGTTAATGTTTATATGAAATTGAGTGTGTAATGATGGTGATGCCATATATATAAAGCCCTGACATGTACCTCAGAAAAATGTATGCATGTTTAAATGATATTATGACTAATATAGGTCTGGTTAGCTAATACACTGTGAGTGGGACCTAAAAGGAATGGTTTTGAAAAAGTAGGGGCAATATAATCCTTTTAAAAGAAGCTATACATATGTTTAATTAGAGGAAAATAATGGGTAGGGGTTCAATTGAAAAGAAAAGGAGAGAGTTTAGGGAAAGATATAACAAAATGAAGAGAATTAGGGAGCTAAGTGAATTTTTCCCTTGGCCAAAAGTGGACCAATGAAATGTTAACACTTAGTTCTCTAGACTATTCTTAAAAGATGAAAAGAATTTGAGAGATTTATAAAGGGAATGGCCGACCACTTTAAGGGTGTTAGAAAGCCATTCCTTTCCTTTGGTTCCCTTAAACAAACCCCGAATAACCAAAAAAAAAAAAGAAAGAGCAAGCAATTGGAAGAAAGAGAATTTAGTGTTTAGGCTAAATTAAGGTAAAAAATTTCTTTCTCATCTTCTTCTTACTTTGATTCAAGAGAGAAGTAAGTAAACATTAAATTAAGTAAGAAGATGATTGTTTACATTTACAAGTTGTGCTATATTGAAGGACAATCAAACAAGGGTAAAGAGAAGGAAGGAGAAGATTGAACAGAAAGGAGTGAAGTTGGTGAAGGTTTGGAAGTTTTTCTTCCGTATGCTATATATTTATTTGATTCAAATGGATGTATATGCTATATGTGCTTTGTGATTGATTATAGACATGATTATTGTTGTGTTGTGTTAAGAAAATGATGACTTATACTTTAGAAAGTGAGAAGTAGAGTTTTGCTTAGGGTTTATGTGAACCAGTTTCAGTGTAATTGGAATAATTCCTTATATAGATGTCCGATTGAGGTGGTTCCAGTTGGAAATCAACAATAAGACATAGATCTACAACTTTGTAGAAGACCCTAAAACCTAACTTTGCCAAGGTGTTTGAAATTTAGCTTGACATTGACAGACCCCTGTTGTTTGTCATCTGGGAGAAGTCTGTAATGTTTTAGTGATATGTTGAGATTTAGATGTCAAAACTGAGTATTTTTGATGTTTTGGAAACTAAATACACAGTGGAACAATTTTGTAGAAGACTATTTTCCTTGAAAATATCTTCTACGAGGTCAAAACTGGCATACAATTTGAAACTAAAATTCTGCCTCTAGGCAGAATGGACCTCACGATCAGCAGGTAAAACCTAATGGCCATGATATAGCTAAATCTCAATCCAGAACCAAAGTGGAACTTATGTCACGGTTAGTAGGTATAAGCTAATGACTGTAACTGTGACGCCCCAATAATAATAATAATAATAATAATAATAATAATAATAATAATAATAATAATAATAATAATAAAAGGAATGTGTGGTTAAAAATAAAAGAAAGAAAAAAAAAGAAAAGAAGAATCGGGATTTTAGAAAGGTGGGTTTTAAAAGGAAGGGGGTAGGTGTGGTTTGGTTTAAAAATAAAAAAGAAGAAAGAAGTTAAAAAAAAGATGAAATCGTGGAGCAGACCACGAAAATGGAAGGGAAAAAAAGGGAAGAGGAGAAACGGCCACGCCGCCGCTGCTCACGACGTCGGCGAGGCTCGAATTGCCGCACCGCTGCCACACCACTTTCGGTCACCCTTGCAAACGCCGTCCTCCTCCGGTGGCGCCGTTTCCTTTCGATTTCTTCTTCCCCACAGTGGTCTCCTCTCTCTCCCTCTTTTCGACAGTTTTCGATGGTTGTTGAAGGGGTTGACGGCACCGGTGGAATCCCGAGAGCCAGGCGCTTCTTCGACGTCCTTCACTCCTTCTCTCTCGCCTGTGGAAGGTAGATCGGAGAGGAGGTTTAACCGACGGTTTTTGTTAGATCCCGATCAACTCCGGCGGCCATTGGGCGCGTGACCACCCACCGTGGAATTCCCGGGCCTGGATCTTCAAGTGGATAGCTTCGGTGCATTTTTCGATGAGTCTCCGGCGAAGCTCCGGCAACCAGACCAGCGAGCCCAATGAGGACAAAATACAAAAAAAATGCGAAGATCGACGCTAACGGGTATGTGGATACAAACTACCCTTAATTTCATTTAATTTTGAATTTTATGGTGAATTTTATATTAGGTAAGTATAAGAATTTAAGAATTAATGAGAAATAATTTGAGATAATAATAGAAAATAATGATATAGCATGAAATAGATAAAAATAGAATAAGAAATTAAGTAATTAGTTGGAAGCTAATTGGTGCCTAATAATGCCTATGAAAATCCTAAATTGAGATATGGTGATTTATTAGGAATTAAGTATAAATAAAACATTCTAGTGATAAATATATGTGTTATGATGGAATTTAGTTAAAGATAATATATGGGTATGAAATTATATATAAAACATAATGATATTCATGAAGGTAATAAAAAGACATTAAAATATATTAAGTGATAATCGATATATGTACTAACATACATTGATGTTAGAAACATAAATAGCATAAAATAAAGTATGAAGAGATTTATGAGTGTTAAAATTATATGTTAGTTGAATTTTATATAATGGTATATGAAGTGAATAATTGATATTAAATAATACTTTGAGTATAAAATATGCTATAATGATTTAGAGGAGTATAATTAGAATAATTAGAGTTAAATAATTTTTTAACATAAAGTGCATATTATATATATATATATATATATATATATATATATAGTAATGTAACATGGTGTTACTATATATATAAGTAAACAAAAGAGAAATAAATTGATATAAATTAATGTTGTGAATTAATGTAAGATGAATAATTCATAAATTGAGTTGAAAAGTAGAAGAGTAGAGCATTACGGTGCCTACTATAGTAAATGATGATGTTGATGGAACAACGAAGGAATAATGATGAAATGAAGTTATTAAAGATAAGGGAAATGACCGGTATCCTGGATATATATATATAATGCTAATACATGTAGATGATACTATTTAATGTATTTAATGATAATATTATGTTTGCCCTTAGTAAAATTAGATAGGAATTGGGGTAATCGGATAAGGTTGGCATGCCAATTAGGAAAAATTGTAATGCAGCGCCTTGATATGCAACATTGGATTGGATGGCTCCGAGAGCTGAATCCGGTGTATGTAATTTAATTGAGTTGTGGGTTGGATGGCTCTGAGAGCTAAATCCACAACTGTATGTATGTATATATATGTGTGTGTGTGTATAGAAATATACACTACAAGAAAATTATAATTTAGCAACGGAAAATTCGGTTGCTAATTCGGCGGTTGGTATTTTTAGCAACTGAAATTTATTCCTTTGCTAAATTTAGCAACGGAAAACTAATATCCGTTGCTAAATCTAACCACTAACATTTGGTAAATTGGTCAAAATTAGCAACCGAATTCAAATTCCGTTGCTAAATTTAGCAACCGAAGTTGAATTCCATTGCTAAATTCAGCAACTAGTATAAAAAAATTTGTGACGGTTTTTTCATCGCTATTCCATCACTACATTATTACTAATAATTAATCTCACAAAATACATAAAATATTGAAACTTAAATAAACAATCTAAGGCATTAAATAAGTAATTTTATTTATCTAGGTCTTAATCTAAAAAAAATCTCAATTAAGTGTGTGTGTGTGTAAACATATATTTTTATGCATCTTCAATACCTCAATTAATTGGTAGCTATGGATGCATCAGGCTTTCTAGTACCATTCCATGCAGCTTCTTGCTGTTCAAATGCCTTGGACTCAAAGTACTCAAGTGGACAATGTGGATAGTTTTGCACTTAAACAACAAGCTGTTTAAGTGCTAGACATAAACACAAAAATTTCTCTCCATTCTGCATAGCTGAGTTGATTAAATACATAAACAGCTTGCTGTTTAAGTGCAAGACATAAACACAAATCACAATTCATTAAATCAAATAACACTATATGATAATAAATTTGGATATGTTATTTTCACTGAGAAAAAATGATAGCTATAAACAATGAGCCTTGTACAATAATATCATATTAAGTTTATTGATATAACTTAAATCATTCTAAAATTAATTTAATTATAATTTTAAATCATGTCTCGTAAATATCCAATGGGAGGTAGTAGATCGTACATTTAAGAAAATATTATATCTAAATGTCATCTCATCCTGCATAATCATCGCATCGTACAACTTATATATTAGTATCTTAATTTTGGGAAAAAGAACTTACTGATATTTAAAAAAGAAAATTGAAAGGTTCTCATTGATATATTTTAAACAACATCTCAATATATAATGGGAACTGGATGGAAAGTCATAAACTTGTGGGGGGAGAAAAACATTGCTTGATGGAAGAAGCTTCTTACGTATTAGTTTGAAGTATTCTATAAGGTGAAAAAGTAATTAACTTTAATTTTCGTAATTAGTATAGTTATTATATTTAGTCATCTACTTATTTCATAGAATACTTTAATTTTTATAATTGTTAAAGGTACTCGTTATATGGACAGGTGAATTACTTAAAATATAAACAAATTTATCCAAGGCACTATGTATATAACCATAAATATAAAATGTAAGAAGAATTAAATTTTAATCTGATCTTGGAATCTTTGATTGATTTATTCAATATTATCAAAATGGGCTTCTTAATTAGATTAGCTTAAAAATTGATTAGAGTTATAATGTCATTAGAATTAACTGTATATAATTGATAAACTGTCAATGAAAGAATTTATATTCTATAGAAAATCAAATTCAAGAATTTATATAATATAGAAAATCAATTTTGGCCTTAAAATTTAATTGGCTTGGAGTAGAATGTGGGGACGAAGGAAAACTCGGTCATTGTGTGACAACTGACAGCAAAGCACAAGAAGTAAAACACATGCCATGGTACATTATATATAAGTAAGTTCTGTTACTAAAGTAGTACTAACATGTGATTCTTCCTCTAGAATCAATATCATTTCTAAGAAAGTTCTCTATTTCATTTTTTTATTCCACACCATAAGCATGACATTATATATAAGTAAATGGCCAATAGTGTAATACCTGATGGATGCAGCACAGATGATTTCATCGCCCCTCTCCAAAATAGCAGCATAAAACCCACTATAATTTAGCCAATTAAAGTTTGATCTAGACAAGTAAATTGTGAACTTATTAATTGGAGAATGAAAGAACAAATAACAGAGCCCAGTGATTAAAACAAATGTTCAAAGACAATGTCAAAACAAGTTGGAATATACGCAATATACTAAATAATGGAAAGTCAACAATATGATCACAAGTGTGATTCCACACCAAGTTTGTAAATGACGACAGCAGAACAGAAACAAGTAAGATCTAAAAGATCTCTGAGAAATATGAACTTGAACAGCCAGATACATGATAAAACCTCTAGAAAAAAAATTGGGATTAAAAGTAAATAGTTTAATGTGTAAATACATAACCAAAAGCTCACTAGCATCCGTCATTTACACCAAAAGCAGAATCAAAAAATTGTCTAGGTATACAAAAGAGACAGTCAGATACAAATTGACACGAAATCTAGCCTAAAGTAAGAGGGACCAAAATAAAGCAGGGTTTTATTTCAGATTTTAAATATAATTTCCCATACCTATTTTTGTACCCACCGGAATCTCACCGGCGTCTCGTCGGAGCTCCGTCGGAGATGCATCGATGCTATCCTCTTGTAGCTGGAGTCATCAATAGTCCCTTGATGGTGTTCACGTGCCCCAACGCCTCTCTATTTGGTCGGGATCTACCTCAAGACCCATCAGCATCTTCCTCTCAGATCTACTCATTGCCGGCGCTTGAGGATGATCGGTGAGTGTAGGAAGGAGCACCGGACCACCAGAAGTCTTCCATTGGTGTCCATTCTGCCATTCGACACCAGAGGTGGCCAGAATCTCGAGTAGGAGCTATTGATTGGAAAGACAGATTGCCACCCGAAATGGAAGCAAGAAGAGCAGCAATTAGGCCGACGGGACGGACGACGGAGGAGGCCAGCGACGATGCGTTGTCGATTGGATTCTCTCTCACCATCTCTCCCTCTGCTTACGACGCTCCATCCCGATTTTTCCTTTTTTTATTTCCTCTTCTCTTATTATTATTATTGTTGCTGGGACAGCTTATTATTATTATTGTTGCTATTTTTATTATACACCTCTTGTCAGAAATTTTTATTTTTTAGCATTATGAAATAAATAACATGTAACACAATAAAATAAAACAATTATTCTAAATCCTGAAATATTGATATATCCTCAAGTAGTGGAAAAATACAAAGCAAACCTCGATAAAAATTCGCAAAATTCATACTTTATGCTTATATTTTTATGTTTGAACAAAAAAAATTCAGAGTTGTTGTTGTTGTTATTATTATATCTGTTTTTGGTTTTATAACACTCTTTGCATTGTTGGGTATTGGTGGATTTTTTATTTTTAAGAAGATTGATTTATAAATAAAGAAAAAAAAACAAATGATGGTGCAAGCCAGTAAGTCACACCAAAAATGCATTAGAATACAATTTGGATGATTTTATTAATTGTACATCTTTTTACCATTTAAACCTAAATAATCGATTGATATATTTACCTTACAAAAAATAGGCTCCTAGCTAACATTGTTCAAAATATAAATATTTTATTTATGTTATATCTATATCTATACTATATATAAATGTACCAGATAACATAAAAACTTTTTTAGATAGTTATATTATTAGCCACTTATTAACAAATTAATCATTTAATTTGACTATTTTTTTATAGATTAAGTGTTATTTTTTCATCAAAATATCCAATTTCTTAATTTTTTTTACTATCATCATAAATTAAGCACAAAATAACGTAATCATGCTTTTATTTTTTTAAATGTAATTGCAATACAATTTAAGTGTATTGTGTTTTTTTTATATTTGAAAAATTGCCTAATGTATATATTTTTAATTTTAATTAATTATAAGTAATCTATCACTTTGATATAATCAAATCTTAATTAGATAAAATAAAAAATAAAAAAAAGTCCCATAATAGAAATTTTGTACGAAAGAAAAGCTCTATAAGTAGAGTATTATAATATAATAAAGCAAATTATAAACAAATCTCAATTAACTATATATATTAATTAGTTTAGTAGCACACTAAAAATTAGCAAAAACCAAAATAAATTAAGCAACAAAAACCAGTGGCTGAATAATCAATTCTACTTATATTTCATTATTTTACATAGAGTTATTATTTTTTATCTCAAAGTGATTTATAAGAAAAATAAAAGCTCATAGTTTATAATATTGGTGATGATGATATTATTATCTTTATTATGATTTTTTGTTATGGCCAGCATTGTCAACCTGTTTTTCCATTCAAGTAATAAATAATATTAATTTAATTAGCAGTAAAGAAATATATCATAGCTTAATTTCTATTTTATATTTCTAACAAATATAAAAAATATTTAAATGCCCCTCATTTACCAACGGAATTTAAATTCCGTTGCTATTTTAGCAACCGAATTTATTTTCGGTTGCTATTTAGCAACGGAAATATATTTCGATTGCTAAATAGCAACGAAAATATATTTCGGTTGCTAAATAGCAATGAAAATATATTTCGGTTGCTATTTTAGCAACCGAATAATCTTCTGTTGCTAAAATAGCAACGGAAATTAAATAAATCATATTTCGTTGCTATTTTCGTTCCAATTTTTTTCCACCACCTATTGGCGCCTTAATTAGCAACGGAATAGTGATTCCGTTGCTAATTTTCATTGCTAAATTTTGGCGCCAATAATTCCCTCCACTTTTAGCAACGGAATGTAACAAAAAAATTTTTCGTTGCTAAATCTATAAAGTTTAACCAATTTTAGCAACGGAAATTATTTTTCATTGCTATTTAGCAACGGAATTGGTTTTTCGTTGCTAAATTAGCAACGAAATCATTTTCGTTGCTATTTTCAGATTTTCTTATAGTGATATATAGCTAATAGAAAAATTGCGTATGTGGAATAAGAAAAATTGTTAAAGGGGATTGAATGGTTTTGAGAACTGAATCCCCCGATTATATCCCGTTTATCCAGCTCGTTGCAATTCCACTGGATTTTACTAGGGCAAAATGGTAATTTTGTATGAAACTGAGATAAAAGAATAATTATGATAATTTGGATGCCATAAATATAAATAAATAATAAATAACGTGGAAAAATAAGATCAATGGGATGTGTAAGAGCAAAACTGTAATTACGTGATAAAATAAGGGTAAATTGGCTAGTTGGACCAAAAGAGTAATAAGAAATTTAAATCGGCTAAATAAGACAGAGGGATAAAAATGTAATTTCAAAAAAAAAATTAAGGGACTAAATTGTAAGTTTATCACCTTTGGGAAATTCAAAGAATCATAATGTAATTTGTACATTGGAAAGTCAATAAGAACCAAATAAAGTCAAATGAGTCAAAATGTAAATTAATTAGAGAAAATAGTAAATTTGAATATTAATATAGCTTGAATAGTTAAGAAGGATAAAATCATCATTAATAAGAATCTTAAGGATAAAAATGTAATTCGTCATCATGAAAGAAATTTTAGAATCTAAATTGTAATTTATGCATTTAATTTAAATTAAAGGATAAAGGAAGTTAAACTAGTTAAAGCTACGATCAAAATTGGGCAAGTTAAGAAAAAGTCAATTTCAGAAAAATTGAGAAATTAATTAGAAAGAATAAATGATAAACAGATCTAAAGTAAATTATGTATATATTAAGAATAAGTCATGGATTTATGTAATAGAAGGAGATTACAAGAATTTGATTTGTGATTTTCTAATTAATGAGGAAAGAAATGTAATCAAACAAGAAAAATATATAATAAAGATAAAGAAAAGCAAAGAAGGTCAAATGACCCAAAATGGAAATAAATAGAATTAAGGACCTGATTAGTAAACTATAAACTGATATCAAAAGAGAAAATTAAGCTTAGACAAGAAAAAATAAAGAGAGAATTTGAATGAATTTTTATAAATGTTGAATAAAATCATAATATAATCAAAGGAAGAACAAAAATAATAGTAAAATATGAATTTGTAAAACGGAGCTAAGAGTAAAAATTAAGGATTAAATTGAAAGAAATAATAGGTTCATGGCAAAAAGTATTCAAGGAGAAACGAAGGATAAATTAGCAGTTTTGAGTAAATAATTAACGAACTATTGATTTAGTTAGACAGAAAAATTTATATTGTAAGTCAAACAAAAATAAGTACCTAATTGAAAATATAAGAGGAAAAGAGAAACTAATAGGAAAAAAATGAGGTATGATAATGTATGAATTAGCGAATGAAAAAAAAAAGAGATTAGAAAGAAAACAGAAATGGAATGTTCTAACTAATGAACTTTGACTAGTAAAAATTTACTGTATAAATTATAGTGAACCAAAATAGAAATTCTAAATAAAGTAACAAGAGAAGGACAATCTAAACAAAGAGGTAGACAAGGACCAAATAATAATAATGGAAATTGCAGGGATAAAGTTAGTCAAATGAATATACTTGCTTAATATAATAAAGATAATAAAAATTGAAAATAAAAATTTAATCGAATGAAATTTTGAGTAGTTATATCCACCACTAAGAGACAATGTTGCTTAGCGTACGGTTGTTAACTGCGCGCAGGAATAGAAGATTTGGGTTATGAAGAAGAAATTTCGATTGGCATGTACATAAAGATAATGGGATCGCATAAATTGAGGTAGCACAATTTTATATTTGATGCCTGATATTTTATAATTAGAGCTATTATTGTTTTAGTAAATGATTTTGGATTCATAGATATATGTGTATATCTATCTAGTATCGCTATATATAATGTACGGATATTTGGATGAGAGTAGGGTGTTACAGTAACCCTTCCTTGCCTTTTCCTAAACTTGAATTTAAGGTCCCAAATTAATACCAAAGCACATCTAAAACTTTCTAAACATGTTTAGAGTGTGTTAAGTGTGAAAACAAGAGTAAAAAGTGATATAAAATGAATATAAAGTATAATTAATTAATGGAATAAAGTTAAATACTAAGCCTTCATGTATAAGAATATAAATGACATGATATAATGCTGTAATGGCATGCTTTTTTAAGTACATTAATGTCAATATTTAAAATATATGAAGCACATTGTTTCTAAGTGTTTAAGATTTAGTAAAAGCTTCGATTATACATAGAAGTGAATAGATAGGCATGCCTATAAGGGATAGTGAATGCAACAGCTAGTCTTGGCACCTGTAGGTGTCTAGTGTTGATATATTTGGTATCTAGTGTTTCAAAACTCCCGTCTTTAGTGTTTGATACTGGTTAACAATATTCAGTGTTGTCCCGTTATCCATTCTTCATGGAAATTCAGGTTGCATAATAATAATGAAATATTGTAAATGATTGAATGATCATGAGTAAATAAGTATCAAGGAGTGAATGTTTTGTATGAAAATAGTGTTTTGTTCCTTGAGATACTATTGGCATGTTAGTGAGCATATGAAATGTTTTTATGGCCTCTATCTGTTTTATTGTATGATAAGTGTACTAGTGTTATTATTATTTTTACCTCCCCACTGAGCTATTGCTCAGGACGGGTATTTTCCTGTGTAGGTTCCCAGGTTTAAGCATAGAAAGCTACATGTTTGGGCAACATCTGCAGGCCACAAGGATTAGAGCTTGAGGAAGATTTTGGTATATAACTCAAATTTTGTAATGTAAATAATGAAATTTTGTATTCGACACTAAACTCTTATAATAGTAAATGTTTATTAAGCTTTTAAATTAGTGTATATGTATGTAATTGTATTTATATGCCCTAAGAATTGTGTATTATTCATGAGTAAATTAATTGAGTTTTGTGTAAATAATTAAATAAGATAATGTATAGATAAATGTAATTGGAATGGGTATTACATTATGGTTTTAAAGCAAAGGTTTATGCGGTTTGGGATAATAAGGTGTTATAGAATATGTTATACATGTGTATTCTTATAGTGTTGTGTCCTAAATGCAAATGTTGACTTATGTAGGATAAAGATAGAGTCAGATCCTAATGAAGACATAGGTGAGATAGCTGGAGGTGTGAATCCAACGTATAATAATCCCTCTGCACCTAGACAACCACCAGTAGGAGATGTAGATCCTGCTTAAGGTAATCCTATATTGGTCATAGATTGACTGACTGCTCCTAAGGCTCTTACTAATCTTATTAAAAGTGAGGGGCAGAAGAGTTTATAGGTACTTCAGTAGATAAATCAAATATAGCTAAGTTCTGGATAGAAAAAGTGGATAGGATACTGCAAGAGATTAATTGTCTGTAGGATCAATGAGTTACTTATGTAGTGTCCTTATTACAAGGCCCAGTTTATGATTGGTGGAAATTAGTACTTCGAAATCCTCGACGACCTGCAGAGTTAACATGGGGTTTTTTATCAAGAATTTGAGAAGAAATATGTTACTAAAGCCTATAGAGAAGCTAAATGGAAAGAATTTATGAGCTTAAAGTAGAGGAATATGACATTAGCAAAATATGAGAAAAAGTTTAGCCAACTCAGTAAGCATGTGCCTGACACCTTGATGATGAATGACTTTCGATGTAGGCAATTTGAGGATGATTTAAATGAGACCATTCGAGGAAGTTTGATACCAGTAATTTCCATACAAAAAGTGAATTATTATCAGTTGGTTGAGGCTACCTTGAAGGTGGAAGAAATTGAACAAATGAAGTAGAAGAAGGAACAAAAGAGAAAAGTGCAAGATAGTGGAATGATGGGTAGTAAGAAAGTTCGTGAGGCTCAAAGTAAACAAACTAATCAAGGTTTGACTCAAAAGATTGATTCAGTGATTAGTACTGGAGCACCATCTAGTAGGGGTAGCATTATACCAATATGCAAGCACTGTCAAAAGAAACATTGGAATGTGTGTAGAAAGCTCACTGGAGCATGTTTTAAATATGGTAACATGTAACATGTGCTAGCAAATTGTCCTCAACTTTGGGAGAATTTAGCTTCACAAGCTAGTGGAGGAAATGTTAATATTTATGGAGTTGGTAAAGGTGGGAAAGGTAGGGGTAAAACTAATAGAGCACCATCTAAGATGGTGAAAAAGCCAGCCACATTTGATACTTTGGGTTGAGTATATGCAATGATAGGAGAAGACAAGAAGAATTCGAATGTCGAGAATTTACCTGGTATGTTTTAAATAATGTTACTGTTATGTAATATTATTGTTTAAAGATAGTGTAATGGTATAATTGATAACAAGAGAAATTTTGAGGATGAAGTTCTTTTAAGGGAGAGAGAAATGTAAACCCCCGACATATATCTTAGAAGAATGTATGCATTTTTAAATGATATTATGACCAATATAGGTCTGGTTAGCAAATGCACTGTGAGTGAGACCTAAAAGGAATTATTTTGATAAAGTAGGGGCAACATGATCCTTTTAAAAGAAGCTATACATGTGTTTAATTAGAGGAAAATATTAGGTAAGGGTTCAATTGAAAAGAAAGAGAGATAGTTTAGGGAAAGATATAACAAAATGAAGAGAATTATGGAGCTAAGTGAATTTTTTCCTTGGCCAACAAGTGGACTAACGAAATGTTAACACTTAGTTCTCTAGATTATTCTTGAAAGATGAAGAGAATTTGAGAGATTTATTAAGGGAATGGCCGGCCACTTTAAGGGTGTTAGGCAGCCATTCCATTCCTTTGTTTCCCTTAAACAAACCCCAAATAACCAAAAAAAAAAAAGGAAGAGCAAGCAATTGGAAGAAAGAGAATATAGTGTTTAGGCTAAATTAAGCTAAGTGAATTCTTTCGTATGCTATATATTTATTTGATTCAAATAGATTTATATGTTATATGTGCTTTGTGATTGATTATGGATATGATTATTGTTGTGTTGTGTTAAGAAAATGATGACT
The DNA here is from genome assembly GCA_037975025.1 of Excoecaria agallocha. Lineage (NCBI taxonomy): Eukaryota > Viridiplantae > Streptophyta > Magnoliopsida > Malpighiales > Euphorbiaceae > Excoecaria > Excoecaria agallocha. Next base: position 51,117,458 of record CM075811.1, on the reverse strand, counting down.
TATACATTAGAAAGTGAGAAGTGGAGTTTTGTTATGGGTTTATATGAACTCGTTTCAGTGTAATTGGAATAATTCCTTATATAGATGTCGGATTAAGGTGATTATAGTTGAAAATTAAATATAAGGCATAGATCTACAACTTTGTAGAAGATCCTAAAACCTAAATTTGCCTCTAAAGTGTTCAAAATTTAGCTTGAAGTTGACAGACCTGTTGTTTGTCATTTGGGAGCCATCCATAATGTTTTTATGATATCATGAGATTTAGATGTCAGAACTGAGTGAGTTTTGATGTTTTAAAAACTAAAGACATAGTGAAACAATTTTGTAGAATACTATTTTCCCTGAAAACATCGTTTACTAGGTCAAAATTGACATACAAGTTGAAATTGGAATTTTGCCTTTGGCCAGAATGGAGCTTACTATGAGCAGGTAAAATCTAATGACCGTGATATAGCTAAATCTCAATCCAGAACCGAAGTGAAACTTATGTCACGATCAGTAGGTGTAAGCTAATCACCGTAACCCTTCCTTGCCTTTTCCTAAACTTGAATTTAAGGTCTCAAATTAATATCAAAGCAAATCTAGACCTACCTAAACATGTTTAGAGTGTCTTAAGTGTTAAAACAAGAGTAATAAGTGATATAAAATGAGTATAAAGTATAATGAATTAATGGAATAAGGTTAAATACTAAGCCTTCATGTATAAGAATATAAATGACATGATATAATGATGTAATTGCATGCTTTGTTAAGTACATTAATATAAATATTTTAAATATATGTAGCACATTGTTTCTAATTGTTTAAGGATTTAGTAAAAGCTGGATTATACATAGAAGTTGATAGATAGGCATGCCTATAAGGGATAGTGAATGTAGCTGCTAGTGTTGGCACCTGTAGGTATCTAGTGTTTTAAGACTTCCGTCTCTAGTGTTTGATACTGGTTAATAGTATCCAGTGTTGTCCCGTTATCCACTGTTCATGGAAATTTAGGTTGTATAATAATAATAATGAAATATTGTAAATGAGTGAATGATCATACGTAAATGAGTATCAAAAAGTGAATGTTTTGTATGAAAATAGTGTTTTGTTCCTTGATATACTATTGGCATGTTAGTGAGCATATGAAATGGTTTTATGGCCTCTATATGTTTTATTGTATGATAAGTGTACTAGTGTTATTATTATTTTTACCTCCCCACTGAGCTATTGCTCAACAAGGGTGTTTTCCCGTGTAGGTTTCCAGGTTTAAGCATAGAGAGCTACGTGTTTGGGCAACATCAGCAGGCCACAAGGATTAGAGCTTGAGGAAGATTTTGGTATATAACCCAAATTTTGTAATATACATAATGAAATTTTGTAACCAACACTAAACTCTTATAATAGTAAATGTTTATTAAGCTTTTGAATCAGTGTATATGTATTTAATTTTATTTATATGCTCTAAGAATTATGTATTATTCATGAGTAAATTAATTGAGTTTTGTGTAAATAATTAAATAAGATAACGTATAGATAAAGGTAATTAGAACGGGCATTACAATATGTTTGTGTGATGGATGATATGTGAAGTGTGTAGTTGATGTGTTACATATTACTTAAATACAAAGTATTAGTTATATGTTTAGAATTATGTGGTTTTGATTCTTGATTTCGTGATACGTAAGAAGCTTGGGATGCTAATTTCGAGTTCCAACCAAATTTAGATGTGTTGTTAAGTATTCTAGTGTAGTGGTAAGTTAGGGAAGTAACTTGCAAAAGTGTTTTTAAGTGTTATTAGTGACTTTAAGGAAAGAAATTGTTAAGGAAATTCTAAGTGATCTTGCTTTGAATACAGTGGAATTAAACAACTAGTAAAGGTAGCTGAACTGAAGTGTATAGCTCATTTGTTTGTGCACCTAAGAATAATTCTATTAAGTGAAGTTTAGTACCAGTTTAGTTTAGTGGTGAATATAGTCGATCGAAGCACTAAAGTTATGAATGAATTGGGAGTGTTTTAGTTATACTTAGCGAGCTATTATTATAAATTATTTAGTTGTATGTTGCTTGACTAGGTTTGAAGTTGAAGATGTTCCAAAGGCTAGGATTGTGGTAGCCACAAAGATCTTTTGAAGATGTAGTGTAGAGCATAGAAAGTAGTAAATTTTGTGAAATTCTTATTGTATATCTAACTAAGACTTAGTGAGATTTGTATATGTAATTAAAACTCTATAATTATTATAAAAATTAGAATTTAATGATATGTGTTTGGTATCAAGTTTGAATGAATTATATAGTGATGCTTGTATTAGTTAAATCAATATAATTTATAATAAGTGTAGCATCGCGAAATATTACTAAGTGGTAATAGGGTGTTGCATTGTCAATGTACTCTTCCATTTTTTGCATTTCAAACTTGTATAATAAATTTATAATCGCATGTGTTTTACCCATTATTTCCTTGATATTCGTTTTTAAGATACTTTTAAATTTCTACAGTAGACTCGAGTTGTATAATTCTAGGGAGAAATGAAGGTGAAATGCCTAAGTATAGGCATGCTTTGGGTCTAGCCTTCTTTGCTTTTTTTTTTTTTCTTTTTTCCATTTGATTTGAGCTATTGTTGGATTGGCTTCAAGTGAAGGAACTTCAAAATCTTCTTATACAACATTTCAAAAATCCAAAACTTTAAAATGGACTGTCATTTATACAATTCAAGTTTGAAAATTTATTCTATCAAATTTTGATAGTTACATTTGTGAAAATTTTGTTTGACCTTGCATGTGTAGATCTATGTGTGTGTGTGTTTTATTTTTTTTATCTAGAGAAAGAAGGCTTTGATACCAATTTTTGTGTTTTTTTATTTTTTTTTTAGGAAAGAGTAATGTAGAAATAGAGAATTTTAGAACTCAAAAACTTGACATCAAATTTATTCATAGGATTTACATATTTATAGTAAAATTTTTAACAAACATAATCAAAATGATTCCCAAAAATATGAATATGAAATAATAAAATAAAAATCAAATTTAACTTAAAAATCCTAACTCTTCTACTTCAATATTTAGCTTAATCTTTATTGATTTTCAATTGATTCATTCTCAACATGTCATTTCTTATACGTAACTTACATATATTTTTTAGTCTTTTTTATATGTTATTCCTTATTTGTAACTTCCTTTTACCTCCATTTTTAGTCATTATTTATAACTTCTTTTTACCTTCATTTTTTAGTCTTTTTTGCATGTTTTTCCTTATCTATAACTCCTTTCACTCTTAAAGAATGATTATGAACAATCCTCTTATCAAAATAAGAAGAAAATTTATATTGTGTTTAGGGGTAAAACAACCTAGTATATATGGCTGTTGGAACGAACGTGCAACTTTAGTTCTAAGAGTTAGTCACTATTTGTACAAAGTTTTTCTACTCATATAAAGAAGCAAAATATGCTTAGAACATGTTTTTGTATTTATAGGTTGAAGAATATGATTACAAAGGATGTGAAAACAATGGCATTCCATCACCTTTGGATCTTTCACATGCTTAAAGTTATGAAATGAAATTACCTAAATCAACTTTGCAACAATGTGAACCAAGAATATGCTAAAAACATGATCGAGGCCTTTATTGCTAGAACGATTTGTGGTATCAAAATATGCAAATCTTTTAGTAATATATCGAGTCATCAATTCTTGTTTGGCCATTTTGTTTTTGTGTTTTTTTGTTGTGATGAATGTATCATGTAGAGATCTTATAGTGCATATTTTTCTTTTACCATAATTATCTCCCATTTTAATTGGTTGTGTGCCACCCGTTTTTTTCCTTTAGTGAAAATATTTCATATTTAATATTGCTAGATTTTATAATGCACTTGTAATGTCTCAAAATCCATATTTGACATGCCTGATATATTCTAGAGCATGAACGGTAACCTTATGATAGTTTTTGGAGTGATTGGATTAAATAGCACAGAGAAATCTAAAAGTGTATAAGGGTTAAATATGCTCAAACCAAAAAAACCCGATGATGGGTGACCTGGAAGGAAATTTGAGTTAACATCACAATATGAAAATAGGTATTAAATGGAGTTCGATGGCACGACTTGAGATGAAATTGAGCTTAAATGGATCCTCAAATTAGATAGTAAAGTTTTGACTTGATATCGATTAAAGGGTTGATCAAAAATTTGATTAGGACTCTAAAAATAGCAAATGACCTCTAAAATTCACCAAACTTTTTAGATCTACCTTAAATGAGATGTAGAATATTTTGGTGCAAAATAAAAATAAATTTTACTGTAACACTGAAAATGGTTGAATCGAATCGAAAACGGACTTCGATTAAGATAAAATTTTTCATGAAGATTTAATTTATTATTTTAAGAATTATGAAATTAATTTTGAGTGAATTTAAGTTTGGGAAGAGAGATAAATAAATTAGTGTGCATAATGAGCTTAAAATGCATAAATGGGTCAAATGTGCTTGGACCAAACCTAGTCCAAATTAGCCTTATAAATAGCTAAAAAAACTACAAATCTCTAGAAATTTCACCAAGGTTCTCATGTTCTCTCTTCTCTTTTTCATGGCCGAATGGCCTTTCTCTCTTTTCTATAGATTTCCTTCCATTTTTCTTTCATAATCCCATTAAATTAAATATTCCTAAGTAATTTCTAGCCTTTATTCATTGGTGATAGTTCCAAAAGCTCAGTTGAGGTGGAAAAAGTGGGAGAAATCTAGCAAAAAAAGGTTATGTATCAAATTTGAGGTAAGTGAATTTGGAGGTTTTAATTTAGTTCAAAGGTTCTAATAGGTAAATTAGAGTATGTAGATTATGTTTATATGGTTATATTGAATTAAAAAAGCAAGAAAATAATAATTTTTTACCTTGGTATATTCGGCCACTTTAGAGGAAGTTGTTCCATAAGTTTAAGGCATGGAAATGGAGGATCATGAAGTGAAGAATAAGATTTAAGGTAAGTGGATACAAACTACACTCTATTTCATTTGATTAGTTGAAATTTATTTGTAATTTATATTATATAACTAGGTGAATTTAAGTAAAAATATGAAATAATTCAAGATGATGTATTAGAATGATGAATTAAGGTAATTTAAATATAAATTGATGAAGAAAATAATTTGAAAAGAAGAGATACTATATTGGCTGAATATGGTACCTAAGGGTAAATCACGTTAATTTGATGATTTATGGCATTTCAAGCATTAAATTCATAATATGAAACATAAGAAAGATAGTAGAAGTGAGAAAATTTGAAAACAATAAGTAAACTTAAAGTTGTATAATTGACCATAATGATGGAATTTAAGATAACTTAGAGATTATAATGTGAAGTGAACATGTATCGTCATATAAATGTTTAATATGACTTTAGAATCATATATGATATGTAAATGAAGAAGAAAACACATGTTAAGTATGTGATCATAATGTGGTTGAATAATGAATGTAATGAAAATGGCATGCTTCAGTATTTTTATGTGATAATACATGTTTACATGATGAATATGTAAAGACAAGCATGACTGGATATCATAATGTTATGTATCATTTGTTACATAATGTGATCAGTATGAAAATTAAGTGAGAATGTCATATAATGTAAGAAAATAAATACCCCAGTGGATAATCTAGGATTGTAGATTAATGACTACCACAGGGATTTATACGGCAGTAATAGTATGAGATTTGATTAACTATGTACATTATGGATTGTCGGCACATACAGATTATGAACGCAGTGTCACGGTAAGTGATCTTGTCCCAGGGATACAGGGTTATGGTAAGTAATTTGGTCTCATGAGTATTTGGTTCCAGGGAAGCAGAGTTACAGTAAGTAATCTGGTCCCACCATTACATCAGTAACAATGGAGTTTTCATTTCACATATCCGGTTTGAGGATTTTCACTGGACATTATTAGGGAAAATCTTAATTTTGCATAAAATTAAGGACTAAATGGTAATTATACAAGAGAATATGGATTAAATAGTAAATCAAGCAACGAAAATTTCATAAAGATAACAGAAAAAGAAATAAGGTGAAAAAAATAAGAGAAATTAATAATTTCAAAAAGGAAAAAACTGTAAATATATGAGAAAATAAGGATAAAGGAATATAATATGCAAGAAAGATGTCATAAAGTCCATTAATTAAAAATAAAGTGAGAAATGTAGTTAATAGTCAAAATGGAAAAAATTGTAAAAATGCGAGAAAATAAGGATCAAAAAGTAAATTAGGTATAAAGGAGGTCATATGTGTGAATAAATAAGATACAAAGTGAAAAATATGATTAAAAGAATAAAAAGGTAAAAAGGTAATTGCACAATAAACTAGGGGTTGAATTATAATTTAACATCAATAAGGTGATTAAAGAAGTTAAGATGGTTAAATAAGTGAAAAGGGTTTAAATTGTAAATACTAAAAATTTTAGGAACCAAAATATAATTTACCACTTGATGAGGAAATATAAGGACTAAAAAGTAAATTTTACACTTAAAAGGAAATAGAAGTCAAAGTAAAAAAGAGTTAAAAAAGAAGTCAAACAAGGTCAAATATAAAGAAAATAAAAGTATAGGTACTAAATTATAATTTGCCATCATATGATAAAGTACAGGTACCAAAATGCAAATTCTACACTTAGTGTGGAATAACAGACAAAGAAAGTAAAAATGATTAAAATTGAGATCAAACTAAGTCAAAAATAATGAAATAAAAGTTTAGAGATCAAAATATAATTTGTTATTTCATGGATACACATAAGGACTAGAACGTAAATTTACCACCTAAGACAAAATAAAAGATAAAGGGGACCAAAATAATTAAGATTTGAATTAAATAAAGTAAAATGTGATAAAAAGAAAGTATAAGAACTAAATCATAAATTTTATGTACAAGTAAGAATCATGTGAGAATTATATATGAAAAATGAGTATCAAAAGGACTAAATAGCAAAATTATGATAATAAAAAGATCAAGTAGATATAAATTAGCAAAAGTAGTATGAAGGGTAAAATAGTAATTTATCCATGCATAAGAAATGTTAAAAAATAAATTATAAATTAAAGAGCAAATTTATTAGATTAATGGTAAAGTTGTAATTTAGTGAAAAAGCCAAGAAATTGAGACAAAATATAAGTTGGTCAAGAAAATGAAATTAAGTAAAGAAAATAACTAATTTTGGTAAAAGAAGTAAATTTAAGCAAAAATGAAAGGAAATAAAATTTCATGGTAAAAACCGTTAAAAATGAAGAATAAAACATTAAATAGTATTTATAAAAAAAAGACATCAAAAGAGTCAATTAAGTCAAAATGAAAAATTTAATATTAATTTTGTAAAATACAAAGCCTAGATATCATATGGAGGAAACTAAATAAATTTGAATATTATTTTGATGGAAGTAAGGATTTAAATGAAAATGTTACAAGTATGAAAAGTCTAAAAGCAATTAGTAAATTAAATACAGTAAAATAGTATTCAATCAATAAGGAAAAAATTTGTATTGATATTGAACTGAATTACATAAGCAACATGTCGGTAGGTTAGAATTTACGAGCTATGTTGAGATTAGAACAAAGTTTAAATTAAGAGCAAAAAGTAAAATAATTAGAGAAATTAAGGAATTAAGTACATTGAAATATTATTATTCAGTCAGCAAGGAAAGAGATTCACAATAACATTGAAATTGATTTACATAAACAGTATGTTCAGTAGAGTTGAATTTATAAACTATGACAAGATCAGAATAATGTTCAAATAAGGTAAAATAATTAAAGTAAGTGCAAGACAAAATCGGTAGGAAATTAATTAAATACAGGGGCAAAAGAATAAATTAACATTGAAAATATAGGTAACAAGATTAGGCAGCAAAAAGGGAGGTGAAAATATAAAAATATAAAGTCATTAAGGACCAAAAGGTAATTTGAAACACACACACACACACATATATATACAAGTAGACGAATAAAAATAATGACAACTATGAAAATATAAATAACTGTATTTAAATAAAATTTTGTGTAGTTGTATCCATCATTAGGCAACAAGTTTCTTAGCGCGTGATTGTTTGACTGTATGCAGGGATATGTATTGAGGATGCAATGAAGAAAGAACGAAATGGCATGTACATGTATCGTGGATTGGGATATGAAGATTAGACGAATTATATAATAGGTTTAGATTCGTGATTGTGGATGTATTATGTTGTTAAGGTTACAAACTAGTAGCGAATCTACTCGTATATATATGTATTTTAAACATGTGTGTATGAAATTTTATGACTGTGTCATAATGATGAGATGAAAAATTTTAGAAGTGCTATGTTTGTTGTTGGTGTTTTGGAGGCGGAGGTTGCCTTTTGGGAGTGTCAATTGCTATTTGTATATTTGGGCAACACGATTCACAAGCCGTTATGCTACCAAAATTTGTACTGAATGAACAGTAATCAAGTGATACCATTAGTAAGAGTAATCGGTACATGAAGATCATGAATGAACTGAGGGTGTTACAACACTCAACAAACTTTTATAATTATTATGCATATGTTTAATGTACCTAATATTTTACCAATTTGTGGTACAATCTCCCCATGTAAATCCTTCAATGGAAACAACCAAATGTTAAAGTTAACATGGAGGTCCACTATTCATCCATTGATTCTTTATATGAAAGTGAATTTAATTGCAATTGATTCGCTAGTGGCAGCCCATAACCCTTCCATTTATTCTCCACAAACATATGATAATTATGTCGCATGATTCACTAGAAGAGGTCTACTACTCATTCGTTGGTTCTCCATATAAGCATGACTTATACATAATTAGCTATTAGTGGTTAATTCGTCCCTCCACAATTGATAATCCACATATATATAGTAATTATAAAGGGTATTAATATTAAAACTGAACATGAGTTATCTATTAAGTATAATTCTAGCTGAATTAATGAAATGAAAACCCATCACATAAAGTAATTAATGTAAATAACAAAAAAGGCATGCAAATGTTATTACAAAGTCCTCAAGATATGTACGTGTTATATAACAAGACTTTGACTACTACATAGAAAGACATGCAATGTAGGCAAAATAAATACTTCTATGGGAATCTCATTGATAATAAGATTAATTGGGTTGATCTTGTTATATATTAGTAGTTCCCTATTATATTCATAAAATGATTTCCTTGTTTATTACAAACTAAATGTTGTAGGCTAAATCTAAAGTGAAACATGCATTGTTTTTGATTCAATGTCCATGTAAATTGGATTAGTGGTCAATTACAACATAGTGAATCATTAGTTAATCTGAAATAGATGATGTAAATTGTTTGATGTAATAAGTCAATTTTTATTAAAATCTATATGGAATGATTTAGTTGATTTGAATTGAATTTAGGTGTGACAAGAGGAATTAAATTAAGCCCAATATTATGGCATTTTTTTTGTAAAGCCTTAAATTTTATTGTTAGTATTATTAAGTAACAATAAATATTAGTGGTACAATAATGAAAAAAGAAGTTAAAATTGGGCTAAATTTGAGGAAATAACATGAATTTAAGAGCTAATTGAATTAGATTGTATTTTTCAGCCCAGAAGCACTATTCACTATCGAAAAACACTGTTTATGGCTAACCCGGTATTGAGGCCATTACAATTCTCCTCTATTTAAAGAAATTTCATCCTTGAAATTTTCCTGATTCGAGGAGTAGAGGATATTGTTGTCTTATTGCCGCTTCGGGTTTCCACATAGCCTCCTCCACATTGTGATGGTGCCAGAGCACCTTCACTAGTGGAACCTGCTTATACCTGGCTCTATCTGACCTCCCTAGCTAGGATCCTTATCGATCTTTCTTCATAAGTCATGTCGACCTGCACTTGAATTTCTTCTGGTGTGATCACATGGCTAGGATCAGACCTGTATCTACGGAGCATGCACACATGAAACACATTGTAAGGACCACACTAAACCCCCATGTTATTTACCATCTTATACATTTTCTTTCATAAGATAAACTATTTTCGCTATTATTCTATTGATTAACATTGTCTGTATATATATATATGCTATGATGTAATGAAAAACTATCTTGATAGGATTACTAGATACATTACATTGTTCTTTACATTATGGTTTATTTAATAAAAAAATGATAATTACAAGAATAAAAACATAATACAACTCTATACTGTAACCTTTCCTATCTCTAGTGGTTGGCTTTGCAACAGCAGAATTTATCCCTCCAGAATGAATTCTATCTTCTTGAAATTACACAGATAAACACCCTTGCTAAACTTACTAGCTTAGTGGGGAACAAAGTAAAATCATGGAGATGACCTCTTATAGAAGTCATCAATAACACACAAACATATGAGCATTTAGCGTAACATGTAATAAGATAATAACAACTAGCAAATTGTATTCTTATAATGCTACCAAAACATTATGCAATTTACTTCAGTATATACAACCATTATACTTTTAACATTAAAACTCCAACCTATTTGACAATTGCACATTTGATCCATTAAATTGACTGGCGAATAATTGTTCAGGTACATGAAATTATATCGGTTAATCCATATGTTTATTGGTTGTGTCCACCTATTTCCTTCTCATTGCCATAAATAACACTCCTATCCCATGTAATCACTGATTCCTGATATACTAAGTCATTTGACTCCTTATAACCTTTGTGTTCACTAAGTAACTTTTATTAGTTTAAATACATCTATCCAATTTATTTGGCACCTATTCAGATGCCTAATTAGTCTTATTACAATTAGCATTTTATGGGTTGTTCTAGGTGATTAATTTTTATCAATTAGTTCTATAAATAAAAATTATGACTACTATGCTTCCTATCATACAAATAATTATATTATTCTACTATTGTTGTTTTATATGTATTTATTAATGGCCTTGATTTTTTTTATCATTATTATTATCATGTCATTCTTTTATCTTTTACATGTTAATTCTAATATATTGATAGGTTAAGATTAATGCTTGTATCTTCCTCATGATTTGACTCAACTTATATATTTAGGTGGTGGCCTATCTATTTGTTAATTCCTATAAATATGAAAGTCTAGGTAGTTTATACATTAACTATTCAATATCAAACATACAACATTATAACTATAAAGAATATATATTAACAACGTAATTAATATTGGTCGGTTAAATAGTCATGAGTGTTCATTTATATATTTTCAGTTTAACTGAAGAAAGCATTATGTATTTGTAACAATAAATTTCTTGTATACAATGTTATAACACTATATAATTATATACTATTAATGGTGTTTTTAATCAATTCAGTAATTATCATTGGTTACATAAATATCGTAACATTTCTATCATATGGCTGATCATAATGCTTTTCTTATCTCTTGTAACAGCCTACACCTCTCTAAAGGAGTGGATAATGGGTGAAACTGTACTATAGTACCCGAAAGGTAAGAAACTATATTGTATTGTCCTAAACGATCAAGCGAATCCAAACGGGGTCGGCTCCAACCCAAACGGAGCTAATCATAGGGACTTACACGCGGCTGAATCATATGGACCCAAATGGGGGGTCGAACATGTAGCAGCTACAAGGTACCCTTATAGGCATGCCTATCTATCCACAACCTAGACATAGATGGAGACAGGTATATTTCCTTACTTTAACTTCTTTATCTTCCTTTTTATAACTTACTTGTCTATAATTCATTCTTATGAACATATATAAGAGCAAGCATTCAGCTATATATATATATATTGTGTCTCATTTCTATTAAGTGACTGTAAGCTCATATATCATGTCATTGAAACATTTACATATCATGGCATGCTCATACTTATATATTATCATTCAACTCTCTTATTTAAATACATTAACATATAATAATTAGATTTATATGATAACATAAGAAATTTCTTTACATACTTGTGTTCATCTTTAGACATTTGTAAATATAACTATTCATTCATAAACCATATATTATATGCTTAAAATAATGTATCTTTTAAACATTAATACATTATTACAGTTTAACATTCATGTGGGTTTACGTTCTTTAACTATAATACCTTAAGAATCTTTATGACCATTTATATTTCCTCCATGGTCAATTATGTTATTACATGTCATAATCAAGTAACATATTAAATATGCATATAATATACTTTACTTTTCTTATATAGGTTATTAAGTTGCTTTACATTTAAGGTCACTATTTATCTTTATAATTAGAATACTTTAATTATGCTTAGGAGGATTTAGATTAACTTTAGTTATAATTTAGGACTTAAATTCAACTTTTAAGAGGAACAGGGAAGGGTCTTGGTCATTAGGTAATATCTAGTAACCATGACATAGGTTACATTTCGGTTCTGGACTGAGTCGAACTACCTCACGATTATTACCAAAAAAGTAATGACCGTGACCTATACCTGTGGAAGGGATTATAGTCATTAGATAATACCTAATGACCATGACATAGGTTAAGTTATAATTCTGGACTAAAATTTGGGGTACCTCACGATCATTAGCCAAAATCTAGTAACCGTGAGGTCCATTTTGCTCAGAAACAGAATTCCAATTTTGACTTTTATGCCTTTTTGACCTGCTAAACGTCATTTTTAGAAAAAGTTTCCTTCTGCAAAGTTATAACTCTATGTCTCTAGTTTCAAAAACATTAAAAATCATCCCAATAAAACCTATATATCTCTAAATATTTAATAAAAAACCATAGACTGCTCCCAATGACAGGATAGCAGCCCACAACCAATTTCAATCCAAAATTTCACTATCATAAAAATTGTTTTGAGTTCTTAATATAAAATGAAGATATATGAATATAGTTTCCTCTCCAGTTGTAATTTCTCAATTGCAATTATTGTAGCTCAAGTTATCATTAAAATAGTCTAAACTGGTCATGTGAACCTTAAGACAATTTTCACTATCTTCAAGAAAAACTTCCTATTTCAATTTTCCATCATGTTTACCTCAATTTTTCATGAGAATAACTTGTCATAACATCAATTATCACATTCCTAATATTCCACACATAGCAAACCACACAATAAAATATGAGGAGGTTTACCATACCTTATTTTGGCCAACTAACACTCCCTTCACTCTATTGCACCTCTTTCACCTTTCTCCTACTTTACTCTCATTCTCCATGGAAGAGATTTCATGTATAAATATTTGTATACTCCCTTCAATCAGTTTTCACCATAATAAATAAAAGAATAAGAGAAGAAGATAAAGTTCATACCTTAGATCTTTAACCTCTAATTTCCCTCTCATTTCCAATTTGCAATTTAAATCAATAATTTTTTGTATAGGAAATGGGGAGTATTCCCATGAAATGTTCTGAATTTTACTCCTTTTTGTTGGCCATCCACTTTATCTCCTTAATTCCCATGAAATATCTTCATTTACATGAGACTTCTAGAGTTTTGCTTGTCAAATTGCTATTGGTCCACTTGTTGGCCATAGTAAAATTGCCTTTTACTCCCTCCTTCATCCCTTAATTCTTCAATTCCACTTAATTACTTTAATTCTCATATATAACCTATGACTTATAATCCATGTTTTAATTAAGTCCCCCAATACTACATATTTCTTTCAATTGTTTAACACACAAGGTCCAATTATAAAAAGACAATATGGCCCTTGTCCTAGGTACTATACCTCTTAGGTCCCCACTTACAGTGGCATCCATAATCATACATAGTCAAATTTAAAAAATACATCATTAATCAATTAGAATTCCTTCTAGGGTACAATTAGGGGCATTACACGCATCGTGCATCTTTTTCAACTCCGATGGTAGCTTTAATCAGTACGCTACGGAATCTGCTCGCTGAAGTATCTCATAAGGGCTAATGAATCTCAAACTTAGATTGCTCTGCTTGCCAAATCTCAAAATTTTCTTCCATGGAGATACCTTCAGAAAAACTCTATCTATGACCTGGAACTCTATATATTTTCTTTTCAAATTTGCATAGGATTTCTGGTGATCCATAGCTTCTTTCAATCTACCTATGATGATTCACACATTTTTCTGAATCACGAATCAAGTTAGTTCCTACCGATTTCTTTTCACTCAGTTCTATCCAACATAAAGGAGTTCTACACTTCCTTCCATTTAAATCCTCAAAGGAGTAATTTTTATGCTGGACTGGTAGCCTGTTGTTGTAGGCAAATTTTGTAAGAGATAAATACTTCTCCTAACTGGTACCAAAATTCTAACACATAGCATTAAAGCATATCTTTCAGAATCTAAATCACCCCCTCTGATTGACCATTCTGTCTAAGGGTGAAATGTTATGCTGAAATGGAGTCTTATACCCAAAGTTTCTTGCAGACTTTTCCAAAAATGAAAAGTAAACCTAGGATCCCCGTCAAAAATGATGATGATGGCACTCTATGCAATCTCACTATCTCATTGATGTAGAGTTTTGCCAGCTTAATCAAAGGATAATCCCTTCGCATTAGCAAGAAATGAGCAGATTTGGTGAGTTTGTCAATGATTCACCCATATGGCATCATGCTTTTTTTGCATGACAGAAAATCCTATTACAAAATTCATAGTTTTCCTATCTCATCTCCATTCTGGTATCAAAAAGAGGATGAAGCAATCTCGAAGGAACCTGGTGCTTAGCCTTCTCTTGTTGACATATCAGATATTTACCTATAAAATCTGTCACATCCTACTCCATACTTGGCCACCAATAGTAAGCTTTTAAGTCCCGATACATCTTGTTAGCTCCGGAATGTATGGCATAACTGCTATGGTACGCTTCAACAAGCATGTTTTTCTTTAATTCTTCCTGATTCGATACTTAGAGTCTTTTCTTGTAGCAAAGGCTTCCATCACTGTTCAAGGAATAATCCTTTCACTATTATCTTTCAACTTGTTCATGACAGTCATCAGTCGATCATCTTCTCTCTGGGTTACTTTCACCTGATGCATAAAGTCAGGCTTCACTTGCATTTCAACTAAAAATGCTCTATCTGAAGCCAAACTCAAACCGACATTCATAGACTGAAGAGCTGCAAAAACTAATATCAGTCAATAACACTTATCAATCACTTATACATATTCATTTGAAACATTTACATTACCTGACATGAACTTTCTGCTAAGTTTATTAGCTACTACATTAACTTTCTCTAGATGGTAGTCGATAAAGCAATCATAGTATTTAATCAACTCCAACCAGCATTTTTGTCTGAGATTGAGCTCTCTCTGAGTAAGCAAATACTTCAAGCTTTTGTGATTTGAATAAATATAACATCTTTCTCCATACAAGTAATATCTCCAAATTTTAAGTGCAAAAATAATGGCTGCTAGCTCCAAATCATGAGTGGGATAGTTATTCTCATGAGTCTTAAGCTGTCGGGAGCCATAAGCAATCACTTGCCTTCTTGCATCAGAACATAGCCTAAAACATTTCTCGAAGCATCACTATAGATCGCTTTGTGTAAGAATAGGAGCTTCAATTAACATACTTTTAAGCTTCTTAAAATATTCTTGGCATTTTTCAGTCCATACAAACTTAGTATGCTTCTATAGCAGTCAAGTTATAGGAACTGCAGTAGTGGAGAAGCCCTTTAAGAATCTCCTATAATACCCGGCTAAACCTTAAAAACTCCTCACTTCAGTAACATTTTTAGGTAGCTTCCATTGAAGAATCACATCAATCTTTGAAGGATTCACCTTAATACCCTCTGCAGAAATAAAATGACCCAAAGAGAATACCTCATTCAGCCAAAATTCACATTTGCTGAACTTGGCATACAGTCGCTTTTTCCTCAGAGTCTCCAGAACAATCCTTAGATGCTTATTATGCTCCTACGGTGTCTTGGAATACACCAGAATGTCATCTATGAAGACCACTACAAACTAATCCAAATAAGGATGGAAAACCCTATTTATTAAGTCCATAAAGGCAGCCAATGCATTTGTAAGCCCAAATGGCATGACCAAAAACTCATAATGGCCATACCTAGTGCGAAAAATAGTCTTGGGCGCATCAATGTCTTTCACACCCATCTGATAGTAGCCAGATCTTAGGTCAATCTTTGAAAATACAACCACTCCCTTCAGCTGATCAAATAAGTCTTCAATGTGAGGAAGGGGGTACTTATTCTTTATGGTTACTTTGTTCAACTATCTGTAGTCGATACACAACCTGAGTGTCCCATCTTTTTTCTCACAAATAGGACTGATGCTCCCCAGGGAGAAACACTGGGTCTGATAAATCTCTTGTTAAGCAATTCTTGTAGCAGAATCTTTAGTTCCTTCAACTCAGCAGGTGCCATTCTGTAAGGAGCAATGGAGATAGGAGCAGTGCCTGGAGCAACATCAATAGAGAATTCCACTTTCCTATCAGGTCGTAAGCCTGGGAACTCCTCAGGAAAAGCATCAAGGAAGTCTCTGACAGTAGGCACTTCTAACACCTTTGGATTGTCTCTCGTTGCCTCCACTGCATAACATATGCAAGCTATGTACCATTTTCTAATCAATCTCTTGGCAGCAGTCGCTGATATCACATCAGATAAAAAGTCAGTTCTCACACCTATAACTGTGATGTCCCGACCTTTTTCAAGCTTTAAGGTGACTCTCTTCCTTTTATAGTCAACAGTCACTTGGTGGACGGACAACCAATCCATCCCCAAAATCACATCGAACTCACAAAAGGGTAACTTAATCAGATTTGCTAGGAAAATATGATCCTGGGTACTAATAGGACATTGTCTATAAAATTTTTTCACTATCACACTATATCCCAGAGGATTACTCACCAAGATATCCTGATCCAAGCATGCCTCTTTCATCCCTTTATCCCGAGCTAGCTCGGTGCTAATATAGGAATGTGTAGAACCAAGATCTATCAAAGCATGAACTGAATCAAATAACATAAGGAATTTACCTACTATCACATCTGAAGCATCCTCCTCTTCTCTGGCTCTGATAGTATAAGTCTGGCCTGCAGCTCACCTCTATCCTTGAGATGCCTGCCATGCTCGCCTAAAAGCTGAAGTGATGGGAGCAGCTCCTCTACCACAACCTCTCAGTGCAGAGGACCCAGTACCTGATGTCGGAGAAGCGGCTAAAGCAATTTGTACCATTGGACAGTCTTTGATTTGATGGTATCTGGATCCACATCTGAAGCATGCTCCAGTCAGATATTTGCACTCCCTAGGATGCATCTTGGCACAATGGTTATAGGCAACAACTGTCCCACTGTCTCTATCCTGAGGTGTAGTGGCTAATGAAATAGTTGAAGCTCTGTCACGTGGTGCACTACCTTGACCCGACCTGCTAAAATTGGAGGATGGTCCTGAGATGCTGGAGATCCCTTTGGCTTTTTACCTTGTGCTTCTTTACCACTGGACTGTCCCTGCTTTCTCTTTTGCTAGAATCGGGATAGTCTGTCAACCTGCTCTGCTTGAATAGCCTCTAACTTTATTGCTGCCTCAATCATGGCTCTCAAATTAGGGTACTGCTAGGTCCCAATAATCTATCTGAGCTCTGTATGCAATCCTCTCTCAAATCTTTGATGTAGCTTTACATCTGTGGACTGGCTCTCATCTAGGTAGGCATTAAGGAGCTCAAACTTGCACTCATACTCAGCCACTAACTTATTGTCCTGTTTAAGCCTCCAAAAGGCATCATGCATTGCCACTTTATACTGAGACCCAATATATTTAAGCTCAAACTGAGATACGAAAAATTCCAACTCAACTGATCCACTAGGGAATGCCTCCTGATAGAATCCCACTAGATGAAGGCTGGTCCTCGTAACAATACAACTATGCCCTCAGGCTTTTCTTCTGCTGTGCTATTTGTGATTTCAAATACTTTTTTTTATTTTGAATAGCCAATCTTCTACATGTGCTGGTGTCAGAAGGTCTCATCCAGAAAAGTCCTCAGCCCTAACCCTTTTTAACTGCTCCAAAATAAGTTTTCTTCTGGGTGGAGCTGGCTGAACCTGTGTAGCTGCCTAGGAGGATTGAGTCTGACCTATTTGCAGCTGCTACTGAATATAATTGGCCATGAGATTAAGGAAGTTCAGCTATAGCAGTGGAGGTGGCATTGTTGGAGATGAAGCCTGCTGCTGTGGGGCCTCCTGCTGTCCAGTACCTATTTATGCCTCACTCTCTCCATCCCCCACCTACCTGTCACGATCAGAACACATCTTTTCACTATAAAACAGAAAAGAGCAAGTAAACATTAGATTTCATAGCACCTTTTTCTAACAACTGGCATGTATATACAAATAAATCATTCATTTATTTTCACTCCGATCTTAAAACTGCTTAAACCATTGCTCTAATACCATAAAATGGCATACCCCTACTGTAACAGTTTTTCAGATTTAAGTGATTGGCCAAAAATTTTTTTCCTCTTCATAACCTAAAATTCATACTCTTAACCCAATTTTATTCATTAACTAATAGTGCTTTCCAATAATTATATACAAAGTTCACCTTATCGATGACTTATAACTGTCAAATTTTACTATTTATTTTGCAAATATTTGGCAATATGATAGCTATATACTGGACTAGTCACCTGAAAAACAGACAATAGCCATAACCCCTCAGGGACACAACAATTTATAACCAAAATAACCATCTCATCCACACATTTTTCATCACATCTCAACTATACACAAAATATCCACTAGCAATCAAATCCATATACATATATACAATCAAAGTACTATTACAAACCAATTCTTTAACTTCAAATATTTATAATAATATACATACCAACATAAACGTATAGCTTTTGTCCTTCAAAATTCTCCACCTCCTGTGTACTATTGCTCCTGATCAAATTCTAAACTTGTACGCAATAAATCATACATGCTGAGCATTAAATGTCTAGTGGTGACTAAAAATCATAATATTTTTGAAAACAAGCATAATTGTACAAGTCGTGCAAAATTCCAATCTTTCTTATCAAAAAACATTTTTTCTATTTTAGCAATCTTTTTAATTTAACAGTAGAATTTTGGCAAACTTTTTACTTAAGTCCTTAATTTTGCATTTAATTTCAAAAATGCCCTTTTATAAATTAATTACAAAATTACCATTATTTTTCTTATTTTCACTTTTCAATTGACTTTTAGCATATAAAATAATTAATTGGGCTTTATTTTATCCTTTTTATGTAAAATTATATTTTAGTCCCTGAACTTTACAAAACTTCATTTTTGGATTGTTTGGATATTAAATTATCGTTTTACCCTTTATAATCATTTCTTAATTACTTTTACTCATTAAGCACTACTTTTGGAAAAAATTACAATTTTACCCTTAAACTTTTAAGTTTTTTTAATTAGATCTATGTTCACTTTTAACTTCACTTTTACTTATAATTAGGTCCTTCGTTCATAGATAACTTCACTTTTACTTATCTTTTACACTTTTTTTTAACTTATTGTTCATATTAATGCCCTTAGTATAATCCAACAAAAATTTTCAGATCGAATATACAAGATATGGATCTCACAGGGCCACATACAGACTGAGAAATGATTTCAAATGATCATTTTCACATAATAGAAAAATACTATGGAGATCAGTGATCTACCATGGCAAAGCAAGTCGCCATAACTTGTATCACGATATAGGTATCCTTATGGCTAGCCAATTATATCCTAAGCTAGACTTTACTGCCTGTCTATTGCTAAGGGCAAAAATTTACTTAATTACAAATTATTTTTCAAATTTTTGACACTTTCAGTAGTCTTTTCTTTTCAGACAATGAATTAATACATTATAATTCACTATTTCTCATCAATTTATGAATTAATTCACATTAATTCAACAATTTCCCTTAGTACATAACCAAAATTTCCTTTTAAAAATATTAAATTAATTTTCATAAATTCTATAAAAAATCATGGATACATTATTTCATATTTATTGTCATTTTAAGGCTTAAATACATCAAAATACACGAAATAAACACTAATTCCCACTAAGGAAGAATTCGGCTCCATGAAAACTTATGCCATAAAACTTTTTTTAATTCAATTTATACATTCCAATAGGTTTATTCAAGGTTCAATTGCACTATTTTTATGTCAATTTTAAATATTCATACATTTACTAATTTTTTCCTAAGTTACCTAACGAAAAATCATGCTAAATAATGAAAAATAGATGGATTTGAAGCCACTAACATTTTCTCCTTGTCTTAAACTTGCCTAGACCTCTTTTTCCTTTCCATTGGCTTTGGAAGATTGGCCTTCTCCTTGTGTACCTACCATGGCCGGATTTTGAACCCATCAAAACCTTATTTTTTTTGTTATCTTTAGCTACAATAAACATCATAAATAAAATTTAGGCACCCAAAAACATTAATAAGAACCCTTAAATAAAATTAAATCCTTAAATTTCTCATACCTCAAATTGACACCTTAACTTTCTCACTTGATTTTCTTAGTTTAACTTCGTCTAATTATAAGATATATGCTTGAACAATAATCTAGAGATGCAAAACTAACTTCCTTATGCTTGATTGATTGAATGATTTGAAGTGAGAAGGAAGAAATTTGAGAGAGAATAGGGAGAGAGGTGTTTCGACCAAGAGAAGAGGAAGAAGAAGGCTGTGAAAAAATCTGGTGTTATGCAGATTTTTCAGCCTTATATATGAGTGTTCTAAGGGGCTTGGGCCTAAAGATTTGGCTCATCCAATTTAATCTAAGCCCATTAATTATCCAATTAGCAATTCTAATAAAATTCTATCTCTTTCCAATTCCAAAACCTCTTAAATTTGATTTCATCACTCTTATCAAATAAAAAATAGGCCCTATATAAAATTTCAGCCCAATCAGAGTTTGTTTTCGATCCAGTTCAATTAAATCGATTCGATTCAAAATTACCGGTGTTACCGAAAAATTTACTTTTTACAATCAAATATTCTACACATCATTTTAGGTATATCTGAAATTTTTAACAATTTTTAGACTTCATTTACTATTTTTAATGGCTTGATCAAACTATGGTCAAACTAGTTAACATAACACCAAACCGCTTTATTTTTCGTTTTTTGACTTTTGGAGGCTTGTTTGACCTCAAAGTCACTTCAAATTTCAACTCCAGACTACCCCTGACCAATATTTTTCGATAGTCAAATAAAATGTATTTCACCTCCGGATGTATTTTTCAGTCCAGAAGCACTGTTCACTATCAAAAAATACTGCTAACGGCTAACCCTATGTTGAGGCCATTACATATATGTATGTGTAAATATACACATATATGTATGTTTATATACATACATATATACATGCATATGTAAATGTATGTGTATGTATGTACATACATATATATACATATCCATATGTATATATATGTATGTACATACATATATATACATATCCATATGTATATATATGTATGTACATACATATACAAATGTATGTATGCACATACAAACACACACACACACACATATATATATACATGTATATGTATGTATATATATATATATATATATATATATATATATGTACATAAATACATATATACATATGTAGTGCATATACATATCTATAATGTATATGCATGTGCACGAACATATATATGCATAGTACGTACATATAGATGTATATGCATGTGTACGAACATATATATGCATTACATATGTATATGCATGTGTATATGCATAGTACGTACATATACACATATGTACGGATAGGTATATATGTATGTACATAAATATATATACACATACACATGCATATACATATGTAATGCATATACCTTATATATATATATATATATATATAAAACTTATTCAAAAAATTTAAAAAATATTTTTTATTAATTTATTAATTTTTTTGTTTATTTTAAAAAAATTGAAAATTTATTTTTTATTTTAAAAAATTGATTAAAATAAAAATATCTGTATTTTCTGAATTTTTTTTTTCTAAAAAACCGGAGGAGGCCCTATAATTTTAAAATAATTTCTAAATTGTAGCTTGTCTCGTATTCCAGCAGTTGCAATTAATGAGCAATGAGCAGCCTGCTATTTGATTGTGATCCTGGTTCTTTGTTATGAAATTTTGTACTGTGATCCTACTTATTTGTAGATGAGACTGACCCTAGTTAATGGAGAACGTGGCGGAGAAGAGTGTTGCAGGCTATTGTGCAAATATATATTTTGTTGGCTCGACTGAATATTGGATTAAGAAAAGAAAATTGGCGGCAATGGGACGAACAAGGGAAGAAGCTGGTGGTGTTGGGGTGTGTTTCGCAGTTGGATCTCGTCTTTATTACCGGCCATAGGAAAAAAATGGTAGCCGGCTAAAAAATAAAGTAAAATAAGTTAAGATTGCCTTCTGAGAGAAGAATATTTGGGTCGAAGGCGAAATTTGTATATATTGATCGGGTGAAGGTCCCATCGGGGGTGTTTGGTATCAATTAATGCGTAGTTTTAAGTAAAATAATTAAATAGTCTGTCCCAGAAGTTCAGGCTTGTGGTGCGATGAAACAAATCGCGCAGAGGCAGTCAGCTCAAACAGCAAAAAATCAAGTGGTTTTTGCTTCCAATTTTAGCCGTTAGCGTTTGGAAGATTTGGCCGTCCGAATCCGAATACCCATAAATATTATTTTACTTCCATTTTTATTTAATTTTGGATGTGGTGTGTCTCTCCTTGTCAAATTGTCACTATCCCTCTCTATTTTTCTTTCTTTCTGCTGCGATTTGATTGGTGAAATGCAGCAGTGATCGATGAAGCGCTACAGAAATGGAGAAATCTGGGATTTTGAACCCGAATTTTCTGCCGCGGGTCACAGACGGGTCATATTAGGATTAGATGGCGGAACTACTTCCACCGTCTGTATATGCATGCCGTTACTTCCCTTCTCTAGCCCTCTCCCCGACCCTCTCCCTGTTCTTGCTCGTGCCGTCGCTGGTTGTTCTAATCACAACAGTGTTGGAGGTTACTGCTCTCTTTCTTCTATTTCTGTTTTCAATTTGTAGATTTTTATTTTGAGCTTAAAATTATTAAAATTGACAGAGAATGAGCTGCATTGCAGAAGCTGCGGCTAGGGAGACACTAGAGCAAGTTATGGCAGATGCCCTTTTGAAATCGGGGTGCAATCGTTCAGCAGTTCAAGCTGTTTGTCTAGCCGTTTCGGGTGTTAACCATCGATCGGATGAACAAAGAATTTTAGATTGGCTTAGGTTTGCTTTCTAACACTCATAGTCACTCTAGTCATTTTCAACATTATCAATTGTATTAATACTAAACAGTAAGCGCACCCTTAACTTATGAAGCATTTAAGCTTAGAGTTGCATGTTCATATGTTGATTGTCTTATTAGTTTCCCTGAAAAGTTTTTCGGTTTCTCCTATTATGCTTTTTTAGTCCATTAATTCCTATTGCCAATGGCCTTAATGAAGCCATATTAAGAAAGAGGTCTTTGATCTTTATAGGGTAACAACAGTAATTACAAATTTTATATCATGCTGCTTTCAAACAGATCAAACCACCAATAAACAGCGGGCTTCTGAAGAAGTTTTTCATCCATTTCTAACCAATAAAGCCTATGGTTCTCTGAAAATGTTAAACTTTTAGCATTAGATGGTTATGAAATAAAAATGCATTTCAAACCAACTTAGTTTAAGGCTTATTCCCCTTTTAGTTGGGTTTGGTTTTTTTTTTGAGCTTTTCCTTAACTTTCCTTGTTTAGCCTATTTTCTCTTGGCCACTTCACCAAGTCTCATCCTAATCTACCCTTTACTATTTTTTTTTTTTTCAGTTTAGACATCCTAACTCTACCATTATTCACCAATCTATGGTGATATGCTTAAATGATCTCAATCCTTCTTCAAATTATCCTTAAAGGATGCTACATTCTTGTTCAATCTTTTCTTATATTTTCACTTTTTCATTTTGGAGTTCTCATTGTTGCTTCGCTAATCTCTTTGATTCCCAACATCCTGCTTTCCTGCATCACATCATGATCAGGCTAAATTGTGGTCTTGTAGAATTCACTATACCAAATATGTAATCACAAATATACCTATTACAATTCATCATTTTGACCATGCTGGCTTAATTTCTATAGAGAAAAACTTGTTTCAACCTCTCTCTCTCTCTCTCTCTCTCTTTTTTGATTGAACCAAGGTTTTGAAGGTGATGACATTCTACGGACTCCTCACATATTTGAAGCCATTTGCTCACTTCCCTTGTTGCTGCACTTGTGGCAGATTAACCTAATTATAATATGATGAGGAAATGCTTATGGATAAAACAGAGAAAAAAGATAGCTATAGTGGAACATCACATAAAGCATTGGTGATTATGCCTTATCTTGTCTACTCACTTGAAAAAGATTGAATGTTTGTAATGCAAATATATTGATTTACCAAAAATGGCTAACCAAAGAAAAATAAAGTTAGGAGTTAGAATTTGGAACATAAAAGGTTAAACAGGAGACTGCAAGAAAGGATTTGTAGAAACAATGAAGAAATCAATCAGAAAAGAAATACTAATGAGGGGACAATGCCTTATGTGGCATATGCAGTGGGAAAGCTTATCACCGTTAATCCTAGATGATCATGGGACAAACTTTTACTATAGGTTGAGTCTTCAATTGGTAACTTGACATTTTTCTTATTAGCATATTTGTTTAGCTAGAATAATTTCATTGTTTAAATTTGCTATGTCTTGATTTATGTAGGGATATCTTCCCCAGTCATGTGAAGCTATATGTTCAAAATGATGCTGTGGCAGCATTGGCTAGTGGCACAGGGGGAAAAATTAATGGCTGTGTTTTAATTGCTGGTACTGGTACTATTGCTTATGGACTCACAGAAGATGGGAGAGAAGTTCGAGCTGCAGGTGCAGGACCTGTCTTAGGTGACTGGGGAAGGTAAATTGCTTGCTTTCATTTTATTTCTTGTCTCTTTATCTCCTCAAGTGATCCAATAGTATAACTTTATGGGTCAAATGAAGAAATAAGTGCTTCAGTAAGGTGCTTGATCAAATGACAATTTCTTGCATGGCAGTTTGCATAGTTGTTTGCATAGTTGTAAAGGCCAATGTCTACTTGGACTTGCCTTACCTTGGAGTTTGGAGTATTAGTTTAGTGTCTCATCTTGCTTGAGCTCATAGTTTTCCCTATTGCACCTTAGATTAAAACTAATTGAGTGGTATTGGATGAATGCCTAAGTGAACTTGCTTTCTAGGAGGTGGCTAGGCATTATCATGTGGAGTTGTCTTTCCTGAGTATTGGGTGAGTGCCCTTTTCAGCTTATTGACGTATTCTTTTTGTTTTGCAATTGTTTAATGTCATTAGATGGAGTCCAATAAGAAATCACTTAACTAAATTGAATCTAAATTGATATTATTCTAATTGTGAAGACCAGAATAGCTATTTCTAACCATTTTGGTATATATGCATGTGCAGATCTGAATTACTTTAGGCAAGTGCATAATTATAAAATAAAAAAAGAAACCTATTCTGAGGAAGTTCACCTTTATAGGTTTGCTTTACAATAATCCCTAAGAATTGGAGAAAATTAATGTCTTGATGAGCACCTACACATCTACTGTGGCCATGGGACTGACCATCGTGCATGATGTGAAGCTTCAAATATTTCTCTTGCAATGTCTAAGGTTTTTTGCTGTATGTAAAATGCAGAATCTTTGTCAAAGGCCTTGATTGGGTTTGTTTGTCTGCATCCTTCACCAGCCATATAGAAATTCTTCTTCTTTTTATTTATTTTTTATTTTACTTTTTATTTTCTTATAGCAAGGTAGAACTCTCTATAGTATAAGTGTCAACAGGAACTCCTTGCCTACTTTGTTTATTATGAACAATTGCTATTGGCTCGTTCAACGATTATAATTCTTCTTTCCCAAGGGTTTGCACTCCAACATCAAATTCATTATTCATCCTACAAGAAAATCGTAAATTTTTGTCTTACTCCGCAACCTTGCAAGGATTGCAAATTCTGCACCCTCAGCAGGATGCACTGATAGCACCCATCTTTTGCTAATAGCCTTCAAGAAATTAGACTATTTTGGGAATGAACTTCCCCGCTCCCCCCTCTCTATTTGATGTTATTGTCTTAATCTCATAGATTTATGTGTCATCATGCACTCTAGGGTAGGTTTGTTTCACAGCACACTAGGGTTTTTTAGCTGAGTTAAAAAAACAAGTGTTTTCACTTACTTCTGGCAGCATGGAATTTCATAATCGATACCCTAGAATCTTGATTTACCTTTGTGTTTCTTTCATGCTTTTTCTTGAAGAACTTCATAGGTAATTTAAATGCATTTTTTGAAAGTCTGGTTATGTGGAACAAGTGGTTCTTAATGTACTGTATCTATCTAGTTCTAATTAAGAGTATGGTTTGTAGCATAACTACTCCTTGAATGACTAGTACTAGTTTTACTCAATAGTTGGTGCTTTCATATTTTGATCTTTACTTCAGTTTTATTTTATTTTATAATTTTTTTTGGATTACGGTATATGAGTGACTCTGGCCTTTTAATATTCAGAAGACCATATCAGGAGGAGAAAGTTTTGCTCATATCTTTCTTGGAAATGATGATATTCTTTTTTAAAATATTGCACTTTAACATTCTGTTTAATACATGTATTATACAACAGATTTTTGTTTATTTGCAGTGGATATGGAATAGCTGCTCAGGCTTTAACAGCAATAATAAGGGCTCATGATGGTCGTGGCCCTCAAACGATTCTCACATCTAGTATTTTACAGACTCTTGGTCTTCATTTCCCAGATGAAATTATTGGGTATGTGCTCTACTTATGCTTATGAGTGTCATCTTTATGCTTATTTCTCGAAGTTACTAGTTGCTTGGGAGAAATCACTTGAAAAAAAAAGGGCACATGTTGTCATCATTAACTTACTTGAAAACGATTACTCCGTGGTGTAAAAGATGCTAATAGTACATGTTTTTTTATTTTTTTTTGGATGCTATCCAGAATGAAAATTTAGTTCTATGCATTAAGTTGATTTCTGTCGAACTATTTCAACATTGCCAGTTTTAAGTTTGATTCTTAATGTTTTATAATATCTGAGAATATAGTTATCAAAATTAAAGGCTAGTGACTCAAAATTTAAAATTTTGTACAAATACAAAATTTGGCCTCTTTCTTTCATCAAATTTATTTCAGAAATAATTTCTCTCAAAATTTTCCCTAGAGTTTATTACATTTACCTGTATCAAAATTGTTGTCGGCTATGGCTA
Organism: Excoecaria agallocha; assembly: GCA_037975025.1. Classification (NCBI taxonomy): domain Eukaryota; kingdom Viridiplantae; phylum Streptophyta; class Magnoliopsida; order Malpighiales; family Euphorbiaceae; genus Excoecaria; species Excoecaria agallocha. Next base: position 51,090,204 of record CM075811.1, on the reverse strand, counting down.
GAGTAACAGGTGCTATGATCTCCAATGATTGGAGATTAACTTTTCAACCTGTATTACTTGTAAAATAATTTATCATTGGAAAATCTTAAGGATCCCAAAAATTAGCCTACTCTTCCCTGAAGACCCAAGCTGCATTTGTATAGGCCTATGAGAACAGTTCTATAGGCAACTAGCCATTCACAACCAACTTCCTAGGTTAATCTGGAACAAGCATGCAATGGACATAAGCAAACCTAAGGAACCACCAAGGAAACTGCTGAATTAGCAGAGAGATTATGCCTAACTGCCCAAGTCATGGGGCAGCAACTTCCGTGCAGACTGCCATAAGGACATATAACTGATTTCTAACCACTGGTAACTGTTACAAATAGGCCTGGACCAGCACTTCCTGCTTTTGAATGATGCTGAAGGATCGATATTGAATTTGGATGTCAGTTTTCCTTATTTAGGATTCATATTGCTAATTGTTTTACATAATTAATTGGGAATACTTTTCTATTTCCTTCTTTAACTGGGATTCCTATATCTTTCCTCAATTAATGTTTAGTTCTTAATCTAAGATTAGAATTTGTCAAAACTAATATAATAGGATAACAGTCGTTAATTTGCATACTCTATTTTCTTTTATGGATTCCGAATTTTATTTTTAAGTGTTTTCTTAAACCTGAATATTTTCTATTGTTCCAACCACAGATATCGTATGTAGCCCTAATTACTGAGATCCAATTGCCCGTAACAATTCCACTCTGACGCCAAGTCTTGCTCGTAAGGCCTGCCATCCAGCAGCCCCAAGATAGGCTTGCAGAATCTGCCTTGTACAACCCACATTTCTGTTAAGCCTATAGGCCAATTGGCTCCCAAGCAATACCTGAACCATATTTCACTTACTGTAGTCGAACTGGCCTGGCTTATCCTTTTCATGCCTACTTCTGTACCAGCAGCCAGCACTAATGTTGCCAATTGCTGCTGCAAGTATTCTTCTAGCAGTTATTTGATCCTCTCCATTTGACAATCTTTTGTTGATGATGATCTATGAGTAATTTAGAACCCCTCATGTGGAAAAGACCAAGTCGTTTGGGCAACATTTTTTTCCTTGGGAAAATAGACACACATTTGAAGTTGGTAAAAATAATTAGTTACATACCTCAACTTTCCTATGTCATAGCTTTGCTGAATTTGTCAAATCATGTTTTGGGAGACTATTTTGGTCCATACAAGGCTTTTTTCGATTTATACACCTTCCGTGAGTTTTATCATCATGAAATCTAAGAGGAATCTTTATGTAAACTTTTTTCAGGTCACCATGCAATGCATTTTTAACATCAAATTGTTGCAAGTCCCAATCAAAGTTGGCTACACATGATAACAAGGTTTTGATTGTATTCATTTTGTAATAGGGGCAAATCTCTCATGGTAGTCCACTTCATAAGTCTAAGTAAATTCGTTAGCCACTAGTTTGGCTTTGAACCTTTCAATGGAGCATTAGCTTTGTGTCTCACAATGAACACCATTTGCAGTCGACCAACCTCTTGCCTAGAGGAGTAACTAGTTTCCAAGTCTCATTTTTAGCTAGAGCCTTCATTTCTTCCACCGTATCATTTTTCCATTTGGGATCTTTAAGAGTTTCCCTCTAATCTCATGAAATAGACATAGAGGAAATGGACAAGGTAAATGCTCTGTACAATTTATACAAGGAATTATATGAGATAGAATAGAATGTTTGGTATAAGATCTAACCCCTTTTCTTTAAGCAATGGGTATATCCAAAGTATCAGAGATTAAAGATAACTCACTGGAAGAAGAGGAATTTTGCAGTGTAATGTATACAAGGAATTATATGAGATAGAGTAGAATGTTTGATACAAGCCCTTATCCCTTTTCTTTAAGCATTGGGTATATCTAAAGTATCAGAGATTAAAGATAAC